>PVJI01000059.1:315581-432359 GCA_004026765.1 Micronycteris hirsuta
ACAGCTGCAGTCTCACACAGGCTCACACACACCCTCACCCTCACTTTCACTCTTCTATCACTCTCCCCCATACAGCTGCAGTCTCACACAGGCTCACACACACCCTCACCCTCACTTTCACTCTTCTATCACTCTCCCCCATACAGCTGCAGTCTCACACAGGCTCACGCAGGCAGAGACTCCTGCAATGCGTACGCTGCTGCTGCCAAAGATTCTGCACCTTTGTCCAACTCTCTCCATCCTCCATGGCCTCCTGCACAGCACCACTCCTCGGCATACTGATTTCTTAGTCTCCCATGGAAAATATGGGGCTGGAAATGGTAAGATGAGGGGCATGGCAGGGACCTGGGAGTCTGTGAAGGGTACTGTGAGTTCAAGTCAATACCCAGGTCCAAGTGTGTCCCTGAACCTGAACCTGAAAGTATACGTGTACCAAATGGGTGTGCCCTTGTGATTGTGTGTCTGTGTATACGGTGGGTCTATCTGGGCATCCTGTATATTCATATACAATTTATACATGGGCTTGTGTGGTGTGAGCATGTCTGTGTCCTACGTGTGTACCTGTGTGATAGAGATGTGCCTGTACCCCAGATGTTCCTACAAGTGTCAGTGCCTGGATGGGTTCAGGGGTGTCTGGCTGTCCTTCTCACTAGAGGCTCTGTCTCCTCTAGCCTGGTTTCTGGAAGAAGAAAGGACGGTGCACACGGATGGGGGAGACAGGAACGCTAAAGCTATGGCACTGGACACAGGTATCCTGAATTTAGTCAGGGCCGTGAGCTTCCCACCTTACAGTCCCTCAAGCCCAACACTACCACCCACCCACCCCCAGCTCTGAGTGATGCCAACAGCCCTGAGGGCTCTGTCTCATAGTGAACCAACACCCAATTCCTACAACATTTTTGGTGCCTTCTATTCCTAGCTCCTCCTCAAGCATGGCTGCATGGTTTTGTTGTCCTGCGATTAGGGGGTGGAGAGTTGTCTCCTCTGCTCCTAATCACCTCTTTTATCATTGCAGCCTATGCTCACCAGCTTACTTCCCTTCTCTTTGCTGAGCCCCTACCCACAAAGCCCCTGAAATAGGTTACTAGATGTAGTCCTCAGCTTCTATGCTACACACCCAGGCCTTCCAGGAAACTGAGGTCCAGAGCTGCTCTGTTCTCTCTGACCTCTGACCTCTGACTCCAGGTTCACCAAGCTTAGGGATCACCAGCTCTGCATACCCTGGGTAGACTGCATCATCCGGAGACTGCAGAAGAACTCTGCCAAAGCAAGCCCTCCCTCCCCAACCCTACTTCCTCCGAGTCCCTGCCCAAGATCCCAGACCATGACCTGAGTCTTCTTCCTCCCCCAGAACAAGTGTCACAGAAGTTAGCGCATGACAGCTCCAGAAGGAGCCTTGTGTCTAAGTGAAGGGATGTGAATCACAGCTGGGGAAGCAAGGACCAGAAGAGAGAACCAGACCATCACTCCTCTGCACCAGAACTGACCTAGCGTGGGCAGGGCCTGGAGTATCAATGTGAGTGTGAGCAAGGGTGAGCACAGCTTCTCCTCCACACCCAGACTGCAATGCTTCCAGTAAAGTCCAACTGGCACCCACAGATCTGTCTCTTGTCTGTTTGTGGCCCAAGCAGGGCAAGACAGGCATGAGAGGGAGAAAGAGTGGGATGCAGGGAGAGAGTAGATGTATCCATTCTGCACACTTCAGCCTGACAGAACTTCCACTTCATTTATTTCTGGTCACTCTCTCTCCTACAGTCCAGCCACGAAGTTCCCTTACTTCCTCCGAAGACCAAACGGAGCAGTCATTTCCAACTTCCCACACTGGGATAATTGCTCTTTCTGAGCTCTATCACAGCACCATACACTGCTTCTAGCCAGTCTTCCAGAATTATCCTAATGACCTAATTGTCTTTCAATCCCTCCATCTCCCAATCAGACGATAAGCCCTCTGAGGGTAGAGTCTGTGCCTGTTTTCTTTTCTGCTGTATCCCCACACCCAGCATAGTGTCTTAGTTTACCAGACACTCAATAAATATTTGTTGATTGAATGACTAGGAACAAAAGTCACAGGAAGGGAGGTCTCAGCTCAGAGAGGGAGGGTCGTGACCCTCTGGCCTAAGGGACTTGGCCAAGGCCACTCAGCCAAGTATTTTCATAGCGTGGCCTGTATAGACTGGGCCCTCTTCCTTCGCAGTTTAGGTCATACAAGTAGAATGGGGCAGACAAGAAAAGCAATCGTCAGAGCAGAAGCTAAGGTGATTGCGAGGAAAAAGATTTGGGGAAAACTACCCTGGATAGCGTCCCAAAGCTCTTTTCTTGTTGTCTGAGGTCTCCAGCTCCCAGGGTAGAACTCCAAAATCTGACTCCATCCTTATAAAACAGAGTCCAGTGCCTCGCATCTTAGGAATAAATCCCAACTTTACCCTTCAGGGATATCGCCCATGCCTCCTTCTCCTAGTGACATTTTGACCCCGCCTCCTCTGAAGAAGTGCCCTAACTCCGCCCCTTCCGGGTAATAGGCAAGCTCCACCCCTCGTCCGCAACGGAGTCCCTGTGACGTAACGGTAAGGGTCTGTTTCCGGGGTGGAGCCAGGGAGGGCGGAGTTTAGGCTGCGCCGACCCCTCAGCCCCCCTCCAGGTGACATTAGCCCCCGAAAATCCTCACCCGGGGCCCCAAATATCCCAGCCCCATGACCGCAAGGCCTTTCGCCCTGACCCCCTAAATGCCTCAGGCCCCTGCGGTAACCGACCTCCTAATTTCTTAACGCCTAACGACTCCAAAACCTTCAATCCCACTCCACCCCGATGTGGCAATTTAGTCTTCCCGGGGACACCTGCCTCAGGTTACGTGAGAACAAGTCAGACTGATCCTGAGAATGACACAGAAGGGGAACGGAGGTTGGGAAGTCTTTGATCCCATCATTCCGCTCCCCAGGAGACGTTCGGAGCCCGGGACATGTCGGGATTGAGGAGATACGAGGTGGCGCTGGAGGCGGAGGAGGAGTGAGTGGAGGCGGGGTTGTGCGGAGGAGGAATTTAGCGGCTCCGGGGTGGGGGCGGGGCGCGAGTTGTCTGGGAGCGGGAGGAGTGGGAGGGGTGGTGCCCTAAAGGGGCGTGGGCTCTAAAGGGGACCGCCTCTAAGGGGCGGGGCGGGGCCTTGGAGAGACGTCCGAGGAGTCTACCGGGTCATCCTCGCCCCGCCCGGCCCGGCTCTGCCTTCTCTCTGCAGGATCTACTGGGGCTGCTTCTACTTTTTCCCTTGGCTACGCATGTGGCGGAGGGAGCGGAGGTGAGGGGGCTGCGATACCGCGGACCCTCCTGGGGCGTGGACGAGGCTCACAGTCTCGGAGGACAGATGGGGGGTGGAATCCGGGAGACCCCGCCCAGCCTCATGCCAGTGTCGGGTCGCCCCACAGCTCGGCACACCCCCGGGAGCAGAAGCTGGAGCCCCTGCGGGGCCTGATGAGCTGTCTGTCAAGCGGCCTGGGCCCTGTTCCCCAACGCTCGGGTCGCGGCCTCCCCCGCCGCACACCCGCCACCACTGCCCAGCCAGCCGGTACATTAAAGGTTTAAACTGAAGTCACCGTGCTTCCCCTCCTGACTCTGCCGCCGCTGCTGCCGTTTGAGCTGGGAGCCCCTCTCCATGCTGGCTGTATCCTTAACTGACAGGGCTTCTCTTCTCATTAGGGTGCCTTTCCATGTCCAGGTTCCTGTTAAACCTAAGGGACCTTCATCCGTGTCAGGCCCTTGTTACTATCATTGACTGCCCTTCACCCTCTACACTCGTCCCTCCCCCTCCACCCCCAACATGCACACTCATCACTGTGAGTAGCCTGTATGGAGGGAACTAAATAGTCCTGGGTTGGTCTTCCTACCAACCTTATTCCCACATTGTTGTGTTCTCACAACCCCAATTCTCTGCTCCCACCTTCCTCCTAGCCAAGACTTTGCCAGAATCTTTTTTTCCTGGGAGTGGATCTAAAATATCTTAAGCCCAGAGTTGTGGAAGTAGGCCGTGGGAGGAGGGGAAGAGTCCTTGAAGCTGCCTCTCTCGGCCTGCCACAAGGGCGTGACTTGGGACTGTTGAGGTCTTTACCTGTAGTTAATAGCCCAACTTCCAGCTCCTGCAGTCTGATCCCAAGTTTGTTTGTTTGTTTTAGATTTTATTTATTTATTTTTAGAGAGAGGAAGAGGGAGAGAAACATCAATGTATGGTTGCCTCTCAAGCACTCCTTACTGGGGACCTGGCCTGCAACCCAGGCATGTGCCCAGACTGGGAATCAAACCTACAACCCTTTGGTTCGCAGGCCGGCACTCAGTCCACTGATCCACACCAGCCAGGGCTGATCCCAAATTTAAAGACAGTATCAATCCATCCAGCAGTTCCTACTACCTCCCTAGAAGAACACAAGACCAGTGTTCCCTGTCATCCCTTTCTGTCTTGTCACCTGGTTGACCCACTCTCTTCTAAACTCAGGGCCGGGGACTCCAGTGAGCCTCTCAGTTACGGACTTGCTCCAGAACCAAAAAGAGCACCAAAGGATTAAGTTAAAGACACAGCCCAGTTTGTGGGTTGGGAGCAAATCTAACTTTCAGGCTGGGGCTGCCCCTGCCCCAGCAGGTTGCGGCTGAGGAGCCCTATCTGTGGAGAAGCCAAAGGGGAGAGATGGGTGCATACCCGGAAGAATTCATTTCTTGCCTTCTCAGGTTTCTGGAGTGACTGGTCTAGGAGAGACCACAAAGTGTGTGGCAGACAGACAGCTGATGGAGAGCTATGACAAGACGATGGCACCTCAATTTCTGCACCCAAGCTCTGGGGCACAAGTCCAGACTGGAGGGTGGGAGAGAGACCCTAAGGGCTCTGGTACTAGAAGGTCGATGTCTCGGTTGTGGCCACTTTCAAAAACGGATCCAGGGTCTTGAGCCATTTATCACAATGTCTACATCAAGAACCCTATCAAAAGTGTATTACCCTGTCCAGCCCTGGGCTTATACCTATACCTCCGACAGGGGAAACTGTCAGAATTCCTGAGTATCCTCAAGTGAAACTCCAGGGAAGGGCCTTCAAGCCTCACCCTGGACAGGAGGGAGAAGCTCCAGTGGTTCAGCCTGAGCGGTGGAGAAGTGGACTAGTTTTTACTCTTGGAACTGATGGTCTCTCCTGATTGTTACAGCATTCCTGCAGTAGAATTAGATGCCCAGCAAAGGTGTGAGTCCCTATCTCAAGAGAAGTCCTAAAGGTGCCCTCTTAGCGCAGTAGGCAGCGCGTCAGTCTCATAATCTGAAGGTCAAGAGAAGTCCTGACCCATAGAAGGTAGCACAGTGGAAAAGGCTTCAGAAGGCACCCCTGCAACAACCAGATAACTTGATTACTGGGTTATGATTCAGTTTACATTTCAAACACAGAGCAGGACTTGGGGGATGAAATCCCTAGACCAGGAGTGGGAAATTCTTCAAGGTGTCTGGGGCACTAAATTAAGCAGCTTGCCCCATGCCCTAGGCAGTTGCTAGCTTCCTGAAAATAACAGGAGGAGCTTTGCGCTGGGGCAGGGCAGGTGAGAGGAAGAGGGGAGTGAGGGCTGGGTATGGGATTAGGAGAGAAAGGACAGGAAATAAGTGGGAGGTTGGGGCCTTAGCAAAGAGATACCCTGCAGAGGGTGTAGGGATTGTTAATGGGTATTACTGAACCTGAGTGGGGAAGGGGAATGTTCCTCCAGGCCCACAGTGGAGAAAGGCTGGAATTTGAATAGGACAAAAGAGAAGTAATTGAGCTCTTGAGTCTGATGTCTCAATAAGCCTGGGACTGAGCCTGAAAACCCCAGGCCCCTTTTAACAAGAAGCTGGTATTTCTGGGACAGAAACAGGCAAAAACCGAAAGATAAGACTTGTTGGTTCTTTTATCTGTTTGATAGCAGCAACCTGCACCAAAGAACTTTTATCTTCATCTGCCCTCCCTACCCACCCCACCTTCCTCCCTGTCTCGGCTTCCCAGGGAGAGCAGCCCCCACCCTCAGCATCTCTAAGCTACCCCCAGTACCACCAAAGAGGGCTTTCCCCAGCCTCTCTGAAAGTGACTGCTGCCAGGCAAGACTGCCTCAGCCAGAAGTGCCTGCTTTAGGGACCCATTGCCATCAGTTTTTCCTGATGAGACAAGCAGGCTAGAGCAGGAAGTGGGGAGAGGAAAATGAAAGCAAGTTGGTGCTGGCTTGCCCTCTGCTCTACCCTAGCACAACACCCCCATCAGAATTTGTGTGCGCTAGTATGATTGGAATATTGTGGAAACAACTGTGCGGGAGTGAGACTTGAGCATAACCACGCTGTTTGATTCTGTCTATGGTTGTCTGACCATGTGAGGGTGACCAAGTGATTGAGGTATGACGGTGAATGTGTAGCTATGGGTACATGAGTATGATTGTCCATCACTGGATACCACTGAGGATCCCTGGCTGCCCTTATTCAGTCACTGTACCTTCAGGCCCCACATCATGCACTACCCCTCCCCCCAGCTTCTCTGCCCAGGGCTTAGGAGTCCATGGGAAATGGCAATCCCAAAAGAGGAAGGGGCCTATGGCACAGGTATCTGTGGCAACTAGGGCCCAAGAGTGTCACAGAATGAGCAATACATCTTCACCTGCCTCTGACTCACCTGGTGCCCCAGGTAAAAGGCACCTAGATAAAAGGTAGGGAGGAGAAAGAAGGAACTATCCAGGCTGAGCAGCATGAAGGGGCCCTCACCCACCATCAGCCTCCTGCTGCTACTATTGCTTCTGACCTCAGACCCTGCAGTAGGTGAGTGCTTGGGAGTCTAGAAGGCCAGGGATCTGGGTTAATGGGATGGAGGGAAAGGGGGCCCAGGAAGTCCAGCTTCCAGCTGTCTGATGGAGGGGTTTTAGGTGGGGGACCGTTTGAGCATGTGGCCCCATTATTCACTAGCAGTATCTCTGCCATTCAGCACTACCTGCTGCACTCAGCTCTACCGACAGCCACTTTCAAACACGCTGCTGAGGAAGGAAGGTCATCTGGGTGGAACTGCAGGAGGCTGATGGAGACTGTCACCTCCAGGCTTACGTGTGAGCTCTGACCCTGCCCCTGATACCGACCTATGACTCTGGCCTGTCCCAATCCCTGATGCAGATCCCACCTCCAGCCCCTACTGATAATTTTGATGCCAACTCTGGTTGTCCTCTAGCCTCTGCCCCTAACTCCTGGACCCTAACCTAATATCCAAACTATACCGTGGCTTTGGACCTTTCCTTTCCCAGGCTTCACTTGTCTTGATGCAGCGTCTGCATTCACCCCCAGAACCGCAGCCTGTATGGCTCTGGCTCTCTGGTTTGAGTGCCAAGGGAGGAAGCTCCAGGGCACTCTGCCCAACCTGAATTCTGGGCTGATAGGGAAAGTTAGCTGGGACCCCTCAATAGCCAAAATAATAAAGCAGCACTGAACAATGGTCTCTGGTTGTGATCTCCAAATTCTATGCATTCTCCTGTAAGCCCTGAGTCTAAAGCTGGGAGACATGTCAATAAACAGAAGAACCTCCTCATTCTCTTTATTCACACCTTCACAACCTCCACCAGGGGCAAGGCTAAGAGCCAAGGACCCCCACACACACTCCTCAAGTACCTACATACATACATACAGAGAACACACATTCCCTGCCTCACATACACACATCTACACACAATCCGCTGGTAAACTGGCAAGTTTGGAACACAGTCTCATAGAAATGGGCTCCAAAAAAACTTCAGCTGAGACACCTCTCAAGAGGCTCCACTGTCCTGTCTGGGTTCTATCTGTCCATCCATCCACACCAGCAAGACAGTTAAAGCTGAAATTAGCTGAAGCCTTCCTGGGTCCTCTACAGGTTTGGGGCTCCTAGAAAAACAGAAGGCAAATCAAGCAGAAGGAGATAGTAGGACTGGATCTCCCTGAGAATGGGGGAGAAGACCCAGCTCTGATGCCCAACACCCTTAGGATGACTGGGGTCTTTGGCTCTTAACCCAGACACCTAAGGGGAGAGCACATATCTACAAGTTCAAACCTCCTGGAAGTCCTACTCACCTGGAAGCTTGTCCACTGGAATCATTGGAGCCAAGAACCCGGGCTTTTGGGGTCCATCCTTCCCATCTGGTCTCAATCTCAGCCTGGAGCAAAAAGGCAACTGTTTTCCTGACAATGAGGGGCATCCCAGTCTCCTCCAAAAGCATTTATTAGTAAAGGGTCAGGTGAGGAATCAGAATCATGAAGTTGAGCGGAAGAAGGGAAAGCAGTTCCAGAATCAGGTATGTTCAGTGGGAAGTCATGATGGGTGAAAAAGGATTTGATCTATGGTTATCAGTGTCTATGTGGGATCAGAGGTGGAGACACCAATGAGAGTAACTTACCAGAGCCCCAGTGCCAGGGCCCCAGCTGCCAGTCCCAGGAGAGAGAAGATTCCCAAAGATGCTATCACAGCCACCTGCTCCAGGGGGTCCCTGTGAACTGAGGGGGGTCACATGCCACTATGAGAGTGAGCCTGACCAATTTAGTGCCCCCTCCTCTCTGAGACTTTCCCATCCTCTAACCACCTTTGCCCATCTACCCCGTCTCACCAAGTGGCTGTGGGTCTGGCAAGAGGGAGGGCCTCGGCGGGGCAGGGCTGTCAGCCTGAGGCTCCTCCACCAACTGCGTGTGTGGCTGACTCTCAGCTGCTATCTCCTTTGGTAGAGGCCCTGAAGAGAGGCAAGACATGAGGAGAATTGTCCCCATGGGGCAGGGGCCTGCCTGGCAAAGCCAGGGCCTGGCTTGGACACAGGGGCACCTAGGAAGTGGAGCCTGAAAGGGCAGGGCCAGTTTCTGGGGATGGAGCAGGGGTGGAGGCTGAAGGGCAGGGCTTAAGCTAGGACAGGGCTGCATCCAAGGCTAAAGCCTGGGACAGCAATTGCCACGCCTGTGTGGGTGGGGCCTGTGCCAAGCAGCCCTGCTCATGCCAACCTGTCCAGCGGATCAGTGCTGAGGGATGGGGCCTCTGCTCTTTCCCTTGGCTTTGTCTCTCACCAGTGCTTGGCGTCCCCCAGGCCTCAGGGCTCCAGGTGCTCCAGGTGCCAGCATCCAGAAAGTCCCGGGCACTGACCCGCACAGCATGGGGCAGCCCAGCCACAGCGTCTGTGATCACCTCCTCCAACCCAGCCGGCTCCACCTGGCAGGGAAGATGGTCCATCACCATCACTGAGTTATCCAAGTTGAAAGTGCTGAACCTACCTGTCCCCCAGCCCCAGTCTTCAAATAGCACCCCTGCCTCCCTATCCTGTCCCTGTCAGCCTGACAGAGTCACCTGGGGCTCAGGTAGGGTGACTGGTGTCAGGTCTACACCTAGTGTTTGGAAGATAAAAGTACATAGTGATTACACAGAGAGGCTGTGACGTCAGACTGCCTGGGTTCAGGTCTTATTGGGTAACCTTGGGCTTCTCTGTGCCTCATTTTCTTCATTGGTAAAACAGAGGTGAAAACACCTAAACAGGATAATGCCTGAACAGTGTGTAGCTCAGTGCCTGGTACGCAGACAGCACTCAGCAAATACTGATTATTATCTGAGGCAGCCACTCCCCAGACATGACGCAGTCCATCTCTGAGTCTCCAGAGGTGGGAATTCACTAATATCTTTATCTGAGTATGAGTGTTTTGTGTCTGGGTATATCAGGATGTGCCTCTGGGTGAAAGATGGTTCTTTTCCAATTTTAGTATGTGTGCTGCCGAAGCAAGCATGACACTTCTTTTCCTAGAAAAGTCGTTTGTAAAAAACCACTGCCGCCTTCCCACAGATAGGTTTACATCAGAGTTACACAGCCCCACAGGGCAGAGGCTTGGTCTGTTGGTCCCTGCTGCAATCCCAGCACCCACGGAGAAGCCTCTCTATGGGGAGGTGACAAGGCTTCAGTGATCTGCCAGTGCCAGAAATCCATGCAGAGCACCCAGGAACAGGAAAACCAGAGACAGGACCCACAGCCCCAAGTTGGGACACACTCCAGGCCTCACCATGGACCAGGCAGGATGCTGCACTGGACGGTACTGCAGCCGGAACTTGAGCAGGAAGTGGGGCTGACGGGGCCAGGAGGCAGGGTATGTCCAGCTGGCACGCAGGCGGCGGGGGTAGCCAGGTACTGACTCTACCCGTAGCCCCTGGGGCGGGTCAGGACGCACTGAGGGTAGTAGAGACACAAAGTCAGGGCTCAAGACCTTCCTGTCATCCTTGTTATAAAATAAGCTGAGATCTGGGGACAGGTTTTTGAAAGGTTTATTGAGTAGATTAACGAGTGATTCTGCTTTCTAGTTAGCCCAAATTGGAACCATAGCTTTAGAGCCCCATCCCATACACAGATCAAGAGGAAGGAGGGGCCAATAAGGGCTTCCATTGGACAGGCAGGACTTGACATATGGCTGCCTTCAGCACAGGGCCTCTAAGCAGAGAGGCAGCTCTGGGGCTGGAAGCCAGGATGGACTTATGGGGAGAGGGTAGTAGCAGCAGCCTCTAGAGGCGAAGGTAACCCTGCCTCCTGGGCTCTGATCTCTTTGGCTTCTTAGTCTCCACAGGGGCCATCTGTGTGCTGAAATGGGAGTCTATGTTGGGAGGGAACTGTTTGGGAGCTCTGAGGAGTTCTGTGTTGGGACAGCTGTACTCTGGAGTCTGTGTGGAGTTTCTGTGATGGGGATTTGGGGGAACTCTAGCGGTGGCTACTCACAGATGCTCTGCAAGCTCACATCCAGCAGGCGTGTGCTGGCCCCCAGGGGGTTCACCTCAGTCACGTTGATCCGGTACTGGCTCCAGAACTCTGCCCCATGGACCACACAGCATGCAGCCCCTGGGGGTTCCTGTAGGCATGGCCAGGGCCCTGTAGATGGACTCATCCTAGGAGAGAAGATGTGGTCTTGGGCTTTGGAAATACTCATTGTGGCATCCAGCTGGAGCCCCCAGGCTCTCCTTCATGTCCTACCTCTGGCCATCAACTCCTGGCACTGTCTTCTTCCTGGTAGGGAGGGAGTCATCTGAGGTCAGAAAGGAATAAAGGGTCCTCCCTCTCTTTAAGGACTTCCTCAGGACTTTCCTCCCAGCCTCCTACCCCACACTGTGCCAGCACACCCAAATGTATAGACCTACACACCCCATCATGCACACACCTGTAGGAAGTGAGGTAGCGGGTGGGTAAACCGCTGACCTGGCTGGGACTCCAAGTGCAGGAGAAGTTCTCGTAGTCGGCTGCTCGGCAGGAGACAACAGGACGGGCTGGGGGGTCTAGAGGCAGAGGGTACAGCTGGAGACTGAGAAGCCCCCGGTCTTCCCACTTCAGAGGGCTTATTCAGGACCTTAATTCCCTCAGGAGCCCCATGTCTCAGTGTTGCCAACCAATACTCCCTCCCCAACTCACAGCCCAGCTGCAGGGTCACCATGCCAACTGCACCGTCCAGGGTCCGGCAGATGTAGGTGCCCTCATCAGTGCTGTCTGCCCGGGCTAGGACCAGTTCATGCCCCAGCCCAGAGTCGGGTCCTTGGAGCAGCCTTGTCTCCCCATCCCGAAACCAAGACACAGGGGCCCTGGGGTAAGACAAAGTGATGACAGACAGAGGGGAGGTTTACAGTGTAAGTCAGACCGCGCCACAGCTCTCCCCTGGCTTCTCACTGCACTTGCAACAAACCTGAACTCTTTTTGCTGACTCACAAAGCCCCTAGTGATTCCGCCCTTGCCTTCCATTCCTTCTTCAGCTCCTCCCTCTCCCCCTTCACCTACTGCACTCCTCCTGTCCTGTCCAGTTAGTCTTCTTTCTGTTTAAGAGTGTTGAGGTCATTTCCATTTGAGGGCATTTGCACTGATCTTTGTCAGGAATGCTACCACCTCCGCCTGTGCTTGCGTGCCTCCTCCCTGACCTTCACAAATCAGAGAAGTCTTCTCTGAGTACCAATAAAAAGGAACCACTCAGGTATCCTCTCCCAGGGTGCTCTCTTTTGATTTTCTGCCCTGCAGGTATTACTACCTGGCAAGATTATTTGTTTATTGTCTGTCTGACCCATTAGGATATAAGCTCCTTGAGGCCTGACATCTAGCCTGGCTTGTGCCCTGCAGTTTGCCAGGGCCTAGAACCAGGCACTCAGCAGTTGGTCAATACATGCTGGTTGAGATTTTCTGCTAAATAAAGATGGTTTGAAGATTAGGACAGATAGAGGTGAGGATTACAGGCACAGGGGACAAGGACAGGAGGGGTATGAGGACTTGGGAGGGTCAAGAAAGGGTTATCCCAACGGGCAGGTGGGTCACTTACCCAGCAGTCACTCCAGGGCAACAGAGCGTCATGGGCCTTCCAGGCTGCCCATACTGGACCCCTGTAGAGGGCACTTCTGAGGGCAGGCTCTTCCTTTCCCTCTCCCCAAAACCCCACTTTGTAGGAGTGACGGGGTAAGGAGTAGACTTTTAAGCCCTGGGTAGGATCATTGGGTCAGAGTATCATGTTCTAATTTGGAGACAGAGATCAGAGGACAGGGTGGAGGGGATGTTGCCAGGTTGAATTCAGGCGTAGGGAGGGGGCTGGTGTCACAGTTAGATATGGCATGGGGGCCACAGTGAGGGTGGCAAGTCACAAGTTAGAGTTGGGGTCGTACATTAGGGTTCTCACCTGGGGGGCCCCAGGCCTGGGGGCAGGAGAAGGAGGCAGACACCAGGGCTGTAGCCACGGCCACCAGGACCCTGATCAGCCCTGAGCAGCTGCTGCTCATCTGTGGGGAGAGAGGCATTTTTAGCAACCCCCCATGCCCAAGATGGGAGGCTAAAGCCTGCCCCCTTCTCTTCTAAACTGGGGCTTTCTGGAAGGAAAACAGAGGTACCAAGTAGGGTAAGAATATCAGAATTCGCTGGGGGATCTCATCTAAGTTCCCCCTTTCCACTACTCACCCCCATGCTGTGCACACACACAGAGTGCTGTGCGTGCATGTGCACACACATGTATACACATGCACACACAGAGTGCTGTGCGCGTGCATGCACATAAACACACGCATCCTCACACTCTCCATCTCAGCCCTGGGCTTAGGGCCCAGAACAAAAGCCGGAGGCGACAGACTGTGCCAGCACCACCCCCCTGCACCACCCTTGGCGCCCACCCCTGGCACCAAGCACCAGCTCAGTCACTCTTATTAACTCCTCCAGTCCAGCTGTTGGGAATCCTGGTGTCCACCTGGCCCAGTGCTAATCACTGCCTCTGACTGCCCTGAGGCAGCCCTCATCACCCTGGAGCTGTCATGGTGGGTCTAAGCCCAGGCTGTACTCCTGCCATGGGGCCTAGCTCTGCTCTGGCTGCCAAGCCTCTTCTCGCCTGGGCCTGCCTGGCTCCTTGCTCTGGCTCCTTGGGCCACACATCTGGGCCGACACTGGAGTCTTGTTGGTCTCAAGCCTATGAGGTTGGATGGGACTAGGGTGCAGGCTGAGGCTGTA
The DNA here is from genome assembly GCA_004026765.1 of Micronycteris hirsuta. Classification (NCBI taxonomy): domain Eukaryota; kingdom Metazoa; phylum Chordata; class Mammalia; order Chiroptera; family Phyllostomidae; genus Micronycteris; species Micronycteris hirsuta. Next base: position 329,039 of record PVJI01000059.1, read on the forward strand.
GAGTTAAGCAGATCCAGATGCCCTGGCTGCTGCCAGAGGCTAGGGGCAGGCGGGGAGCCAGCAGATGGAGACAGGGTGGCGGGGAAGAGAGAGGAGGGCGAGAGGAGCTGGGAGTCTGCAGGGACAGGGGCCTGGGTTGGGGTCGACAGGACCAGGAGATGCTCAGAGAACAAGACTGGGAGGAGGTGGGGGCTCGGTGAGGTGAAGACTGAGCTGGGGCAGCAGGAACTCTGGAAGGCAGAGGAAGTAACCAACCATGTGTATATGGGGCTTGGAAGGGGCTAGGAGGGTGCTAGGAGAGTGGGCTTCTGGATGGAGGGAAGCAGAAGGAAGGAGTGAGGAAGTGACATGGGGACAACAGAAGGGGCAGATGGAGACAAGGCCCTGCCGGGTGAGGGCTTCAGAAGAGGAAGAGGAAGTACAGACCCCTACCCAGTAGAGGAGAACAGGGGCCTCCATGTATCTGTGAGTCTGTTGCATGTCTAGTGGCTCTCCCCTGGCCCCCCAGCCACGTTTACCCTGCTCAGCCCCACCCTACCTCGGTGATCCCAGTGGCTAAGTGTCCATGGCCTCCAAGACTTCCTCCCACCAGCTACAGCACCCGTTTCAGCTCCACAGTTCTGAGACCCCAGAATCATCCCCTCCTCCCCCTTCCCTGCCCCCGCCCCTCGGAGCCCTGGAGCTCAGCCACTCATAGCCAAGCCCCCTCCCCCCTCCTTCTTCCTCCCCCATCCATTCTCCTCCCTCCTCCCCTCCCACCCTCCTCCCACCCAAGGCTTTGGGAAGGGAAGAGGCCTCCCCCCAGTCTGGAAAGGAAGCCACAGGCACAGCCAGGGCCAGCAAGAGGGAAAGGAGGACTGCTTATGTCCCTATCAGTGATAGACTCCCTACATTTTCCATACAGCCAAACACAGCCGGTCACGGGTGGACTCACTAGGCTAGGTCAACAAAAGGATACTCTCCTTGAACAAATATGGACACAATCAAGTAAAAAATCAGATACATACTAGTGCTCCCACTGTTTTCACTCCCCAGCAAAGATTTCCTTAGGGCACAGCTGGCTCTGTTCTGAGGGGAAGGGAGGCCCCAGGTTGGGGGATATAAAGAAAAGCCAAAGAGTCCAGTTTCCCCTACCCTGGATGTTCCAGCCGTTTCTCACCTCCCCCTCCACTCTTTGGGCCCCAGCACCAGGAAATGCCTTCGGTCCCTTGGTGCCAGATACACAAGACCCACACTTACCCTCAGACACACACTCCCAGATACAGACACTCGCAGTCACACCAATATCCTCAGATATCCTCACTCAGACTCAGACACATTTGCACATACCCATACCCTCTCGCAGTCACACACACACTTAGCACGCTACCACTGGGATGGGGTCATAACACTTCCTAAAAGCAACTCCTTGTGGTGGTTTAAGCCCCATCTTCCAGGGAGCTCTTATCAGGGCGGATCCCACATCTCATCACTGTTACAGGACTACAGGTAGCCAAAAAGACAAAGGGGAAGAGGGGAGTCAGGCACAGCAGTACAGAGAGAGACAGAGACACAACGAACCTGAGAGGAGGAACTGAAAAGCAGATACGCATATATCTGGGGAGACAGAACTGTGAAGAGACACAGAGAGCCACAGCTCTAGGAAGATGGTAGTAGGGAGAGAAAAAGAAATATAAGAAAACTGAGTCAGACAGGAAAACAGAAAATAAGAAGCAGTACACCAGTGACCAGGATTCTTGAGCACAGAAAGGAGGGGAAGCCAAGGGTGCTGGGTCAGTCCCATTGGCTATTGAAGTGGGACCCCCAGACACCACCTCACAGTTAGGACACAGGACACACACGTAGTACAAGTCTCACTCTTGCTCTACTACTAAAGTCACACATTGGCGTACACAAACCCAGCCACCCACTCTCGCACTGACAGAAGCAATCTTAAACCCTAGAGACCTTCCCAAAACATTCCCTGCTGTGGTCACAGGCCCTCTCACATACACAAACACACCAACACGATCTCTCACCACAAACTGCACGTGACAGATACACACATAATCCCTTGCACAGCCGCATGCACAATGACACACTTAGGCACATTAGTTGACAGTTGCAACAAGTGACACAGTTGCAGAGCCTCACACAGACATCATCACACACACGGCCTCACAGCCACACTCACACTCACGCTGACAGTCCGTCAGTCACTGAACCCTGCAGCGTACACTACCCGGCCGGGCCCTCTCCTGGCAAGGCTTCCTCATGCACGCCCACAGCCCAGGTCTCACCTTCCGCGGCCTCCGCCGCCAGCGCCCTCCGCCCTCGCCCTCTGCCCCGGCCTCTACTCCCTCCTGCCCTGGGGCCCCGACGTGGGGGTGGCTCCGCCCAGGCACCAATGGAAGGAGAGGGGTGAAATAGGGGGGGAGGGGTGCGGCCCATTGGAGCCTCCAACTGCCAATCACCTCCTCCCCCACCTCTGCCGGACACTTCCTGTCCCGTCCCGGACTGAGGAGGCCGTTAGGGGACAGAGCCCCGGGCTGGATTCCTGAGTACTTGCCTGAAGGCCTGTCCTCCTGGAACAGCAGGACTGGAATCCCTCAGGCCCCTCCCCCAACCTATTGTCCACAAAGAAAGCCTTAAGTTCAGTGGCTCAGGAGCCAATGGACAGGTGACTGGACAAGCTGAAGATGCCCGAGTCCAAATAAGGAAGAATGGTGTAGGACAGTCGTTCTCAAACTTGGCTGGCCATTGTGGTTTTAAAACTGCCAAGCCATACTCCAAAACAATTAAACCAAAAGTTCTGGAGGCTAGACCTAGGCATCAGTATTGTTTAAAATTCCCCAGATGATTTCAAAGTGCAGCCCAATCAAAGGTGTAAGGTTAGGCATGTGTGTGCGTACCCTAAGAATCACCCATCCAGGGTTCTCACCCATTCTGCAGTCACTGGGGGCTGAAGGAAGACATGTGTACCATGTCTGTCTGAGCTCCTTCCAGACCAGGGAAATACTCCAAGTCCCAGGTCCTTTTCCCCCAGGGTCTCAAGAAAGAAAGAACCCTGGACTAGAAGACAGGCAGTCAAGGTTCTCCTGGGCCAGGTCCCCACTGATGGCCTTGGTGTGATTTCCCTCTAAGAGACACAACTCCCTTAAGAGAAGAATGGAAACAAACAGCATCCGGGCCATCCTTGCATTGTTCACCAGCCCTGTCCTCACCTAAAAAGTCTGGAGGACACTAGGTGGCGTCAAGTCTCCTGGGTTGCAAGGCAGGTTGTTCCCACACAGTAAGTCTTACCAAGGAAACAGGTCCAGAGGGGTGAGGATAGACCTAGGGTTACTCCAAGAACCATTCCATCCTCCAGGCCCTGGGGCTCCTCACTCTGGCAGCCCCTTTCCAGTCAGAGCTGTCTTTTGCCAGTGCAATGACGGAGACACAGGAGCAACAGAGATGTGCAGAGCCTACACATACATGCTGCACTTGGTAGTCTGGAGGAGGCAAGGACACAAAGCCATGTACACGTTCCCTACCCACTCCTTCAGCCCCTGTGGGATGGAGCAGAGCCAAGCTGCAGCCACTCACAAAGCCGGGGTTCTGGCCAGCAGCCCAAGGTCTGGCCACTGACCACTGGGACCAGGATCCAGTTCACCCGCTCCCCACCAAACCTTCAGGCCCAGGCTTGGTGAGCTGACACTCTAGGGTGGTGGTGAGGTGGCCTCTGGCCTTCCCCAAAGCCTCAGCCACAAACAAGAACACAGGATTTTTTTACCATTTTCTTAAACTGAGATGCCTTTGTTACTCTAGGAGTAAGAGAATCCATGGATGAGACATAACACTGAGTATTAGTTTTGTTCAGAGATTTAGAGAGGAAGATTTTCGTCCTTAAGTTTTTGCACATCTATAGGCAAAGAAAAGTTGTGGCTGGAGGTGTACCTTCAGCCTTTAACCGCAGACTCACGAGGGTCAGAGTTCACGCTCCTCTGACATTAGAATATGTGATTAAAGTTTGAGAAGCACAGTTTTATTGATTCCACGTCTGCCCAAACCCTATGCCCTGGTTCTCTCAGGCAGAAGGCCCTGGGGTTAGCGGGGTCAGGCAGTGGCTGCTGTCTCCCTGTCCTTCTGTGCCAGGCGGTAATGAACCTCAGGAAGTGCTCTTAGTCTCTCTGCAGCCTGAAAGGGGAATAGGGAAAGTAAGAGCTGCCCAGAATGGTGGTATAGAGCTCTGAGTGCCTAGGAGACACCGAAGGAGGGCTTGTGGGACCAGGAAGCTGGTGATAAGAACTGCTGGAACAACCAGAGGATGAAGGATTTGAGCAGCTCCTGAGTCCTTAGGAAGGCCCAGGTTATGGAGGCCTTCAGGGTCATGATTGTTGGGATCCTTCGAGAAAATGGGAGAGAAAAGGGGACCTAGAGTGCTCTGGGTCCTGACCTGCTCAGGGGTGAGGTCCCTCTGAGCCTGGGCAAGCATTTCATAGCCAACCATGAATTTCCGAACTGTGGCAGAGCGCAGGAGCGGAGGGTAGTAATGAGCATGCAGCTGCCAGTGGTCCCAGTTGGCTCCGGCCTCCGATCCTGTGGGAGCCCCTGAAAAGAAGAAAGCAGAGATGGCTGGAGATGGCTTTATCTTAGTTCTGCAGCCCAGCCCCTACCCCGCCAACCAGGCTAGATACCTGAAAACTACATTTCCCAGCATTCTCTGCCAGAGAGCAGACCAGGCTTTAGAAAGCATACCCAGACATATTTTCACCCTTCACCAAGTCCCTGCTCCACCCTCAATCCCAGCAGCTCTGCTCTGGATACTTTACCCAGCAAGAGTTCAAACACCTGCCACAGGAGCCCAAAACTGATGTTAGGGCTAGATATGGTGCTCAAAAAGCCTCACCGTGCCAGCCCATGGTGTAGGGAAAGGATGTCTCAAACAGGTTGTCATACTTGGTCAAGAGCTTCTTCATGATGAGGGCTAGATCTAGAATCAAAGCCTGACTCTCAGCCTGGGGCCTACATATTAGCCCTACCAGAGTAACCCCCATCCAGAGCCTGGCCCCAAAGTCCCATCTGGGAGACTCACCATCACGCTCAGCAGGGGTCAGCTCAGGCAGCCGCAGTACGTGCCGACGGGGCAGCAGCAGTGTTTGGAAGGGCCACACTGCCCAGAAGGGGACCAGCACGAACCAGTGCTCACTGGTTAGGACCAGACGTTCCTGAGCAGACCAAATGGGTATGAGGCCATCAAAGCGGCTGTTGGGGGTCAGTAAATAAGCAAGGGAAACAGAAGAAAAAAAGGTACCCAGAATCTGATGGCTTCTCACCACCTTCATCATTATCACCCAATATAAGTCGCCATCACTTTTCCTTTAGATTACTGCTATAGCCTCCTAGCAAGTCTCTCTGCTATTTTCCTTCTACCCTTCTTCACATGCCTCTCTCTTCTGGGGTGAGATTAGGGATTCCTTGGGGACAGGACCTAGCTTTCTCCCACCTTCCTGAGCAGCTCCTGGCGGCCATATTCCATTAATAGGGGCTCTCTATGCCGACTCTGATAGGCCCGCTGAGATTTCTCCTCACGCTGGGCAATATCTGGCAGGAAACTGCTGGCCCACACCTGTCAAGGAGTAGAAGGAGAGAAAAAAAGGCAGGTCATTCACCTCCAAGCCTCCACCTCACTAGTATACTCCCTCTGTCCCATCTCTTACTCCAGTTCCCCTCTCCACGGTGCTGGTTTAGACTCAATCTAGAAATGCACCGGAGCCCCTGACACACCTACCTGGCAGTGGGGGTGGGGGTTGGAACAGCCCATCATGGCTCCTTTGTTTTCAAAGATCTATCAGGTAAGGGGAAGGGGGAGCTGTAGTAGCCAAAGAGACACCAAGTCAACCCTTCCAAACCACACCCTGTGGAAACAGGAATGCCAATTCCCAGAACCAAAGCTGCACCACCCCCTCATCCAGGGGGGTGGGCAACCTCACAGACCTGCACCCAAGGGTACTGGGCACCCAGGTCCTCTGTGACTGAGGCCCATACATCGATGACAGCGCGGATCTCAGGGATTGACATGAGTGGCAGCGTCACATCCGACCAGGGGTGGAAGCACAATACCTTACTAAGTAATGAGGGAGGGAGGGATGACAGAAATGCAGCGCTTGGATGTGCTAGGGGCAGGGCCCAGTCCCAGTGCTTGGTCTAGGCCCTGGGTTGAAGGTTACAAGGGAGGAAAGCCATAGTTACCAAACACCTCGGGCAGCCTCTGCTTGGAAAAGAGGGTGATCACTGGGTCCTGAAATAAAGGGGTATCATTCTCTGTAACAGAAGTCCCCATAAGAGGTTCAGCCTCCCTTCCCCCCAAAAGCAGATAGAGCGAGATTACCTGGATTAGGGGCATCAGGCTGCAGAGCTGGGAAGTCGTTGTCAAACAGGAAAGTGCCATCATAGTGGGGATTCACCTACAGACAAGGATGAACTAGAAGCATTCGCTGCCCCATATCACCAGGCATCTGGTGGGCTTCAATGGTTGCACAGCCTACAAGAGGGTGAGGATAGCCCACTCGGGTCAAAAAGACTTGATGAGATGTGACCCAGAAGGAGGTCCACTACTCTGTGGGTGAGGGGCAGCTCTAAGGGGGAGCGACTTCCCCTGCTCCATCCTACAGATGTAGGCTCTAAAGGCTTACCTCTCCATTGGCCCGTGTGGCCCCAGGACACAGAGGGTTGTGGGGGTCATGGCGGGGCACTGTCTCCAGGAGCGAGGGCTCTACTTGCCCCTGCCAGGGCCGCTTCATGCGGTGCGCTGACACCAGCACCCACTCATCCTGTAGCGGGTTGTAGCGGATATGCTGATGCTCTGGGGGGCAAAGAGTCCAGTCAAGATCAGTCAGCAAAGTTCTCTGTCCACCTCTCCAGTGGGTCTCATCCACCAGCAGGCCCAAGCTCGGAAGCACCCCCTCAGCCCTGTCTGGCTCAGGAGCTAAGAGACCCGGTTTCCGCGTTCCCTGAGCCAATTATCCTGCAACCTATCACGGGTGTGTCTCTTCGGAGCTCGGGCCTGACCGGGTGGGCGCGCAGACCCGGGGATACGAAGGACAACGTCCTAAGGAAGGAGGGCTCGGCTCCGCGTCCCAGCGAGTCCCAGCCTCCCTAAATTTACCGCTGGCTTGGAAGGTCCTGGCGGTGGCGTCTGCCTCTGACGCCTGCTGGCGCTGCTCAGGACCCATTCCACTACGCGACATGAGGCCACCTTAAGGAATCCTCTGGCGCTTCTACCCCTGGGGCCTCTGCCCATCTGGGTCTAGCCAGCCCCGCCCAGCCCCAGATGATTGGCTAGCCGCCAACACGTGACTGTCTGAGGGGCCTACAGGACACCTGGGGGCGGGGCTCAGGACGACCTAGCATTATAGGGGGCAACTTTGGTGGTTCCAGATCCCTGTAGATCCCTGGGGTCCAGAACGGTTATAAGATTTCTTTACTGCTTTCAAAACCTTACCGGCAAGGAGGGGCTAGAAAGGAGTATTTGAAGTCATGAAAGGCAAGGACCTGTATCCAAAAATATTCTATCAAGCAAAGCTATCATTTAGAATGGCAGGGCAGATAAAGTGCTTCCCAGATAAGTTCAAGTTAAAGGAGTTCATCATCACCAAGCCCTTATTATATGAAATGTTAAAGGGACTTATCTAAGAAATAGAAGAACAAAAACTGTGAACAGTAAAATGATAACAAACTCACAACTATCAACAACTGAACCTAAAGAACAAAAAACAAAGCAAACAACTAGAACAGGAACAGAATCACAGAAATGGAGATCACATAGAGGGTTATCAGTGCGGGGGGTGGGCAGGGACAATGGGGAAGAAAGGTACAGGAATAAGAAGCATAATTGGTAGGGATAAAATAGACAGGGGAGGTTAAGAATAAATAGTATAGGAAATAGAGAAGCCAAAGAACTTATGACCCATGGACATGAACTAAGCGGGGAGAGGGGATGCTGGAGTGTGAGGAGGTGCAGGGCGGAGGGGGAATAAAGGGGAGAGAAAAACTGGGACAACTCTAATAGCGTAATCAATAAAATATACTTTAAAAAAGATTACTGCTGTCATCTGCTTGGCCATTTATTCAGCAAATATTTACTGATTTTCTACCCTGTGCCAGGCATCTAGGCTCCGCGCAATGCAAAAGGATGCCCCTGTGTGCACAAGTCAGGCATGGCCTCTGCTGCCCTGGAGCTCACTCACATTTTGGGGCAAAGTAAGACTATAACCCTGGATCCACGATCACCTCACTTACCTGCTCAGTGGCCATGGTGGAGGAGAGGCAAACTTGGGGGCGAGGGGTGATCTGCTTCAGCTGAACCCTGGCCTCAACTATTACTTGGAGGAGTGGGTACTACACTGTATCTATCGCCACCAGTGAGCAGAAACAGGTTTGGGAAAATAGGGCTAAGTAACTGTGAATGAAAAGGAGGCCAGGTCATAAACCTGGCAAGTTCATGGTTGGGGGCGAGGGTAGATGGCACATGTCAGTGAGTGAAAGTAACTACACAGGATGGTCTGATCACAGGTTCCTAACTGGACAGTCCATGGAGGACAGTCATGTCCCAGACCTATAAATAGCTAAAGGTCGATCTTTACCTTAAGTGAGCTCTGCCCACTGTCCTTATGCATCTCGGATAGCAAACCTTTGAAATGTCAGGGTAATTTTCTTTTCTAAACCCTTTGAAAGCACGACCACAGGCACCAGCGCACAAGACCAATCAGCCCTTCACTGCCGTCTTGTTCCCGGAACGCAGTCTCTGTGTACTGCAAATGTCAATGATTAACTATTCTGTGCTCACGGTGTAAAAGAAGTATGTGTTTCTCCAGTTTGCTTTTTATCCAGTCCTAGAGATTTCCCCACTTTGCTTCCTCCTTCCTCCTTAATCTATCACCAATGGAGTTAATGTAACTTCCTTACATTTCCTCTTGGATTCTAAATGCATAAAAGGTACTGAAAAACTGCCATTCTCTGGAGCATTTTCTCAATCCATTGAGATCTTGCTTCCAGGCATATCCTCAAAATTTTGCTCAAATAAACTCTTATAAAACTTTTCTGAAGGGCCCTGGCTGGTGTAGCTCAGTGGATTGAGCGCGGGCTGGGAACCAGAGGGTCCCGGTTCAATTCCCAGTCAGGGCACATGCCTGGGTTGCGGGCCAGGTCCCCAGTGAGGGCCATGTGAGAGGCAACCATACATTGCTCTTTCTCCCTCCCTTCCCCTCTCTCTAAAAATAAATAAATAAAAATCTTTAAAAAAAATTTTTTTTCTGAAGGTTTGGACATTCTTTTGTGGACATGACCATATTTCTCCTTCTCTCTCTGTCTCTCATATGCACACACCAAACGCACAAGAAGTGGGTGGAGTAAGAGGGCTGTAAGAACTCTGAAAACGCAGGAAAGACAGGACTCTCAGTAGCTCTAGCCACCATCTTGTGGAATCAGGGGTGTTTACACATTCCCTTCCCTTCTCCAACATTTTCTTGGATCAAACCAATTGGCTAACAGTAGAATAAAATGCAAATTAATTCCTCCCTGGCACTTTTAAAGACATCTAAATATTGTGTCTGAACATCTTCCCCATTTACAGTGGGAAACAGAGGCCTCAAGTTCACCCAAAGGAAATAGGGGACAAGCGGACAAGCTAGAATTTGAACTCAAATGTCCAGTCTCTTCCCATTGCTTTGAAATGCCTATGAGACTTTGATGACACTCAAAAAAATGTTGAACTAGAAGCTGGGCAGTAGCAGGGAGGTCCCTTCCCCCAAGGCAGACCAGGCCAAGCCAGGTGTTTTGCAGCTCAGATGCAAAAACTAGCCCTGGCCAGGCAGCCCAGTTAGTTAGAGCATCATCCCAATACATAGAAGTTGCAGGTTCGATCCCCAGTCAGGGCACATACAAGAATCAACCAATGAATGCATAAATGAGCGGAACAACAAATCGATGTCTCCCTCTCTCTCTCTCTCTCTCACACACTCTCTCTCTCTCCCTCCCTCCCTCTCTCTAATCAATTTTTTTTTAAAAAAACTGTGTCATTGGTCATTTACCTAATCTCTGCCCTAGAGCTCTCTGACTGGAATCTGAAAGGCCACCAGGTAGGGAGCAGGGAGCAGGGAACTGAGAAATGGGGGGCGGGGATTACCAGTTTGCTGGTGGCTCATGGTGGGGGGAGAAAGGATAGAAGTTCTCTTTTTCAACTCTCTCGCTGTCTTTGTTGTTAGAGTGGCTGGATTTTGGAGGCAGCCCCATTTTCTCAAGAACACCAATGCTTCGGTGTCATTCCCAGGATCGTGCCAACTAACTCCTGACCCCTTCACAAACATCTCTTCTGGACTATTACCAAAACTCTCCTTTTCCTGTGTCTCCCCAAGGTCACTTTCTGGGGGAAGGAGAGAATGACTGAGATAGGGCCTACCCAGGCCTTTCCCTCAAAGATCCCAGAGGTGTGATTTCTTCTATGATACCTAGCAAAGGTATCTGTGACCCCCAGTCCCTTAATCCCCCATCCTTAGACACTCTTAAGGCTGTGGGGAGGAAGAAATTTTCCTCTGCCCTTCTAGGTTCTTCAGGTCGATCTAATAAGCAAGTCAACAAGAGACAGATTAACAAGAGAGAATAACTGAGTTTAATTACATAAGGACGTATGACATGAGAGAGTCAGACAATCTGGTAAACAAGAGAGGTTCCGAGACCGTTACAATGAGGTATATATGGCATTTTGAACTAAGGGTGAGGTAAGTTACCTTGGGGCTGCAGAGGGGAGGAAGGTCACTGCAGAATAAGGGCAGATGTTCAGGAATTAGAAGCTTGCCCTGCCATGTAGCTAGGTCATGACAAGTTATTTCTGGTAATAAGTCTTACTATGGGCAAGGCCCTGAATTTAAATTCTTTAAGGAAGAGGTCAAAGTTTTTCGTGAGCCCACAGGGTCTCAATTACCTTCAGCTCAAAATAATTCACGGACCAAAGTGGCATATCTTGGGAAGTCCTGTTCTGAACCCTTTCAAGGCCAAAGGACAATTTGGGTTTTGTTCCTTTGTTTGTTTGTTTTTAAATAGTGTGTGCTGAAGAAACTTTCTAAGAGACCGAATAGTGGAGCTACGGGCCTAGGTAGTCCCAGAGGGCTCTGCCTGGACTAGGGGGGCAGAGGCCAGATTTGGGGGCTATTTCCTGCTATTCGGGGTTCTTAGAGAACAGTCAGCTCAGGAGTGTCACAGAGCCAGAGACAAAAAAATTCCCTCAACTCTGAATTCTCCTCTAGGTAATCCTTTCTTTATGTTTCCTTGCATGGCCAAGTTTTTCAAAAAATAGTCCACCTTCCCAGCCTCTACACTTACCTGCACCGTACACAGGAACAAGTCTTTTGCCCTGTATCAGCCAGGGTAAATAATCTTAGCTGCTGTAACGACCGCCAAACTCAGTGGTTTAGCGCCATAGTCCACTATGGGAGAGGGGAAGCTCTATCCCATGCAGCATTCGGAAGTCTCCACTAACTACTTATGACAATAGATCGGGGAAGAGAAAGTAAAAAATGTCACAGAAGATCTTAGGAGCCAGACCTGGAATCATTTCTGCCTATACTTCATTAGCCATAATCACATGGCCTTGTCCAATTACAGAGTAGACTGTGGCATGTAATCTGGCTGCATGCCCCTACTGAAGAAGCTAGTGACCAGTTCCCATCATTTTATTGGATGGACCACTCAACTATATTTGACTGTGTTGAGCCTTTCTTTCATTATTCTCATGCGTGAAGCCATGCTCTTCCAATTCTCTTCTCCTTTGTTTTATTTATGTAACTAACATGTATGACACCACATGCCAGGTACTAATGCTTTATAAACATTAACTCATTTAATCCTCAACACAATGAAGGTATGTACTATAAGGCAGGTACTTTTATATTCATCCCATTTTATGGATGGGAAAACTGAGCCACAGAGTTTAAGTAACCTGCCCAAGATCACACAACTAGTAGGTAGCAGGAGCCATACTTGTAATCCAGTCAATTCAGCTCCACTGCAGTACGCCGCTTCTTTTCTCTCTTTCGTTTCGCTTTATCACTCTTCTGCCATAACCCTCATTTGGTTTACAGGGGCTCGGTATCATATTTTGTGCTTCAGAAGGAAGAACGAATTGTAGGCCCACTCCTCGGTCTCTCTCCTCGGTGCCTTTGCTCTTCGAGTAGGTCTCAAGGGTTGGAATGCCCTTCCCATCTCTCTAAAAGACACTGCTCAGGTGTCACCGCCTCCGGAAAGCCTTCCCTAACACTCCCACTTTGAAGAACCCCCCTTCCATCTTCTGTGCTAGCGAAGGCGGGCTTTAAGAATCACAAGTCCGGGAAGGCTCCGCTTCCGGGCTCGCCTGTTTCACTAGTCAGTGAGCCCAGGGGAGCGTTCTTTCTGGGTCTCACCGCCACCATCCCCTACCCCCAAGTGGGATGGCGCTCGAAGAGACCCTACCTGGGGGTCCTAATATGAGCAGCTGGGAGGGCCTGGTCCCACCCTCTTTTACCTTGGGCGCACTGCGCCGCCCTACTCCCTTCGAGCTCTCTGCTCCCAGGAAGGAAATGGTACAACCCGAGGGGCGGTGCCTGGATGCCATGACATTTCCAATTGGCCTAGGAGAGCCGTTCCGCGGCGGTGGCGGGGGAACGGGTCCTGAACGGCGCCCCGCTGGATAGGAGGCGGTGAGACGCGTAGCCTCGGGCCCCGTGTCCTTTCTGTGCTGCGTTGTGCTAGGCTGCCCGCGGGGATGCAGTGGGCCGTGGGTCGGCGGTGGGCGTGGGCCGCGCTGCTTCTGGCTGCCGCAGCGATACTGGCCCAGATCGTCTGGCTCTGGCTGGGCACGCAGAGCTTCGTCTTCCAGCACGAAGAGATCGCGCAGCTGGCGCGGCAATACGCGGGTGAGCGAACGAACGAAGGGATGGAGGGCTGGGAAGACCCGGGCCGAGCTGGGGGATTCTGGGGCGTCGTTCCCCAGTCCTGGACCGGTGCTGGCCCTAATACTCCTCTGCTCCTGCCAGGGCTGGACCACGAACTTGCCTTCTCTCGGCTCATCGTGGAGCTGCGGCGGCTGCACCCAGGCCACGTGCTGCCCGACGAGGAACTGCAGTGGGTGTTCGTGAACGCGGGCGGCTGGATGGGCGCCATGTGCCTTCTGCATGCCTCCCTGTCCGAGTACGTGCTGCTCTTCGGCACCGCCCTCGGCTCTGGCGGCCACTCTGGTCAGTGCTGGCGGCGGGCCGGACTGGGAGGCTGGGGCTGTACAAGGGCTCATGCCGTCCTTTCTGTTTGGCCAGGCCATGTGATGACGCCGATACCCTGATATTAGGTGTCCATCTGATTGTCCCGCAGGACGCTATTGGGCTGAGATCTCCGACACCATAATCTCTGGCACCTTCCACCAGTGGAGAGAGGGCACCACCAAAAGTGAGGTCTTCTACCCAGGTGGGTAGGGAAGTTCTGTCAGAGAAGTGAGTTCCTTCGTTTTGGTATGCTCTTAGTTGGGGGAGAGAGCCATGGCATGCGAAAGGAGTGCGTGAGGGGCCCTCCCCCTGGTTCCCCTATTCCCAAGGTAAGCTACAGGTGGTTTTTCTCTAACCCACATTCCAGCAATTTGGGGGGAGACAGTTGGGTAATCAGAAATGCTCTCATATCCCTGAAGGCAAGGCAGACTGTTGTCTTCCTTTTTTATATAGTGAAATATTTTACATAAAAAGTAGAGATTTGGACTTCAAACTAAGTTTGAGGTTGAGTGTCACAAGCAGGCAAACATTGTAATTGAATGGAAATCTCTCAGCTTCAGAAGTCTAATCACCATCCCTCTGTATCTAAGGGGCCCAGCCCAAGTTTAGCCAAAGTTCTGCTTGACTGAGGCTTGGGAAGGTAAATTTCCATGACTTCTGTACAATAGCTCATGGTCAGGTGATATGCTCCTCCTTGGCTTTCCCCCAACAGAGGACAGGAGCCAGGTGATGCCACAGAGGAAAATTTAGGAGTTGCCATCTTGGCCTCTTACCCCTCCAAATTGGCGACCTGGCCAGTGAGTTCAGGCCTTCTCCTTTCCTTAAGCTCTCTTCCCACTCCCTACCACTAGACAGCCCATGGGCCAGGGAGGTTGCAGCAATGGAAGGGCAGGGCTAGGTTCCTCATTCAGGTGCTTCCTGTCCCCCAGGGGAGACAGTGGTGCACGGGCCTGGTGAGGCAACAGCTGTGGAGTGGGGGCCAAACACATGGATGGTGGAGTACGGCCGGGGTGTCATCCCATCTACCCTGGCCTTCGCACTGGCTGACACAGTCTTCAGCACCCAGGACTTCCTCACCCTCTTCTACACTCTTCGAGCCTATGCTAGGGCCCTCCGGCTTGAGCTTACTACCTACCTCTTCGGCCAGGACCCCTGACCCACCAGGCCTGGAGGAGGACCTGTGGGTGGACAGGAGCGGGCAGGCCCGCATACATCCATTTGCTGGAGCCCATGTGAAAAGATGGACATACAACATGCAGATACTGAGTTCCTGCTATACAAGCAGGGACATAAATGCTTATATCACCAAACACAGAGACATGTGGGAACATAGGAGACACACATTCAGATACTGGATCCCATGTGTGTGGCAACATCTTGCACTCACACCCATCCAGAGAGGGAGCCCCATGCGTATCAAGAGGTCCAGTCATGCGCAAACATATAACATAAGCTTGACTCATTAACTCAGGCATTTCCAGAGCTTCCCCACCCCCAGTCAGGGCTCTGGAGTTAGGGATGGGGGTGGGTATTACACTCTGCCTGGGTCTGACACCCCCCCACCCAGCAGCAGTTGGGGAAGGGGTGAGGAAAAAGAAGAGTTGCCTTGGAGGCCCCCTTCACCTGCAGCTATGATGCCCTTTCTCTGTCCTCACCATACGCCTTACCCCTGTTCTGTTTGCTGCTATGCAAGTGCCCTCATGGCCTATCCCCCACCCTCTCGGCAAGCAAGTCAACCGGGGGACCAGAAGAATGTGGAGAATGCTGAGTTCAGGGTCCCTCCTATCCTGAGAGCCCCCCATTTCTCTCTCAGGGGTATGGAGGGGAGGCTGGCCTCAGCCCAGGATCCACCTCTGAGGAGGGGCCTGCAGAGGTGGGCTTAGATCCAAGGGCCATTCCTGGCCTAGAGAGAAGGCCATTTTTGTGCGCGCACACCCATTACAGCTTTCAGACACTGCCTGCATTTTCTGTCCATCTGTCTCTCTGTTAATAAAGACCTGTTGAACAGTTCCATTTCTTTGTGTATCTGAGCAGTGCTAACTCATGGGAGGCCCCAGGAAAGCCTTACCCTTGCTGTGTGATTTTTATAAGACAGTGGCTCTGTACTTTAGTGTGCCCAAGAATCACCTAAGAGGCTCATTGACCATACAGATTACTGTGCCTAGTCCCCAGAATTCAGTTCTGTGTTGAGCCCTTGAGATTAGTGTGTTTAATGAAGTTTTCACAAGTTTTGAATGTGTCAGTTTAAGAAAATCAGGGCTGGATGAGCTGTGCATCTCTCTCTTGCCTCTGCTACCGAAAGTCTGGAAATAGTCCTGGGAGTCCTACCATGGATGGCCACGAGATGGCAGTGTGCACCCACTTTTGAACTAAATTTAGTCTCAATCTGCATTTTTCTGGGTTTTAGGGTATATTGTCCACCCCGACCCAGACAGGAGTTTTTCTCCAGTCTGCCTTCTCCAGGACTTCTGTGGAGGCTCCCGGAGGTGGGGAGCAGGCACACTATCTGGTGATGTCTGAAGTAGATGGGGCTGGAACTAGTATGAAACATGCAAAGTGCCTAAGGTGCACTCCAGGGACTCTGCACTTACCATCTTAAATTTTGTGCTCTGGTCACATTACTAGTCTCATCCTCCTCCTCCTAGCCCTGCTCTGACATTGAGGAAGGCCCAGACCACTCGAGGGATTTTTGGTATATTAAAAATGGACATTATTATAAAAATATATATTCTGCACTGGCTGGTATAGCTCAGTGGATTGGGCTCGGGCTGCAAACCAGGGGGTCGCCGGTTCGATTCCCAGTCAGGGTGCGTGCCTGGATTGCAGGCCAGGTCCCCAGTGGGGGCCACGTGAGAGGCAACCACACATTGATGTTTTTCTCCCTCTCTCCCTCCCTTCCCGTCTGTCTAAAAATAAATAAATGGAATCTTAAAAAAAATTATATATTCTAAAAAGTTGACATTCTAATGAACAAAAATGCAGAAGACAGCAGTTATAACTGTATATAAGCAACATCAGAGGTTTGAATTTGCGTCTGGATAAATGCGAGGCCCAGGCAAGATGGCTGTCCTGACATACCACCACTGCCATGTTGGCCATGACAGGTCCTTGCTGGGGCCTCCCCTCCACGGACCATGGGCTGCAAAATCAAGCTTCCACGGACTTCTCCCACTCCGTAACCCAGCTCTGCCTCTAGGCTCACCACACATCTATCGGGGTGCCCCAGCTTCCCTGTCATCCCTCCCGTCCACATAGGACTTGGCTCCCAGGTTCCTCCCCATCTCTGTTGCTAAACCCAGGATTATTTCTTCTCAACTTGCATTTGATACAATCACTCTAAAAAAAAAAAGATTATTTATTTATTTTTAGAGAAAGGCAGAGAGAGTAACATCAAAGTGCGGTTGCCTCTCGTGCACCCCTCAACAGGGACCCAGCCCGCAACCCAGGCATGTGCCCTGACTGGAAATTGAACTGCTGACCCTTTGGTTTGCAGGCCAGCACACAATTCACAGCCTCACCAGCCAGGGCTGATATAGTCACTGTTAAAACACTTGGTTTCCAGTGCACTACTCCTTTGCCTCCTTTGCTAGATCTTACCTAACCCTCAAACTTCTGTCTACACCCCTCCCAGGTAATCTCAATCATTTCAAGACTTTAAATACCATCTAGTATATATGTCTTCTCCCTGTGCCCAGTGTTACTGAGGTATAATTGACATATAACATCTTAGTTTAAGGGGTACAACAGTGATACAAATGTATAATGAAATGACAACCACGGTAAGTTTAGTTAACATGTAGCACCTCACATAGTTAAAGAAAATTTTATGGGGACTTTCAAGATCTACACTCTTAGCAACTTTCAAATATGCAATGTAGTATTGTTAGATATAGTTACATTATATCCCCAGGACTTCTTTTTCTTACAACTGGAAGTCTGTTCTTGTTGACCACCCAAATCACCCACCTCGGGCCTCCGGCATCTACCAGTCTATTCTGTTTCTAAGAGTTTGGATTTTTTATGCTCCACATACAAGTGAAAACATAGAGTATTTGCCTTTCTGACATTTTTTTTTAGAATTTTTAATTTATTTTTATTTTTAGAGAGAGGGGAAGGGAGGGAGAAAGAGATGGAGAGAAACATCAGTGTGTGGTTGCCTCTCATGCCCCCCCTACTGGGGGCCTGGCCTGCGACCCAGGCATGTGACCTGACTGGGAATCAAACCAGTAACCCTTTGGTTTGCAGGCCAGCACTCAATCTACTGAGCCACACCAGCCAGGGTGCCTTTCTGACTTATTTCACTTAGCATAATGGCTTCAAGGCTGAATAAATATGATGGAATATTATTCAGCCATAAAAAAGAAAAAGCCTGCCATTTGCAACAATATGAATGGATGTTAAGGACCATCTATATGTGTTGACTCCAAATTTCTTGTTGCAGCCAGATACGAAGCTCCAAAAAGCAGCTTCATATATTTAACTGCCGACATCTCCACCTGGTTGTCTAACTGGCATCTCAAACTCGAAATGTCCAACATAAACTGATTTCTCCCAGTACTGCGTCTCCTGCAGCATTTACTGTCTCAGTTAAGGATACCTCCACTTACCCACGTGCCCAGACCAAGAGCCGTGGAGGCATCTCCAATAGCTCTTACTCTCTCACATCCCATGTTCGAAGCATCAACAGATCCTGTCAGTTACATCTTTGAAACATATCCAGACTCTAATCACTTCTTATCACTTCCACTGCTACCACACTGGTCCAAGCCGTCATCATCTCTTGCCTGGATTACTGCAATGGCCTCTTAATTGGCCTTCATGCTCATCAACGATGTGGAGAGGTCAGCACACAGCAGCCAGACTCAGCGTCTCACTCTCTGCTCGGGCATTTCTATCAGCTCCACATATCATTCGGTCTTTTCACTGCCTCCAGGAACCCACTCCAGGGCCCATGTTACCTCTGACCAAATATCCAGCCATTCGCCTCAGCGACCCTGTTCTAGCCCAGTGGCCGCCCTGCTTTTCTTCTGACACATCCAGCAAACTTCCACCTTAGGATATTTGTATCTGCTATTCTGCCTGCAATTTTCTTCTCTAGGGTATCTCCATGGCTCTCCCCACGCCCACCCCCTTCAATTCCTGCTCAGAGTCCTTCCCTTAACATTTGTGTATTAGCAGCCCTTCTGTGGTGGTTTTAAAATACCTCCATAAAGTTTTTGGTATTTTAAGAGATGAAGCCTAATTCCCTTACCCTTGAATATGAGCTGGAGAATATATATATATATATATATTCTTCACCCAAGGGCATGTCAATTGATTTTAGGGAGAGAGAAACATCAATGTGAGAGAAACATTGATTGGTCACCTTCTGTATGCACCCCAACTGCGGATGGAACCCACAACCTAGGTATGTGCCCTGACTAGGGATCAAACCCGAAACCTTTTGGTGTAAGAGATGACACTGCAACCAACTGAAGCCACCTCTCCAGGGCTTAGCGAAATATTTTTAACAAATAATACACGGCAGAAGGGACAGTGTGACTTCCAAGCCTAAGCCATAAAAAGCATTGCTGCCTCTTTAGTCTCTTTGGTCGCTTTCCCGGGCAAACCAGCTGCCATGCTGGGAGGACACTCAGGTGCGAGGTCCGCCTGAGGAGAACAGCCTGTGCCGACAGCATGTGAGTGAGCCATCCCGGCGAAGGATCCCCCCATCCCAGTCAAGATGACTGCAGCCTTAGCCAAATTTTTACTACAATCTCATGAGAGACAGTGAGAAAACCATCCTGCTCAGCCACTCTCAGATTCCTGATCAACACAGTTGTGAGAAAATAAATGCTGTTTTAAGCTGCTACTTTTTCATGTAATTTGTTACACAGTAATAGATCACTAATGCACCCTTCCCTCTCTGTTCCCGCAACCCAGATTTATGTCTCTTCGTTTCATGTATTGCCGTCTGACAACATTCCCCACTGAAATGATACCCTTTTAACAGGGACTTTATCTACTCCTGTGTCCAGCAGTGCCTAGCATAAAGTAGATGCTAGTGAATATGGAGGTCTAGGTCTGTCTGTCTCCGTCTCTGTCTCCATGAGGTATAGGATCAGGTGGGGGTTATGTGTGGGAGACAGCTTTTTCTCTTCACAGATGAAAAGAGGTAAACCAGGTCCCAGTTAGGCTTATTCCTTCCCCTCAGCCCTTTCCAGTTGTACCACTCGTGGCTCAGACCCCAAAGGAGGGTTTACTAGTTTGATGGGTCCTTTTTCCTTTGGAAGCAGCTGCCAGTCCCTTGCCCCTCTCCTCCCCTCAACCTCCTGCAAAGCAATCTCCAAACTCTCAGAACTGGAATTCCCCAAGCCAGTTTCCACCATTCCAAGAGGAATCTTACCATTGATCTGTCTCTCTGGATACCTCCTCTTCTTCAAGCAGCCCAGGGAAGCTGTGTGGGGAAAGAAGCAAACTGGGTACAGGACTTCCACAAATCTTGACCTCCTGCCCTCTAGTCCCCCAGAAGACCCCCAGGGCATGTTTGTTTGCCTCTGCACATTTGATTATTCTCCTCTCTGTGGTTCCCAGCCTTAGAGAGGGCTGGGGAGAGAAGGGGCTTGACTGCCCCAGAACTTACCACACGAAGCTATGCTATGGGGTAGGGGACATGCGTACTGAAGGCGCAACCAACAAGGCTTTCTAGTGGGAAAGGAGTCTGACGCCTATGTCTGAAACGTGAGTGGGAGGGCACTGGAGTGAGCCTCAGTGTGGCCAAGGACGGGCCAAAGAGAGCAAAGACTTAGTGCCCCAGTGGAAGCTGGGCTGGGGACAACGGTGGAGGCTAGAAACAAGGAGAGCGGGGGTGGGGGTGTGGGGGTGTGGATGTCATCCTGGTGAGAAGAGCTGGTGGCTCTGGCCAGGGCAAACTGGGTCTGAGAGAAGGAGACTGATTGCGGCGGGGCTGGGGCGAGAGAAAGGAAGCAAAAGTCACGCCTGAATTTCTACCTCCTGGGGAAACGTACCTGGGAGGAATCTTGCCTCACTGGGTGTACAGTCAGGGGATGATTTCCGGTGCTGGATTGGGTTTGACACAGCAGTTCCGCACCCATGCCAGGTGTTACCCCTACAGACACGTGTTCTCACCTTCAGGTGGCCCTCCTGCTTTGGCAAGTTGATTCCCCTGCATTCAGGAATAAACTGGGGGGTGTATGAGGGTGCCAGAGAGGAGCAGCGTCCAGGATTCTCAGAATTGTGACCTGCCTTCAGGACCCCCAAATAAGGAACAGCATCTGAGCACCTGGGGTGTAACTGGGGGTGGGAAAGTCCTGAATCAGTTGGCTGAAGGGGTCGAGATACAGACTGGGGAGTCATGCACACACATGTGGAGGATGTGTGTGAAGAAGGGCAAAATGCTGATCACTTTGAAATGCATGATGAGTACCAGAGGTTCATTACACTCTTCACTCTTTTTGTACATATGTTTGAAGATGTCCATAATAGAACATCAAACGAGCTTTAAAAAAACAGCAGGCCCTGGCTGGTGTAGCTCAGTGAATTGAGTGCTAGCCTGTGGACCAAAGGGCGCTGGTTTGGTTCCCAGTCAGGGCACATGCCTGGGTTGAGGGCCAGGTCCCCAGTAGGGGGCGCGCAAGAGGAAACCGCATATTGACTTTCTTCTCCCTTCCCTCTCTGTAAAAATAAATAAAATCTTAAAAAACAAACAAACTGTGCGGTTGTGTATCTCCATGTAGCACGTGTACCCTGCTGCAGGTGTGGAATCAGTGCAGAGACCTCTGTGTGTACACAGGTGTGAGTCCACCACCATGTGCACCTCGTGTGCAAACTGCAGGGTGCATGCAGTTGGGCACAACACCGGGGTAGGGCATGGGGAGAAGTTTCGGTCTGTCCACACTCACCCCAGCATCTCGCAGAGTGATTCCCTTCATGATCCCAGGCCATTGGCGCTGTAGTGTCCGTGAAACTCATCTGTGAAACAGGGCAGCTGTGTGCCTGAACTTGTGACAGGGTATGTTGGTGTGTGAACACAGCTGTTTGTATGTGAATGCAGGCACTCACTGAGTGTGAGTTTGGGTGACACGACTTGTGAGGTTGGGCGGGGCCCTGGTCCTGAGTCCAGTGGCAGTAAGTAGACTCCTCACGCCCTTTGCACGATTCCCCGCAGCTCTCCAGCGCCCCCTCCCCTCGAATCTGGCTGTGCGGAGGGTGGGAGACACCTGTTGGGGGGCTGGGAGCGACAGAGCCCACCGGGGCCTTTCTCCCTGTGTCCCCGCCCGCCCTGCCCCGCTCGGGTCCCGCCCCCGCGGCCGCGGCCAGCAAAGCGGCGTGAGCGCACCGCGGCCAGAGGAGCGCACGGCGGCGGGAGCGCACAGCGGGGAATCCCGCGCAGGGAACCGAGCGGAGGCTGGGGCCGCCCGAGAGCCGGGCATTGCATAGGGAGAGCCGTGGAGACGCCGGGGGCAGCGGGCCGCGCCAGGCTGGTGAGTGAGGCCGCGGGGTGCCAGGAGCCAGAGAGTGGGCGTCGAGACCCCGCCGTCCCTGCCCACCTGGTTCGGTGCCCGTCCTGGGCTCGGCTCCCGTCGCCCTCTATTCCTGTGCGTCCTTGGCTCTAGTTCTCTGTGTCTCTGTCGCGTCTCTCCGGCTGTTCTCCCCGTGTCTCTGTCTCTCCCCCTCTATCTACTGTCTCACCCTATCTCTTTCTAATCTCTCTCTTCGGTCTCTGTCTCCTGCCGCGTCTGTCTTTCTCCTCTCTCAGTCCTTGTCTCACTAATTGTCTGTCTGTGTCTATTTGGATGGCCTGCCACTCAGGTCTTTGATATTTATCTCTTGCTCCCCCTCTCTCTTTCCTCCCCTGTCTCTCTACCTAGTATCTCTATCAGTCTCATCTCTCCCCATCTCCGTCTCTCCGTTCTTGTCTCTGCCTGGTATCTCTGCCTCTCTCCATCTCCGTCCCTCTCCGTCCCTGTCCCCACCTCTGTCTCTCCTTGTCTCTCTGTCCCATCAACATTTCTATCTCCACATTTCCTTGTCACCCCCCCCCCCGTCGGGTCTCGCTCTCTCACTCTCCCCCTTCTCTGTTTCTTGGTCCTTGTCACCCTCTTTGATCTGCTCGGTCTCTACCTGTCCTCCGTCAATGCTCATTTCTGTCTCTTTGGCTTTCTCTCTCTTTTCTACCTATCAATCTCTGGAAAAGCTATCATTCTTTATCCTTATGACCCCCCTGCACTTCCCTGAATCCATGACCACCTCCCTTTGCCTTGGGGGTTGTGGGAGCAGGAGGGCCCAACACCCATAATGCCCTCCCCCACAGATGGCCCTTTCCTCGGGGCCCCGCCTGGTGCCAGCCACCCCACCAGCGGGCGGACTGCGCCTAGAAGCTGTAATGGAAGCCCTGCAGAGGCAGCAGGCAGCCCGACTGGCCCAGGGGGTGGGGCCATTGGCCCCTCCACGCCCATCGCCACCTGGGCCTCCCTTGCCTGGCCTTCGGATTCTGCAGGCCCCAGAGAGGGCCTTGGGGGAGGTTGGGGCTGAGGAAGAAGAGGATACTGAAGAGGAGGAGGAGGGGGAGGAAGCTGGGGCCGAGGAAGAAGCAGCTGAGGAGAGTCGTCCAGGAACCCGGGGCCCCAGCTCACCTTCCAGCCAGCCCTCTGGACCTCATCCCCATGAGTGGACCTACGAGGAACAGTTCAAGCAGGTAGGAACACCCTCCATGTCAGGCCCTCCAGTCTTGCTCGTCTCTGGGCAAAAACAGAGCCTGGTGCTTAGTAGCCTGCCCTCTACAGAAGGAAAGACAGAGACGCAGAGACCCAGAGAGAGAAGGAAGGATATAGTCGCAGGTCACAGAAAGAAGTACATAGGCAAACATTAAGAGGTGCTGAAGACACCCAGAAACGTGGAGGCTGACAGATTGGAGGCTGTTGGTGAGGCTGGAAGGGAAAGCGGGAAGGGTGTACGAGCCTTGAAGAATTCTTTTGAGTGAGGGGGATCTGACGACTAAGGATCACCATGCCAACACCATCCTATCCTACCTTCTCACACATCATGGCACAAGGTCGTATTTCAGCGACCAGTGGGGGTGTCTTCGGCCGCCTTCTTCTGCCTTTGGAAGTAGAATGGAGGTCGCCACCCCTTTGGCAAGCTGATATCCCCCTCATTTCTTCCTGTCACATTCCCCTCATCCACATCCTCTCCCTGGCCTGAGTTCTATGGGGGACAGTTCCCAGCCTGTGACGGCCACTACAGCCGCAGTGTGACTAACCAGCCCCTGTGCAGCTGGAAATGACCAGCTCTTACACACGGGGCCGTATTCGAGTTCTTCCTCCCTGCAGAGCCCATCTGGGGGTTATTGTAAAGTGCTACTCTGAGCTGTCACTGTGAGAGTATTCTGCAGGGCTATGACTCCAGGGGTGGTAACTGTCCTGTAGGGTGTTGGTCTTGGGTGTTTTCCAGAACTGCTCATCTGCGGTTAGTACTCTGTGGTGTTAGTATAAAAAGGAGTGTTACTCAGGCCTGTAATACTCTGGAGAAAAGGCTGTAGCTACTGTTTCTCCTAGGTATAAGTCTGGGGATTGTTACTTGGAGAGTGTGTGTGTTACTTGTGGGCATCCATCTAAGGCTCAGGGCTCGGTTCTGTGGGAGTGTAGCTCTAAAGGTGAATCTCTGAGGTATGTTATGGGTTTTTTTGTTTTTTTGTTTTTTGTGTTTTACGGAGAGTTCTTATTGGGGGATGGAGTGTTACCTGTAGGTGTTACTCAGGGACTCTTACTCTTGGGTGAATGACTATTACTCTAGGGATTGTTCCTCCTGGGTGGTATTTGATACTGGAGGTGGGGCTCCAGGTGACTGGGGACGTGTGGGATGACCCCCTGTGCCTTTCGAGTCCTGACCCGACAGGTCTTGGGTGGCGCAGGGCCATTGCCTCCGTGGCAGCTTCTATAGTGGGCAGGTCACTGTCCCTGGAAGGAGGTCAGACCAGAAGGTGGGCTGAGGGGCCCCAGGTTTCAATCCAGAAACTTCCGAGCATATATCCTGTCTGAGGGATGGGTTAGAGTCATCATCCCCAGCGCTGACATGCAGAGATGTGAACAGCCAGAGCCTTTGCGGGAATGAATAGAGTGAATGAGTGCCTCAGATGAACCTGTCAGTCTCCTTGGTGTGGAGCACAGCGCCAGCCCGACTGCCTCCCTGCACTCCGTGCTGCCCCAGGGGGCGGGCTTAGCCTCCACAGCTTCCTTTCTTCCTCCACACCTGAGATGGGTGGTTTGACCTACACAGGACACCACTAGCCAGTAGAGGGTCTCTATGTGTATTAGAAAAAAGTGCCCCTACCTGCACCCAGGGGGAGAGAGCCCAATGTCTGGGAGTCCACATTTCAGACCCAAGTTACCCCTTCAGCTGGGGACCCTTATTCAGGGTACAACCTGAGCTGGGGTCCCAGGGGGTGGGGATTAAGTGGAGCTGGAAAGTGACCTCAGTCCTTCCCCAGCTGTACGAGCTCGATGCAGACCCCAAGAGGAAGGAATTTCTGGATGACCTGTTTAGCTTCATGCAGAAGAGGGGTGAGTGGGGTGATGAAGGGAAGGGCCCCCCACTTACCAGGTTGGGTCTTCTCTGCAGAGGCCTGAGCTTGGCAGCACCTATCCTTTGGGCCCTCAATAGCATCTTTAACCTCTGACCCTGCCCTTCTCCTCCACCCAGCAATTAATTAGTGGCCAGCCCACTGGCAGGTTAATGAGTGTGGGATCAATTGGGAGGGTGGGAAGGGGAACTGGTGGGAGGCTGGCCTGGTGGGTGGGTGGGGGGAGCTTTCCAAGACTAGAGGACTGGGAATGCCTTTGGTCCTCTTTCACTGACCCTTCCGCCAGACTTGTCACTCCTCAGTTTCCCCTTGCACCAGGCAGGGGACACCCAATGTGTTCTACAACAAGGACTGGGATTAGACTGAAGGAAGGACTTCTCAAGGGGTAGGCTGGGGACCATGTGAGTTGGGGTTATGGAGAAAGAGAAAATCCTTCCTAGAAATCTTGGAGCTAAAAGAGAAAGCAAGAAGGGCCCAGCAGGGGATCAGGATGGGTGGCAGTCCATCACTTAGGCTTCTCCCCAGATTCATGTGTCCAAAGACTGACTCATTATCTCTCTCTACAAAGCTAATTAACTCACTCAGAGCGCGGCCTGATAAGCTGCTAATTAACTGGCTGCATTGCCCCCCACCCCCAGCCCCTTCAGTGCAGAAGCTGTCCAAAGTCCCTCAGGCCCTCACCCCAGGCCCAGCACCCCTTACAGGGCCATTCCTAGGCAGGGATCCTCAGCGGGGCCCCACATCCCTTTGCTCCTTAGGGAGACCTAGTCATTCTGGTCCCACTGTACCTTCCCTGCCCCTTCCTTCAGGTCTCCCCTCCACTGGAGTTTGGCTAGGGAGGTTTGAGCAGGTCCCAGCACTTCCCCCACCAGGCCCAGAGCTCTGCCTCCCCTGAGTCTGCCTCCCTCAGCTCCCTCTGCAGGGGGAGGGGGTCTCGCGGGGCCGATAATTTTCCCCCATTAATCAGGCCGCAGCTAATTGTTCGGGTCCAAAGGCGGCAGTGGAAGGGGACGGGATCGGTAAGGAATTAACTGGGGCCCATCGCTCAGCGCAGACAGGCCCCTTTGTCAGGCTTGGCCGGCGGGGGCGGCGCGGGCTGCGGAGTTGGCGAGCCGAGGCAGGGGCTGCTTTTTCTCCCATCCACCATCCTTGGGCTTCATGCAGCCACCGGGCTCGCTGCTTAGGGGAGTTGGGCTCTTCATTACTGTCAGGAAGTCCTTCCTACGGTCTATCCCAGGGGTGGGCAAACTGAAGCTTGCAAACCAAATCTAGCCGCCTGTGAGTTAAGAATGGTTATTATGTTTTTTAAATAATGTAAAACACTAAAAGACAAATAACATTCCAGACGTATGAAATTCAAATTTCAGGGTCTGTAAATAAAGTTTTATTGGAACACAGCTGCACAGCTGCTTTCAGGCTACAATGGCAGAGTGGAGTTCTGAAGGGATCCTTCGGACTGTAAAGCCTAAAACATTTAACTTCTGGCCCTTTACAGAAGTTTGCCTATCTCTAGTCTAGCCTCCTGTCCTTCCTTGGGCGCTGTGGGCTCTGCCTGGCATACCACCACCTCCCCACCCCTCCCTCTCCCCCTCCTTTCGCCAGGTCGCGCCCTATATCCTAGTCTCGTCCAGTCAGCTGACTTCTTCGGTCGTCGAGGATGCCCCCAGACCGGGTCTTAGTCTTCTAGTCCTGACTCTCTGCCCAACCCCCACCAGGGACACCAGTGAACCGCGTGCCCATTATGGCGAAGCAGGTGCTGGACCTGTACGCTCTGTTTCGCCTGGTGACAGCCAAAGGTGGCCTGGTGGAAGTCATCAACCGCAAGGTGTGGCGGGAGGTCACGCGCGGCCTCAGCCTGCCCACCACCATCACGTCGGCCGCCTTCACCCTACGCACTCAGTGAGGCCAGGCGCGCGGGCTCTAGGCGGTGGGAGTGGGGAGGAGAGGGAGAGATGGGAGGGGGCATGGCGCGGGCGGCGGGGCCACCGGGCGAGGCGGGCCCTGGGCGGGCGTTCGGGTGTGGTCCTTGATCAGCGGGGCCCAGCTTCCCTCGTGCACAGATCCCGTCCGCCCCTAGGTACATGAAGTACCTGTACCCATACGAGTGCGAGACGCGGGCGCTCAGCTCCCCCGGGGAGCTCCAGGCCGCTATCGACAGCAACCGGCGCGAGGGCCGTCGTCAGGCTTACACCGCCGCCCCGCTCTTCGGCTTGGGCCGCCCGCCCCCTCGGGGCACCCCCGGCGCCGCCTCCGGTGCTGGCTCCGCCCTGCTCGCGCCCACGCCGGGTCCCCGCCCAGCCCAGGGCTCCGCCTCCGGTCTGCCGGCGCACGCCTGCGCGCAGCTGAGCCCGAGCCCCGTTAAGAAAGGTGTGAAGGGGGAGGGGCTGATATTTGGAGGTCGCTGAGACCTAGGGTACGCCGAGACGCAGGAAACATTAAAATATGGGGACTCTGAAATGCGGAGGCATTGAGGTATGGGGCAGTAGGGACCGATGAGGCGCTGAGATTTAATGCACTCTAAAGTTTAGGGCTCCTGAGGTTTGGGGTCAATGAAGCCTTGGAAGCCCTGGAGTAAGGGTTACTGTGGCACGGAGCTGAAGGTCCTTTATCCAAAAGCCATTCCATTCCACGCCTGTCCACCCATGGTTCCTATCTGCATGTGGTTTGTGCCTCCTGTGATCTGGTTTACTTAACAACTGAGAACAAGGAAGTCCTCTAAATTGATTTGGACCAACCTAGACATATATATTGGTCCTTTGGGTTCTCCAGTTCAGAGGCTATAGGCTGAGACTTTGGGTGGGAGTGGAGATTGAACATGGTGCTTGAAGTTGGGTGACGGACTTCCTTTGGTCTGAGGCCTGGAGGGAAGACCACATGCAAAGATTAAGTTGGTTGGGCCAAGGGGAGCTAAATGACCTGTTCTTCCAGAGGAGAGTGGAATTCCAACCCCTCGACTGGCACTGCCTGTGGGCCTGGCCTTGGGACCTGCGCGGGAGAAATTGGCACCAGAGGAGCCTCCAGAGAAGAGGGCTGTGCTGATGGGGCCCATGGACCCACCTCGACCTGGTACACACCACAGTTTCCTGTCCCATGGCAAGGTTCCCCTAAGGGGTGAGTAGAGGCTTGTAGCTGATAGGTCCTTGGGCCTGTGTACTGTGGGAGGACAGATCCACTACCTAATAAGCGTTGGAGGTGGGGCAGATAGACCCATCAATAGACAACTGTGTGATTACCGGTGTGGGGCTGAAGTAGAATGGGGTGGGGGAATGTCTATAGAGATGGAGGGAGAGCTTGTAAGTCTGAAGTCCGATTCCCAAAAACGTGACTCCCCTGCCCCCTCCTGGACAGAAGAGCGGCTGGATGGGCCTTTCAGTCTGGCAGGCAGTGGTATCAGCAGTATCAACATGGCGCTAGAGATCAACGGGGTGGTCTACACTGGTATGGGTACTACAGACTGTCTGCACTGGCATGAGGTCAGGGGTATTTACATTGGCATGGGGACTTTAGACTTTTTCTACTAGCATGAGATTCAGAGGCATCCAAACTTGCATGGGTCACCTGAGGTTCAGGGGACCGCTCCACTGGCATGGGTTGGAGGGGCTGTCTACATGACATGGGGTCCAAGGCATGACCTCTCCAGCATGGGTACCATGGGATCTCTACCTTGTCGAGGGCCTGTGTGTCCATGTAAATATTTATTGTTTACCTGTTCGAAGGTATCTATATTGGCATAGGAGTCTCTAACTGACCAAAGGGTTTTGTCCTCATTTTTTGGGGGCAGAGGTATGTGTGTGGTGTTCTAGCAATCAGGTCACTAACTTTTGTTTCCTTCTGTTTCCCTGCCCTATCCCTCCTGCTTGTATTCACGCATTATCATCTCCTCACCCCTTTGTCAGGCATCCTCTTTGCCCGCCGTCAGCCTGTGCCAGCTTCCCAGGGCCCACCTAACCCTGCACCCGCAACCCCTACAGGACCCGCTTCCAACACCTCACCCTGAGAGCTCTCACTTGGAATTAAGAGTCCCAGCCCAACCCTGGGAGGTGACCACTACACCCCTCATATGGACTTGAAGCCAAAGAGTTTTCTTTTGATGTTACATCTACCTCATTGTAAAGGGAGGGCACTTCCTCTCTGACCAACTCCAGCATCTACCAAGGAGCCCCACCTCCCGTGCCCCCGGTGTCAATGTCATCTCTAGGACCCTACCTCTTGGAGTCAGACCTGCTTCTTCTCTTCAGGAGCCAGATGAAGGGTTGGGTTGGGGTCTTGTGAAGGAGGTGTCCCTCAGGTCACGTCTGGATAATAAAGCTGCAGTTCCTCCCTCTCCAATGCCTCTTTTACTTGTTTGGATCTGGGGGTTGGAGAGGAATGGTGTGGTGTATACACGATGCATTAAGCCAGGAGTTCTCATAGAGAAGACAGAATAAGCAAAGTTCCGTGAGAGTAAAAGTGTTTGGTCTCATGAATCAGACTGCCTGAGTTCAAATTCTGATTCTGCCACTATAGTACTGAGTTGCCCTGGGCAAGGCATTTAATCGCTTGAACCTTATTAGACTCTAAAAGATTATGGTATTTCACGGGGCCTCCTATTGATCTATGGGAATGGACCAATCTTGGATTAATGGGTGTATTTATACGCGCAACTTCGGGGAATGAGGTGGGGAAACCTCTTTGGTACCCTAAAATTAGAAGAAGAAATGCAAAGATTGTCTTGGCAAACAGGAGTTGGGATAGGGTAGGGCCTGACAGGTAGCCGTTGTCTAGGTAACCAGACAGCTTTGGACTCCTGTCGCCGGCCCGGCCCGTCGCTTCCGGCACTGAAGGCTTCAGTCCTGGTGTCACTTCCTGTATTAAGGGGCGCGCGTGCGTCCGGATTGGCCAGACTTCTTTATTTGGACGGACGTCCCGCCTCTGGCTATTCCCCTAGTGAGGCGGGGCGGTAGCTATGGCGGCTGTGACCGATGTGCAGCGGCTACAGGCTCGGGTGGAGGAGCTGGAACGCTGGGTATACGGACCGGGCGGGTCGCGCGGCTCGCGGAAGGTGAGCGATCTGGGGTCCAGTGGTGTCTTTCTGGGGCAGAGCAAGGGCGGTCTACTGGCGTGAGCCTCGGGGTGGATGACTTTCCAGTCCCATCGCCCGCAGTCCGGCCTTTGAAATAACAATGGTCCGAGACTTTCGGAGCACATTGGACCCTCGGGGTCCATACCCATATAAGGAACTGCGGGTTATTAAGCCCGCTTGAAATGGGCTCAGTGTGAACTGTGACTTAAGACTCCGCCCCTACCCTTTCGGGCCAGTTGGGGAGACTTAACACCCTGGAGAAGCTGACTAATGAGAGTTCCAATAAAAGCTGAAGTCCACAATGGAGGGCTGTCATGGAGCCCTGTGTGATTAATTGCTAAATGAATTGTGCGGAAAGAGGTCCGTGGCACTTAGAGGAGGCCGATCAGAGGTGCTTAAAGAAGTCCCCGGAGAGTGAGAGGTAAGGTCTGAGAGGCCCAAGATTAGGATACTGGGTGTTCCAATACCAGCACTCCTTCACACCAGTTACTGAATTTTGACAACTCTGATCATCAGTTGCCGTTTTTACTATGGGAAGACCTTTCACTAAAGGCGGAGTGTCAGGAATACCTTGGAGTTAAGTGCATCGGAGGTAATGATGTCTGTACACGTACACATTTGTGGAATTAGTTGTCACTAGCAGTTTGTGCCCCATTTGAGACTGACTTCTTAAAGCGTTCTCTCCCTTTGACATATATGACGCTAACCCTCTGGTTTTCCTCCTACCTTTCTGGCTGCTGCTTCTCAGTCTTATTTCCTAGCCATGTTTTATTTATAAAGTATTTTTTAAAGATTTTATTTATTTTTAGGCAGAAGGGAAGGGAGGGAGAAAGAGAGGGAGAGAAACATCAGTGTGTAGTTACCTCTTACATAGCCCCCACTGGGGACCTGGCCTGCAACCCAGGCATGTGCCCTGACTGGGAATTGAACCGGCAACCCTTTGGTTTGCAGCCCGAGCTCAATCCACTGAGCTACACCAGCCGGGACATCCTCGCCATATTTTTGAACCTTGAATTTTGGCATACCTCACCCTCTATCCTAAAACCTGGGTGAGATTGTTCACTTCCATTGCTTTTCCATCTAATCAGCCCTTTGATGTTGGAATTCTTCATCATCTCTCCTTAAAGCCTAGGTAGGTTCAGTCAGAGAGGTAGGAACCAGGGAATATATAGTATGTGGTAGAGCCCCATAAACTCTGAAATAGTTCACCACCTTCCCAGACTTGAGACTCCCCAAGGAGGACTTGATTATCTCCAGACTTGAGACTCCCCAAGGAGGACATGATTATCTCCCTCTTCCCACTGAGGATTCACAGAAGGTGGGGTTACATCTCCTTTAATACAAGAGAAAGTGGCCAACCTAGATTTCTGGGGCAAAAGGGTTTGGGACTCTGAGGGAGTGAGGATTCTTTAGCTCTTCAAATCCTTGAACCAGGTGGTGAATCTTGGAAATAACTTTTACTCCCCTTACAGGTGGCTGATGGCCTGTTCAAGGTGCAGTTAGCTTTGGGGAACATCGCCAGCAAGAGAGAGAGGGTAAAGATTCTCTACAAAAAGAGTAAGTGTTTGTATGGTGTGCCTGCCTGTCTTCTCGATGCCTGTGCTTCCTGAAACCTTCACCCACCAGGTCACTGGAGTTGCCCTTTGGGGATATAGATGTGAGGATATTTCCCTGCTGAAATGGTGAATTGGGGTGTGCATTCTATTTTGTGGTTACACTTCAAGCCCATTCAGTAACCTAAGTTATGGGATAAGAGCTTTGTCTGAAAGATCCCTTTGGTGAAGGAGGGAGAAGGGGTGTGGGATTTCCACAGGCAAGGTTCAGAGGCAGGAATTTAATTAGGCACTGAGAGCCCTGGCCTTGGCTCAGCCATGCCTTTTTGATTGTATCAGAGCTAGCAACCTGCTCAGTAACTAGAAATCATATAAAGCTCTGGATTGTCTTGGTGGCATTGAGGGGCACGGGGCCTTCCACCCTTGGTGAAAATAGGTCAATGGAAATGCTGAGGGCCCCAGGGTGGTGGAGCCAATTATGCTTCCAGCTCTAAAGTTTGAGGTCACCCGGCTGGTGTAGCTCAGTGGATTGAGCGCGGGCTGGGAACCAGAGGGTCCTGGTTCGATTCCCAGTTGGGGCACATGCCTGAGTTGCGGGCCAGGTCCCCAGTGAGGGCCATGTGAGAGGCAACCATACATTGCTCTATTGCTCTTTCTCCCTCCCTTCTCCTCTCTATGAAAATAAATAAATAAAATCTTTAAAAAAAAAAAAGTTTGAGGCCAGCCAGTGGGTGAACAGAGGGCAGAGACAGAGAAGTGGGGAAAGGGGTCCTGGCGAAGGCCTGCTAATAGACACTCTGGGTGTCAGCTCCTCACTCAAGGCTATCCCCAAGGTGGACCATTCCCCCAATATACTTCATAAAACAGATCCCTGTTATCCAACCCTATTCCATTTTCCATCTTCCTACTTTTCTAGTTGAAGACCTGATCAAATACCTGGATCCTGAGTACATTGACCGCATTGCCATACCTGATGCCTCTAAGCTGCAGTTCATCTTAGCAGGTGTGCACATGCATCTGGGGATATGGATTGTGGGGGAATTTGGGCACAGACATGGCCTCCCTGCCAGTCCTAATGGATAAAGCCCTGGAAACTGCTGTCTGGAATTCGGGCTTTCATCTGGACTGAGGCCAGAGGTCATCCTGTGGTTCTCTAGTAGGTATTGGGTGTGGTATACTTCTGAGTCAGCTGTAGTCCATGGTGCTAGCCACAATGGAAGATGTTGCAATGTTCTGTCAATGGCCTGCCTCTAGGATTTTCCTTTAGAACCTTCCTCATTTCTGCTCACTAGACAGAGGAGCTTCTAGGAAAGGGTGGGAGCAGAGAGTATTGCATTTAGAAGAGAATATTGGCATAAGTTTCAACATCTTCTTTCCATGTGAGAAAGCTCTGGGGTTTCAGAGATCTAGGTGATGTCTGCTCATCAGTTAAAGTACTCCATGATGTTGGGTCTGCCAAGCACCTGTGTTTGTTCATACAGTGAAAAGATGTTTAATGATCATTTCCTGTAACCCGACTATCCTAAGTGTGAGGTATACCGTGGTGAACCAGAACATCTCTGAGCCATTGCTATGGCTCAAGCATCAAGTTCAACATCAAGATCTTCTCCAGGACTGACTCCAGTCCAGCCTCTCCATCCCTCCCTGTAGCTACTGCCTCAGTGCCCATCCCCTCGCACATGAACTGTTGCAGTCTCCTAGGTCCTCTTCTTGACCCTTGTCTTACTCATCTTGCATGGGACCCAGTATCATCTCTCCAAAACACATTTCCAACATGCCACTTTGTCCACTTTGGAACCTCAGTGTGTGTGTGTGTCTCTCTCCTTGCTAGGATAAAGTTCTAAATCCTTAGCCTGCCATTCAAAGCCTTCTGCAGTCTGCTGGATCTACCCTCCCACACAGCTCTGTTTCCTGTGCTCTCCCTGCTCCAGTTCAGAAAATTGAGTTCTTTTTCCTCTACTAATTAACAAGTATTCTTGCCTCCAGACGTCTGATATAACAGTCCTCCCTTCTTTAGTTCTCTTCCCTTTCTTTGCAACCGTTGAAATCCCCTGTGCAGGGCCACGCTGTCCTTATTGGACTCTTCTCTTACTGTCCCAGTTCTCCAGAGCCACTGAGTAGAACCTGCCTGGCAGTCTGCCTTGTCTCCTCATTCAGACCTTCCCTGCCCAGGAGCCCTAGGTTGTGGGGACCTAAGTCTGAATTTAGTTGTCTCCTGTGGCCTAGGAGAGGCTCAATGGATTTGTTGCTAGGAGGCTAGAGGAAAAGGCCTTAGAGTTAAAATTTGGAGGAAGGTGGGATTTGGAGAAACTTAGAGACTCTTTGGGTCAAGACGGGTCAGACCAGAGGCATTCAGAAGTGGTGGGGACAGAATGGGGGAATGCGGCCTTAGAGAAGTGGCCAGTGGGCAGAATAGCTGCCCTGAGCTGCAGGACGTAGCCATCTCCCCTGCCAGGTTCTCAGCCTCTTGCATTGGAGTAGCAGCGCCCAGGCTCTCCTCACTGCAACCATCCTGTCTGTTTATACCTCAGAGGAGCAGTTTATCCTCTCCCAGATCGCACTCCTGGAGCAGGTGGAGGCTTTGGTGCCCTTGCTGGACAGCGCTCATATCAAAGGTACCTCTCCACAACTCTGCCTGAGAGGTGGGTGGATGGGCAGGACTTCCCTGTACCTCAGGTTCCCTGGGCTCATGCTAGTTCTGTTCCTTCTCTTTACCTCTACCCTGGTGGTACCTGCCCCCTGCATTGGGACTAAAATTGCCAGGGCAGAGAGCTCAGTTTCCGAACCCCAGATAATTTGGGCCTAAGGACAGTAGTATAGTCCCAACAGCCTCACCTCTGGAGATTCCTTCTGCCTTTTACCCCACCTCTCAGCATCTGTCCTCAGGGTGCTGCAGAGCCCGGATCTTGCTGTAAGAGTCTTTGCCGGGTGTGTGAATATGTGTGAATTCTGCCTGCCACACTGCTAAGAGCAGTCTCTGTGCTTGGGTTTTGACAAGCAGACGGTGACTTTAATTGAATTCAGATATCCATCTTGTCTGTCTCTGGAGGTATTTTTCCCAGCTCCCCCTCCTACTCCTAATCAGCTACCTGCTGAGCATCTGACAGCCTTAAGCTTTAGGCCTAGCATGGTGACCAAGGCTTTGGGTGTTGGATTGCAGGTGGCCAGCTTAGGGACCTGGCATTTATCCTCAGCCTACTTGCAAGCCTCCTTTTCCCTAGGACAGACAGACCTAGCCCCACTGGGCCAAGTGCAAAGGGACAGATCCCGCGGTAGGCAAAGCTCTTTTTATCTTTCCCTACTGGAGAAGGGGTATGGGTCAACTCTGGGGACCCCAAGGTTTTGTCATCTAGGGGCCTGTATGTTCCCCTCCTTTTTGGGTCCTAGAGTAAGACTGGGGTGAGCAGGGAGCCCCACCACCACCTCTAGCTGCAGCGATCGATGAAGCCTGGCGTTTGTTTAGTTTCTCCACTCAATACTCTAATCCTGCCAAAGACCTAATAGACTATTGAGCAGTCCCGGGGGAAGGCACAAGCATCATCGGGCAGTGTGCGTTGTGTTTTACAGCCGTTCCTGAGCATGCTGCCTGCCTGCAGCGCTTGGCCCAGATCCACATCCAGCAGCAGGTATGGGAGGGGAGAGGACTGGAAGGGAAAGTGGAGGTGGTGAGGCTCCTAGTCCCCACCTCTGCTGCTTGGGGAAATAGCCTCAGGCTCCTCTGATATCAGCTCCTGGGGAAACTTGGGGGTTTATCCTTTATCTTCCCTTAGAGAGGGAACAGACTTACCTAGGGCTACATCCAGATCTCCTGCCTCCCAGAGTAGGGCTACTCTGAGACACCAAAAGGTTGATCTTGGAAGGTATCCAAGAATTGCTGGGGATAGTGTGTCCTTCACTGTGGGTGGAAGAGCTGTTTTGATTTTTTTTTTTTTTAACTATTCCCAGGATCTACAGTAAATTCAAAAAGGGTTCAGAAATAGGGGACAGGGAAGGAGACATATATTAGCAGTAATGTTTCCTTAAATGTGTGTTCCACTACCCCTTCCATCAGCGTTAAGACTGCTGTTAGTGTACCCATCTTGGAGCCTCAAGGTACCCCTTTAGAAATTTGTTCCTTTTGGTTCTGGGGTTAACATCGCCTTAACTAGGCTCTGTGCAGGGGTGAGGGCTCTGATGAGGCAGGAAGGTTAGGGGGCTTTGTCCAACTCCTTTCTCTTATACCCCACAGGACCAGTGTGTGGAGATCACTGAGGAGTCCAAGGCCCTCCTGGAGGAATACAACAAAACTGTATCCTTTCTGCTCAGCCAGGCCCCTGAGAGTGCTGTCCGAAACCCTGTGTTTTTGTTTTGTCCCTAGCTGTGTCATCCCTAGCTCCATCTCATCCCATCCCAACCAGCCTATTCCCCTGCTCCCCTACCCTTTTGGCAGATGCAAAATATCTGCACTACCTTACTCAGACTCCTGTTTTCACCTTGACCTGCAATTAGACATTGCTTCTTTCCAAGCAGTTCGTGCAGTGGGATGAGCTACTTTGTCAGCTAGAAGCCGCCAAGCAAGTGAAGCCAGCAGAGGAGTGACGGCTGCTCGTCATCCCAGGGTGAGCCAGAGCAGCCAGGCTCTGGGACCCCATGCCAACCTGCCGTTGTAGAAGGGCAAAGGCAGCTCTGTATTTATTGGATTCACAGCCTACCTGTCTGCACTCAGGTGGGGCCCTGAGGTCACAGGTCTGGCTACGTGAGATTTCTTCTTTGCACTCCCTCCCCTCATCAGTGTCCTACTCCAATGACAATAAACTGTAGAGATCACTGAAGGAGTGTGCCCACTTCTTGGTCTAGGATGGGGAGGGGGGTGAGGAGGGAGGTGGTGGAGGGCAGAGCTGTCAATATTCCTAGGGATTGAACCAGAAACTACACTTATCCTGGTCTGGCTGTCCAGGAGGTGTAGGGCTCCCAGGACGAATGTTCTCATTTGGTTGATGTGAGTGGAACTTTCACTTATGTTTCCCTCTTCATGTCAGATTCCATGCCAGTTGGGGAGGACACAGAATCCACCTGATCCCTGCCCTGTACAGGTTAGCTGTGAGAGAATCAAGGAAACCGGCAACCCCACCAGGTGGGCACAGGGTCCTTTGGGACACAGAAGAAACGGATGGAGGAGGCAGCCCTAGAGGATAATATACAGGGTTTTGAGAGCCCAAGGAGCAGCATTTACAAAAGCAGAGAGGATCCTGGAAGTTTCTCGATTGGTAGCCTTGTTAGTGCTATTAGCCAAGAAGGGAAGCCCAGAGAGGTTCAGATACAGGGGTTTGGCCAGGGTGGAGGCGGTGGCAGCGAGGTTGGGGGGACTCGTTAGCGAATGTG
This sequence comes from Micronycteris hirsuta, assembly GCA_004026765.1. Taxonomy (NCBI): domain Eukaryota; kingdom Metazoa; phylum Chordata; class Mammalia; order Chiroptera; family Phyllostomidae; genus Micronycteris; species Micronycteris hirsuta. Next base: position 365,846 of record PVJI01000059.1, read on the forward strand.
AAGGACGAAGCCTGATGAGAAAGAGCAGACTTTAGATTGCCACCTCACTCCACCAAGTGTTTGCTGCCCCCTTGTGGTCTCAGGGAGTGCCGATCTCCAGACCCCTTTTCAACTTCCTGTTCCATCATCCAACCCGCAAGGTCTCACAGGCATCTAGAATTCAGTGACTTAAGCCTGAAATTGGGTGTCATCCTAGACTCTTCTCTCCTCTGTCCAAACAGTCACCAGCTCGCCACCGCAGCTACCTACTAATACCTCCCAACTTAATCTACGTTTCTCCATTCCCACTGCCATTTCTCTGGTTCATTCTTTCAACAAATCATTCAACAAATATTTGAGTGCCTATTATAAGCTGGGCACCTGATGGGTCTCCGTGGCTACACCTCTGGGAACCAGCGGCCAGGAGTAACCAGCGATTGTGGCCTGATTTCCCCAACCCACCCCTTCCTTCGCTGCAGCCAGAATGAGCCGTGCATATGAACTATTTTGACTGACCCCTGACGAAAACCCCCCTTGGCCCATCAGTGCCTACTGAATGAGGTCAAAGTTCAGAATTCACTGACCAAGGCCCTCGAGCTCGAAGCAGCAGCCACTCCAAATGCAACCTCGTGTCCATGTCCAAAGTGAACCCCGCAGCTTCGCCTTTGTTATTATAGTGTGCTCAACCAGGAATGCCATCACCGCTATCTTCCAAGAGCCAAATCCTTCCCATCCTTCGGACATGGGACTCCTCAGATGGCCGCTCCTCTCCTCCGCAGGGTTCTCTCCACCGCAATAGGAGTAGCCCTCCGGGTGGGAGGCACAGCCCAGACTGAGCGTGTGTTTTCACATCCTGGTCTCGGTTCTTCCTAGGAGGCCCTGCAGTTCCCGCCCCCAGGCCCCGCCCCCGCGCCCGCCCCTCCCACCAGGCGCGCTCCCGCCCTGCGCGCCATGTTGGCTTCTGATCGAGCTTGAGGCGAGCGCACCCGCGGCGGTGAGAGTCGGAACCTAGCGGAGTTGCTGGGCGCCTGGGGGTGGGAGGGTGGGGGTTGAGGGCAGGAGAGGACAACTCCTTGGCCGTGCGAGGAGGGGCCCCGGGGGCGGCCCGCGGCTGTGGAGATGGCCGAGGCCGGCGGGCCCGACGTCAGGAGTACTCCAAGCAACCCTCCGCGTCAAGCTTGTGCTCTGAGTTTCTCAAGTGACCTGGGTTGTGGGGGATGACCCTGGGAATCTATCTCTCAGAGCGAGGGGTGCTCGACCCTGTCCTGGGGATTTCGGAGTGATGGAGGGGTCAGCTCTGTCTTTGAGGAGCATTTTGATGAGGGTTCTTGTCTCTGCATGCATTGGGGAGCTTAGGCTGTAAGAGGCTTAGCCCTGTCCTCTGGAAGCACGAGATGAGGGAGCCTTGTCCCTGCCATTGGTGAGCCTGGGGTGAGGGCCCCTCAGTCTTGTTCTCAGGGAGTCTGGGGTGAGGGCCCGGATCCTGTCCCAAGGAGCCCAAGATGAGGGCGGCTTGGTGCCAATCCTAGGGAGCTTGGGATGCCCCCCTGTGAGGGGGCTTGGACCTATCTTAAAGGGCCCAGGGTTTGGGGAATTTGGTTCTGTCTCGGTCTTGGGCGGAGGGAGGGTTATGGCCCTGTCCAGGATAATGGGGGTTTGTGGGTTATAGACCTTCCCAAAGTGAGGCAGGCATAACTCCTGTCCTGAGAAGCTGGAAGTGAGGGGTTATGGTCTTGTTCTTGGTAAATCTGGCCGGAGGAGCAAGACTTAGTCCTGGAGAGCCAGAATGGGGGGATGGCCTGGGGCACATTGCTGAGCATTTTTTGACATTTCCCTGCAGTGGGCAGCAAGATTCCGGGACCCAACAGCTAGCAGAATGGAGCACTACCGGAAAGCTGGCTCTGTGGAACTCCCAGCGCCTTCCCCAATGCCCCAGCTACCTCCTGACACCCTGGAGATGCGGGTCCGAGATGGCAGCAAAATCCGAAACTTGCTGGGGCTGGCGCTGGGTCGGCTGGAGGGCGGCAGCGCAAGACACGTGGTGTTCTCAGGTTCCGGCCGGGCCGCAGGGAAGGCTGTCAGCTGTGCTGAGATTGTCAAGCGGCGGGTACCAGGCCTGCACCAGCTTACCAAGCTGCGCTTCCTGCAGACGGAGGACAGCTGGGTACCAACCTCACCCAACACAGGCCTAGATCCCCTCACAGTGCGCCGACATGTGCCTGCAGTGTGGGTACTGCTCAGCAGGGACCCACTGGACCCCAATGAGTGTGGCTACCAGCCCCCAGGGGCACCCCCTGGCCTGGGCCCCACACCTAGCCCCAGCTGTGGCCCTCGACCCCGAAGAAGGGCCCGAGATACCCGGTCCTGAAGACCTGCTGAGCAAGCTGTTGTCCAGGCCTGACTGTCTAAGATCGCTGTACCTTCTCTGAGAAGCCTCTATTACTGTTCAACATCCCCAACAAGACTTGAATCCACAGAAGTAGGCCTCCTTGCTCTGATTCCCCTTCCCTCTGGCATATGGAAAGGGCTCTCAGTCTGGGTTGTGGATTGCTTAAGAAGGGCTTACTCTGCCTTCTGTCTACAGTGCCTCTGATCTGCCTTCTGACAGAGGTCCAGGGAGTGGGTTAGGAAATAAAGGTTCTGCTGGTTTATCTGATGAGCTTCTCTCTGCGCGGCCTTCTGTGTAGAGGTGGGATTAAGAGGGTAGGAGTCTCTGTCCCTGTCCCCCAGGAGCTCACAGGCTGGAGACAGGAAGAATAGGCTCAGGCTCATGCTGGGAGGATCTAGAATCGTTAATGAGCCTCAAGCCATAGCCTGACTATATCTAGACCTTTGGGTGGTCTACCATGTGCTTTGGGCTGGTTTAGGGACTCTGCCAGGCCAGACATTTTTCTGTCTTTGGCATAGATTATAGTGTTTATGATTGTAGTCTCACATGGCAGACTGTCAGGATTTGAATCTTGGTTCTGCCTCTAGCTTATTAGCAAGTCACTGCTTTGTGCCTTAGTGATCTCATCCATAAAACAGGATATAGTGCTTACCTCATAGGGTTTTTATGAGGATTGAAGGTAGAAATACAGACATATAACTCTTAGATACCACCTGCGCATATAGTGCTGTGTACATATTAATTGCCTAATTATTAATGACTTCAGCTTACAAACATGCTTTTTCTTATCTTAAAAACATACCTCAGTCCTGGCTGGTGTGGCTCAGTGGGTCGGCCTGGAAACCTAAAGGTCGCTGGCTCAATTCCTGGTTGGTGCACATGTCTGGGTCGTGGGCCTGGTTCCTGGTTGGGGCACATCAATGTTTCTCTCACAGATCATATCAATGTTTCCCTCCCCAAATAAGTAAACTCTTTAAAAAAAAAAAACACCTCAATCCCACATCTTCCCTCCAGGTCTCATCCTTGCTTTTTTACCTCTTGGTGCTCCTTTTCTGTCTCACCTTGGCCTTAGTCTCTGAGATTCATCACAGTCAGGTCAGGGTCATAAGGAGAGAGGTCAAGATTGCAATGATAGCCAGGGAGCTGCAGGTACAGGGCAGGGTTGTAGGCAGTGGTAGACTGAAGAGTTGAGTCAGTTGAGGCTCCCACTGGATTTTTCTTCAATTATAGTCGATGTCCAATACACTGTTTCGGGTGTACAGCATAGTGGTTGGACATTTGTGTATAACTTATGAAGTGATTCCTCTGATAAGTCTTCCCACTGGATTTTGAGGTCTTCAATGTGTCCAGTAGCCTGGGTGTCTAGTCACCAGGAAGGCACAAAATTAGGGCTCTTCTAAGCTCATGTTGTAGCAGGGTGGGCTAAGCAATTTGAGTGTTGAGGTGATATTTGGATGAGTGTGGGCAGGAGGGGTTGAGATGTTGGGGAACATGGAGTTGGGGACTTCAGGCCTCAATAAGGTCTTAGAGCAGGGATAAGGGGACCACAGGGCCAGCAGGCTGTGGTCAAAACTTTGAACACTGCATCATCCTTTGCTTCAAAGGTAGGTTGCCCAGAGTGATGTAGAACACCCTGAGGGAGAGGCAGGTAATGGAGATTCAGGGGATATTAGGAAAGACAAGAAACTCAGCAGCTGCCCAGCCATATCTTTGAAATGCAGGGGGTCATGGAACACCCAATATACCCTAGAGGCTGTGGTGGTGACTCAGGTGTCTTGCTACCAGCAACTGCCTGACTTCTCCACATTCTCTTTGTGGCTAATTCAGGGTTTTTCCTCCCTCCCAGCTTCTGCATATTGCCTTTTCTCTGAGCATCTCCACTGGTGTGTCTTCTACCATCAACAGCTCTTTGAGTGTCATTGGTCCCCAGAGCTTTGGGACCAGGCTACATGCAGACAATTGCTCTTTGCCTCAGCATCCCATCCTGATCCAGCCTACAGTGGCTAGGGTGGAATGATCATGTGTAATAAGCATGGTGCCCTGTGCTGAAGGAATGATTCAGTAAGGTGGCATCACAAGTTCTGGGAGGGGCTACCAAATGGGCAGCTCGTCATTAGGGCACCGTCTGGGATCTCCAGGATGACAGGGATAGTGTGGAGAGCAACTGAGCTGGGGTCAAAATCCCTGGGGAAGAACAGAGTCTGCAAGTCAGAAAATCAGGATACAAACCGCAGGCTGAGGGTGGGGTAACTAGTGATTCTTGGGCCTTTTCCCTCCTTGGCCTCTGTAGGGAGGGAATAGGGATTTCCTGCAGGAGAAAATGCAGGGGGGAGCAGAGATAGGTGAGGCCTTTAGAGGTTGGAAACCCTGACCAAACTTAGGGGGGGAGCATAAGAGTTGTGTATAATTTCTTTTTTTTTTCTAAAATACATATTTATTGATTATGCTATTACAGTTGTCCCATTTCCCCCCCTTTATTCCCCTCCACTCCCCCCGCATTCCCCGCCCTTTAGTTTTTGTCCATGGGTCATACACATAAGCTCTTTGGCTTCTACATTTCCTGTACTATAGAGTTGTGTATAATTTCTGATTGAGTTTTTTTACTTTCCACTTTATTCTTAAGCCACTCCAGTATGGCTTTTGCCTCCATGTATTTGCTAGAAAAGGTTATGCCATTTCTAAACAGCTCTTTCAAGAAGCTGGATTGTGAATTGGAGAGGCGATAAGGAGCTGGAGAGGAATGTAGACTACAGATTTATTTATTTATTTACAAAGAGTTGGCAGAGACTTGAACATGTTTTTAGGCTGTTGGAGGAAGCCAATAGGAAAAGAGATGAAAGAGGCAGGGGATTGTGGGTAACTCATAGAATGAAACTCCTGAACGGGTGAAAGGGAATGAGACTCAAAAGTCTAGAGATAGGGACCTCCCAAAGGAAAAAGGAGAGATGATTTCTTACAACAGGAGGGCAGGAGTTAAGGATGGGTATGAATGCAGATGAATGGGTGTGGAGGTGAAGGTAGGACATGAGTGATTTAGTAATTCGGAAGGCTTCTCTCTCTAGAAGCAGGAGTCCAGCTCTGCTGCTGAGAGTACCTGTGCTGGTGGGAAGGAAGGGAGACAGTTGTTGCAATTGGGAGCGGTAACTAGGCGGTTACAGGAGGATGGCTGTGCAGGGCTAAAAGCCCTGTTGAGGCTGGTGACCATGAAAATGTAGTGTCACCCTGACCAGTTTGGCTCAGTTGGTTGGCCTTGTTTCATGAAGCCAAAGGTCGCTGGTTCAACTCCCAGTCAGGGTAAATGCCTGGGTTACGGTTTTGGTCCTCCAGTCAGGGTGTGTATGAGAGGCAACTGATTGATGTTTCTCTCCCTCTCTTTCTCCCTCCTTCCCCTCTCTCTAAAAATTAAAAAATAAATAAATAATAAATAAATAAATAAATAAATAAAAAGAAAATGTAGTGTCATCAGTTTGGGTGTAGGAGCTCCAGGAACATTACAGGACAGGTGAGGACTCAGAGAAAGCATCGTTGCATTCTTCCAGACCAAGGCTAAGACAGGCAGGAACGATGGAAGACCAGTGAGGAGACTAGCAAGAGAGTGTGTAGTAAAGGACCAAGGACCCCAAATCTGATGTGAAAAGAAGTGATGATAGAAAGGGGCAGGAGTCGGTGGCCTGGAGGCCCCCATGAAAATGTCTGGAGTGAAATAGAATAGTTGGAAGAACTAGGAGAGAGCATTGTAGCTGTATCAGTTTCTAAGCTGCCATAAATAAAGTACCACAAACTGGGTGGCTTAGAATAACAGAATTCACTGTCTCACAGTTTTGGAGACTAGAAGTCTTGAAATCAAGGTGTCAGCGGGGCCATTTTCTCCTGAAATCTTTAGGGGAATCCTTCCTTGATTCATCCTAGCTTCTGGTTTACCAGCAGTCGTAGGCCTTCTTGGCTTTTAGAATCATTACTGTAGCCCTGACAGGTGTGCCTCAGTAGGTTGGGTGTCATCCCATAAACCAAAGGTCACCGGTTTGATTCCTGATCAGGCTACATGCCTGGGCTTTGGGCCAGGTCCCCAGTTGGGGGCCTGTCAAGAGGCAGCCAACGTTTTTGTCCCTCCCTTCCCCTCTCTCTAAAAATAAATAAATAAAATCTTTTTAAAAAATCATTACTCTAGTCATCCATCTTCACATCATCTTCCATTTATGTATGTCTGATTCAATGTCCAAATTTCTCCTTTTTATAAGGATACAAATCATAATGGATTAGGGCCTACCCTAATGACTTCATTTTAACTTGATTACCTCTATGAAGATCCTATTTACAAATAAAGTCACATTTTTTTCTGGTTAAAGATTTACTTATTTTTAGAGAGAGGGAGAGAAACATCAAATGGTTGCCTCTCACATGCCCCCAACTGGGTACCTAGCCTGCAACCCAGGCATGTGCCCTGACTGAGAATTGAACCAGTGACCGTTAGGTTTGCAAGCCAACACTCAATCCATTGAGCCATACTAGCCGGGGCTAAAGTTACAGTTTGAAGTACTAGAGGTTAGGTCTATGGCCATACCACCCTGAATGCACCCGATCTTGTCTGAAGTTTTGGGAGGGATACAATTCAACCCATAACAGTAGCTAAAGGATGAGATGGAAACATCAGTGGCCTTAGCAGTTCTAGGAACTGACAGGACTTGGTTGTGAGAGTGGATAGCTGGGTGGCCTGGAGGAAAAGTCACTGAAGATGAGGTTGAGGAAATAAGGGGCCAGGCAGAGTGGCAGTATGTGGGGGAGCGCCCAGGTGGGTGATGGAGTCATCCAGGACAGAATGTGAGCATTTTTATTACCTGCCTTAGAGGTGGCATGTATAATGAGGACTTAAGAACACAGTATGACTGAAGGAGTTACATACTTCCCATATCCAAGCAGGCATTGAGTTCTGCTAGTTTTGCTTCCTTAGGTCTCTCTCCATTCCCACAACCTCTGTTGGTTTGTGCCCTTCGTCTTGAACAGTCTCATTACTGGTTTCCTGTGCTCTCCTTCAAACCAAGTTACTGGCTGTTCCCTTTGTTTAGAATGCTCTTCTGCCAGGTACCGTGGCTGTCTGCCTCTCTCCTTCAAGTCCTTGCTCAAATGTCACCTCAGCGAGGCTTATTTTGACCACTTCGTTTAAAATTGCAGTCAAGCACTTTTGTTCTTCCTTATCCTGTCTCTTCCCCTCTTTCATTTGCCTTTTAAATATAATTTATTTCTTTAGTGTTTTTGTTTATTGTCTGTCTTCTACTGATGAAAATGTAAGCTCCGAATGGACAGGAATCTTTGTTTTGTTCACTGATGTAACCTAAGGCTCTTGAACATAGTAGGTGCTTGCTACATATTTAATGAATGCGTGTATGCATGAATGCATACTGAGCCTCCAAGTGTGTGGTCACACTTAGACCTACCATTCTGCTCCCTTAGTCTCCCCATGCCTAGATTAGAGAACAAGATCCAAATTCATTCACTGGGTGCCCTTAAAGGACACCCTCTTGGCTCAGCCCATCTTTGATCTGGTCCCCATGGACCCTGGGCTCTAGTCACACTAATGCCTCACTCTTCCCATGGGCCATGAGATTTTTCTGCCTCTGAACCTTTGCTTTTGCCATTCCATCTGCTTGGAACTCATCAAGAATGTTCAAAGGATACCAGTGCTGGGATTTGAGTACCCCTGAGGGCCTACCTCCCCACTCCCCTCTATTTGGACCACCAACCAATCTGGAGCTCAGGGATCAGGCCGGGATCCATAGGGTATTTCCAGTTCCCACTTCCGTGCTTGCATTGGTTAGGTGATTCTGGCTGCGCTTCTGAGTCTGACCACTAGGTGGAAGCATTTGCAAAGGGATAGTCCATCCCTTCCCTTTGCTGTGTCTCCAGAGGTCCCCAGGAGCCTCAAGACAGGATAGTCTAGACTTGAAATTTGGCCTTCGGTGGGCTCAGTGACCTCCTGGTTACTCAAAAAAACAGTTAGTGATCATCCACGATGTAACAAATATCATCACTGGGCCTGGAACCTTCAGACCCATGAAGACTATAACCACATGTATAGATAATTTCACTATTGGTGTGATGAGCTCAGAGATTAGGGAAGTTCATTAGACTTCAGGAGTTCAGAACCCCTCATCCAATCTTTAGGGACAGGCAAAGCTTCAAAGAAGAGGAGGTGATGCTTGTGTAGCATCTTGAAAAAGAAGTGGAAATGGCATTCTGGATAAAGTATAGGCATGAACTAAGACACAGAGGTGAGAGGAACATAGAAATGATCACTGGAGCTTAAAGTTCAAGACAGGAGCATGAGGAATGAGGCTCAGAGGTGAGTGTGGGTCTGATTGGAAGGGCCTAAGTGCCTGACCAGGAAGTTTGGACTTTTTCTTTAGGTCAATAGAAAGTCACTGAAGGCTCTAAGAAGGAAGTGATATGGAATATAAGATTAGCATTAGATAGCTCTGGCTGCTACAGTGTGGAAAGTGGGTTGAGGACACAGGGCAGAAAAGCAGTGAGGAGGCTGCCATAAGGATCCAGGGGGAGATGGTGGAGCCAAAATTATGGCTGGATTGGGTCCTGGAGAAGCCCCTCCCAGCCCATACGAGATCTCAAGGCCTGGCAATTTGAAAGGATTCTTGGCCCTAGCACCCTCTCCCCCACCATTTGAGCCACCTCTGTCCTTCTGTTCCTCAGGCTCCTTTTGGCTCTATTCTAGCTGTAATTATTCTGGCTAGAAGCAAGGTCTGTCAGTTTCCATATGGAGGCTACAGTGCCCTAGGTTCCTCTCTCTAGATCTTTCAGACTTGAGCTCAGCCTATACCCATAATCCTTTCATGCACTCCCTTCTTTGACAGAAACGCCAGATAGAAGTGTGACTTAGGAGCTTCCTTCACCAGCTTAGGGAGCCAGGGTGAGCACTGGTTATTCTTTGCACCAGAGTTCATGTGTACACATCTGTGAGTACGTCTGTGTATGCATGTGTGTGTACCATTGGCAGGACTGATGCTGAGGGAAGGACATCTCTGGCAGGCAGAAGGGCATCACCTGAGGGAAGAAAGGTCTGAAGGTAAGAAAGTGCAAGGCATTGTTTGGGCGGCAATGTTGTTAACAGGGTCTGACAGGGACAGGGCCTGTGAGGTGGGACCTGGAGCTATGACCTTGTACTGCAAGCAGGGGGCACCATAATCAGGTTTTGAGCAGGGATTGGGAGAGTCACCTTCACCCACAGCCTCATGAATATGCATAGACCTGTTGAATTATGCAGAAAGGATGCAAATGTTATGCAAATTTGGCACTGCCCTCCCTGTTGCTGTGGAAACCAGAGACTAGCAAGGGGGGCCAAACCCTGGGGAGACCAGGCTGGAGAGACTGAAGAAAAGGAGATTCTCCTCTGGTGTCCGCTTTTCCCATTCCTGCTGTTTTGATCTTTTTCTTGGCCCCTTTGTCTTTGTCTCCCTTTGCCTTGCTCTCTTTCCATCTCTGCCTCTCTCTGTCTTCTTCGTCTCTATTTCTCTCTCTTGGGCTTTTTTTTTTTTTGTCTCTCAATCTCTGAGTTTCTCTGTCTGTGTCTGTATATCATTGATTCCATGTCACTGTTGTCCTGTGACTCTGAGACACTTTCTCTCTGACTTCATGTGTTTCCTTATCTCTGCCTGTGCCTTTAATTCCATGGTTCTCCTCTATGTCTCTGACTCACATCTTTCTTTCTCTGTGTCCCTATTTTTGTGCCTGACTCTGTCTCCGATTGTGTCTTTTCTTGATCTCCCTTCCAGATTCTCTTGCCTCTCTTTTGCTCTGATTCTGTCTCTCTGAACCTTTTATCCCAATGCTTGTCTCTGTCTGAGGGGAAGGATAGGAAGCTGCATATCTGTCCTTGCCTGATGGGTGGCTCCACCCCTGGCCCAGCTGCCCACCTGGTCAAGGATTCCTAGGTACTCTCCCCACACAAAATCCTGTTTCGCATCTGGCCCCTGTCACAGTGTTGTGACAGGACCCCTGTGACAGGCCTAGGATGGCTGCCAGGACACTAGGGCTCCTGTCCCAGCCTCTGCCTGCTGTGACTCTGCCTAGTGTTTCTCTCTTTCTGCATCTGTAGCCCCAGCTCTCTCTCCTTAAAGCCGGGGAGCACCTTGAGGCAATGATGTGTTGGGAATAGGGACCTGAGAGGTGAGTCTTAGTGGTTCACACATCTGGCCCTTTGCCTAAGGCCTGATGTGAGGGATCTGGCAGGGGCCCAGGTATGGGGGTGTCAGGGGCTAGTTGAGACCAATCCTGGCCCCCGAAAAGACTCCTTGTTGAGCCACAGAGTCAGACAGGAGCTTTTCCACAGTCTATCCACGCTCCTGCCTGCTGTAGCCTCGGCCATCCAGCCCCTGGTTTGGGGTCCTTTGTTTGCCCTGACTTCATTTGCGTTACAGCTCTAGAGCACCTATTCTACACCACTCTCTGCCCTCACAGATCCACAGTGACCTAGAAATGACATCTGGACTTTTCGTGTGTTCCCCCTCCTCTACAGAAAGGGGCTCTTTGGTCCAAGTGAAGAACGCAAGATTCTTTAACCCCATAGTTTCCTAGCCGTGACAGCCTCAGTTTAGGGCTGTAAAGCATATGTGGCTGCCAAAGTCATGGATCAAAGAGAAGAGAGATAGAGACAGAGATAGAGACAGAGGAGCTGGATCTGTGGAGGCAGCACGCCTCCACACAGGGTTTGGGATGGGGGAGGGGGAGCCCAGAGCAGGACTCAGGGTAAGGGTGGCCAGAGTATTTTGAGGCAGGTAAGCAACCTTATGGGGGGGCGCTTCCCCTTTTGGTCCTGGACTCTGGGCAGGTTGCCTTAGCTCCAGGCAGGCATTAGACATGGGGGGTCTGGCCTGGGCCCAGGTGTGGGGGCGGTTAGCGCAGTCAGGGCAAGTCCCCCTTTCTCCAAGAGGCTGCCAGGCTGAGCCCCCAGCTTTCCTTCCCTACCACAAAGGACGCAGATACCATCGCTCTTCCTTTCTACTGTGATTCACCCGTGTTCAGGCCCAGGCGTGATCTTGCTTCCAGGAATTCCATGCTTGGTTTAAAAACCTCCCCAGACATCCCACCCCACCCCACCCAGGCCAGTTATGCCAACAGGGGTTGGAGCAAGGTCAAACTGGGCTTTTGGGACATGGGGGTTAAGGGCAGACCCACACTCAGGAAAAAAAAGGGTCAGGTGAAATAGAGAGACAAAGACTGAGAGAAAGAGGATAATGCAGGTAGAGTACATGGGAAGAAAGATTGACAGAGAGAAGAGACATAGAGACATCAGCGGGGAGAAAGCCAAAGCCTGCGGATGAAGGGCCTTCAGTACCCACCAGGCTGGTGCTGGGCATGAGGCTGGCTTGTCTCATTTAACTGAATCTTTTCAAGAGTCTTAGGAACCAGGCACTGTTATGATCCCATGTCACTCCTGAGGCACAGAGACATTAAGTCACTTGCCTGAGGCCACAAAGTCAGTAATTGGAGTTAGGTGTTTGAATCCTTTGGCCTCAGTGAAGACCCAGGGAGAGACAGACAGAGAGAGAAGTTGGGGTGGACGCTCACAGCAGCATTCATGGGGAATCTGGGATCCGGGAATCATCATCAAGCAGCTGTGCAGGGGGAGGGCCTTCCCATCAGGCCACTAACATGAGGCTTCCTGTCCTTTCTGTCGGAGAGACACAGAGGGAGAGAGAGAGAGATAGAAGGGAACTCTAGGCCACAGAATTCCTTCCTCCTTCTTGCCACTCTGGTGTGCAGCCTGTCCCACCCGGGCTTCAGATCTGGCCCAGCAGCACCGTGTTCTGGTGGGTCCCAGGCTTTGAGACTGATTCTTTCTTCCCACACATTTATTGAGCACCTGCTAGTTGAGAGGTACTCGAGCCCCACATCTCCTACCTCTCTCTTTTCTCGTTCGCTATTGAGTAATCCTTCTCATTGTCTAACTTCAACCCCCCCCATAGGTTCTGCAATAAAGGATTAAGATTAGAATCTGGGGACAACTTCAGTATGGGGGTGGTTAGCCTAATACACACTGAGGTCATCTGAGCACAGAGAAGAGTTTCCTGAGGGCCGGCTTTGGGTGCCTTCTGGTTTAGAGGTCCCTTTAGTTGGTTTGGAGAGAAGGGTCTTTGGCCCAGCTGGTGGGGGTCTGGAGAGCTGAGCTGTCAGCAGCAGGGAAGGCTGGGGTGAGAAGAAAGCCAGGAGCTATCCTGGGGGAGCTGGGGAGTCCACGTTATGGTTTCTAATGTCTCAGTCCTGGTTTCAATGACCCCCTGGGCTCCCAGGGTTTTTGACCACTGCAGGCTTCCAAGCTATAGGAAAGCCCGGGACCCTCCTGGGAAGACAGGAAAGCAAGGGCTCAGAGGTGGAGGTTTGGGGGCAGGGCAGCTTTTTCATCCTCTCCTTCTTGTGCCTGACTGAGAGAGGACCCCAGACCAAGCAGGGCTTTGGGGACAGCAGGGAGGCTGGAGATGGGGGGCCTGCACTGTGCTCACACACACCTGGTAGAGAGTATACATCAGCCAGCTCCATAGCACCAGCTTGATCCCACCAGCCCCGCCCCGCTCCTGGCCGCTAAAGCCCAGGGCTCCTTTTGGCTTTACTGAAACTGGAAAAGTCAACGTTAGTGCTGCCTGTCACTGCCAGAACCAACAAGGATTGAATCTTTATGATTGCTTTATTCAGATGCCAGCCATCTGAGAAGACAGCAGGTTATGGACCCTCAAAAACAGTCTTAACATCTCATCTTAAGCTGACCTTTTTTTAAAAAAAAATATTTTATTTATTTATTTTTAGACAGAAGGGAAGGGAGGGAGAAAGAGAGGGAGAGAAATGTCAATGTGTGGTTGCCTCTCATGTGGCCTGCACTGGGGACCTGGCCTGCAACCCAGGCATGTGCCCTGACTGGGAATCAAACCGGCAACCCTTTGGTTCGCAGCCCGCGCTCAATCCACTGAGCTACACCAGCCAGGGCTTAAGCTTACCTTTTTATAAGGAGAAGAAAGGGTAGGTGAGGGGTTTGGAAAAAAAGGTTAATCGATAACAGTTGCAATTCAGAGGCGATTTTCCTAGTCCTTCTTCATCGGTTGACCAACAACTCAGATACCGTCTTCATCGACTGCAAATCTTCTCAGGCACGAAGGTTGGATTGCGTGTTGACCTTCTGGAGTCATGTAGGTCATGCATTCCAGTTCCTGGAATACCAGCTTTCCACGCGCATTAATCACTTAAGCCTATCAACTACAACTACAGCTAAAATCGTAAACTCTTGAGTTCTCTTGTCATTGCCAGACTTCTTCTTGGTCTTCTGACAGTCTTGACTCCTGGCTCTCCTTGTACGTCTCTGTCTTTTAATCGTGGTTCCCAGGATTTCAGTTGCAATCCTTTCCTCCCCTTCCTCTCATCATATCCTCTCCCTGCTCCCTGATCTTGTCATCTGCCAGCACCCTCACAGTGCACAGGTCAGTCTACAGCTTTGACGAATGTCCACACAACTACCACCAGTACAGAGGGTACCGAGGGCACCTGTCGCACAGCTGTGGGACAGGCACAGCACACCTCCAGCCAACCAGCCAGCCCTGTCTCAACGCCTCTGTTCTCCCCATCCTTGTCCCTATTGGCCATCATCACACAGACCCTTCACCTGGATACATCAAGCCCCAAAACTCTCTCCTGCTCAGTGAATGGCTCCATCATCTTCCAGTCACTCACGTCAAAAACCCTGGAGTCGTCTCTGCTTTTGTACACAATGTTCCCTCTCTGCCTGGCACACAGTAGGTGCTAATAAATGTCTAGGAAACTGAATCTCATTCTCTTTTGTCTCTTGATCTACTCTTTTGCTTCTGTCTGTTTCCCTGGTCCTAGGTATCTGTGGCATTGTCTTCAAATCTCTAACTTTTCTCTGTCTTCCGAAACACAACAGTTGAGTTTTGGGGGTGGGGGCGCGGATTGAGAGTCTCTTTTCTTCCTTCTCTCTTGCCCCACTAGAGTGCAGGCTGGCTGGGAGTAGAGCTGTGAGAAATGAAGGGAGGGAGCCAATCTTGGGCCAATGGCCATCAGTCCGTCAGCCCTGTCTGGAAATCGGGCCTTGTTATCAGGGAGACAGCTCTACAGCAACAGGGGTCAAGCTCAGGCTATGGGCTGGTACTGGGAGGGGATGATCCTTTGAAGACTGTGCTTCCTCCATGAAGAACTGGAGGTAAGGGAGATCAGGGCCCATTGGGGTAGGAAAGGAGGAAAAGAAGGAGGGAGAGAGGGAGGGACGGAGGGAGGGACTTTGTACTTCTGAGTAGGGAACTGGTTTCATGCAAATTTTTGCAACACAAAATGAAAAACTACATCTGTGGTTTTGCACATCTGTGCCCCTGTTCCTACCTTCAAACATGTATATTCACCTACCAGGGGTGTCCAACCTTTTGGCATCTCTGTGCCACACCGGAAGAAGAAGAGTTGTCTTGGACCACACATTAAATACATAGCAACACATAATTACAAAAGAATCTCATAATGTTTTAAGTAAATTATGATTTTGTGTTGGGCCACATTCATGGCCATCCTGGGCTGCAAGTTGGACATTCCTGCTAACCCCTAGTTTCCCTGTCCTCTCTCATGCCTTCCCGCACTCTGGATTCTCTACCCTCTCCCTGATTATTTGCTTCTCTTTCCAAACTTAACCCACACCGCAGGATCACCCAGGGGGAGGGTTCTTGGGAGAGCAGCCACTGAACTAAGTGTCCAGGGGGTCTGTTCCCTGTGTAAAGAGTGACATG
This sequence comes from Micronycteris hirsuta, assembly GCA_004026765.1. NCBI lineage: Eukaryota > Metazoa > Chordata > Mammalia > Chiroptera > Phyllostomidae > Micronycteris > Micronycteris hirsuta. The sequence continues at coordinate 380,996 of PVJI01000059.1, forward strand.
GGGCCCTGGCTGGTGTAGCTTAGTGGATTGAGCACGGGCTGTGAGCCAAAGGGTCGCCAGTTCGATTCCCAGTCAGGGCACATGCCAGGGTTGCGGGCCAGGTCCCCAGTGGGGGACGTGTAGGAGGTAACCACACATTGATGTTTCTCTCCCTCTCTTTCTCCCTCCCTTCCCCTCTCTCTAAAAATAAATAAATAAAATCTTAAAAAAAAAAAAAGAGTGACATGGGGTCCTTCAGGGGTCATGGGAGCAAATGGAGGAGATGAATATGAGTCCCTCTCCCAAAACCCTGTCCTCTGTCTTCAGCCCCATGGCCCTACCCAAGATCAGGCTGGACGTGTCTCTCCTACGGGTCACAGCAAACACCTCCTCCCTGGCAACCCTGCTTCCAGACTTAGCCTTTCTCACGCCCCTCTCTACCCAGCAGCCTCAACGATCTCTCTAAAACAAAAGCCGAGTGCTGTTCCTCACCTACTTTGTGCCTTGCCACCAAAGGCACTTCAGGATGTGGTCTCTGAGCCATGCAGCCTGTTTTCTGGGTCTCTGTTTCATCCCTTACTGGATCCCAAACCCTCTTTCCCATCCCTTGAGGCTGTGAACCGTTCAGATGGGTTTCTTCCCTTGTGCCCTGGGACTTTACTCCCTCGGGTCAATGTTGTCCTGCTTGCTTGCTTGCTTCATTCATTCATTCAACCCTATTTCAATGGTTAAGAGCACCTGCTCTATGGCAGACCCTGTTCGAGTTTCCTGAAGATGCAGTCCACAGGTCTGCCCTCACGGAGCTCATAGGCACCACGCAAGTAACTAGGTAGCTAAGTGGCACACTAGCTACTATAAGGAAAAAGAGTATGGCACTGCGGGAGAGGACAAAGGGGCCCCATCTAGGTTTCTCTTAGATGATATTTAGGCTGTCATCTCTTGCCTGAGGGAGCTGCGAAGCCAGACAGTGCACTCTCACATGGACAAATTATATACTCACATATTTCGGTTAGTATACATCTTCCCTGACTAGAATGTGAGTCCCATGAGCACAGGGGATTTAAAAAAAATTTTTTTTAGGCTGAAAGTAAACAACCAAGTGCACGGCTCGAGTTTTGACGTATCTGTGTGCACTTCTGGACCTCCCCCACCCAGCAAGAGCGACTGCAGTTCTGACTTCTATCACCATAGAAGAGTTTCCCTGTTTTTGACCTTAATACAAATGAAATCACTATATATGTATTCTTGTATGTCCAGTTCTTTTTTGGTCTTTGCTCAACTTTTTGTCCGCGAGCTGTATCTATTTTGTGTGTACCTGTAGTTGATTCTTCTCCGTTGCTGTTACTGTAGCACAATTTATTCATTCATCTGGGTTGTTTCCAGTTTAAGACTAATATGAATAAAATGGCTCTGAATGTTCTTTGTGAATGCTACAATAATTTCTTTTAAAAATATTTTATTTATTTTATTTTTAGAGAGAAGGGAAGAGAGAGGGAAACATCCATTGGTTGTCTCTCACATACCCCAAACTGGGGAACTGGCCCGCAACCCAAGCATGTGCCCTGACCAGGAACTGAACAAGTGACCTTTCAGTTTTCAGGCCAGTGCTCAATCCACTGAGCCACCAGCCAGGGCTACATTAATTTCTTTTCGGTATATATCTAGGAGTGGAATTGCTGGGTCATAGGGTAGTACATATGTTCACCTTAGTAGATTCTTTTTTTTAAGATTTTATTTATTTATTTTGAGAGAGAGGGGAAGGGAGGGAGACAGAGAGGGAGAGAAACAGCAATGTATGGTTGCCTCTCACATGGCCCTCACTAGGGACCCGGCCCGCAACCCAGGCATGTGCCCTGACTGGGAATCGAACCGGGACCCTTTGGTTCCCAGCCCACGCTCAATCCACTGAGCTACACCAGCCAGGGCAGTAGATCCTTTTTAAAAAAGATTTTATTTATTTCTTTATTTTTAGAAAGAGGGGAAGGGAGGGAGAAATAGAGGGAGAGAAACATTGATATGAGAAACATTGATCAGTTGTCTCTCATACGTGCCCCGACTGGGGACCGAACCTGCAACCCAGGCATGGGCCATAACTGGGAATTGAACCAGCGACCTTTCACTTTGTGGGACAATGCCCAACCAAATAAGCCACACTGGCCAGGGCTTCATAGAGAGAGAGGAAAGGAGGAAGGGATAGAGAGAGACACAGAGAGAGACAGAGACAGAGAGGGGAACATTGATTGGTTGCCTTCTTGTTTGCAAGTCCACCTGGAATCGAACCCACAACCTGGGTATGTGCCCTGACTGGGAATTGAACCTGTGACCTTTCTTTCAGTCTGCAGAAAGATGCTGCAACCAACTGAATCACACCAGCCAGGGCTCAGCTTAGTAGATCTTGCCAAACAGTGTTCCAAAGTGGTTGTACAAATTTACACATGTGTGAAGTTCTAGATGCTCCGCATCCTTGAAAGGGCGAGTGTTTTTGTCTGGTTCACTGCTGTATCCAATCACTTAGATCAATGTCAGGCATATAGTAGGTGCTTAATACATATTTATTGACTGCCTTATGAATGGGGGAGCCATCAGCCTTACTAGGATCCTTCTCTGGCCCTGGAACTAATCTGCTGTGTGTCTCTGGGCAGGTGACTCTGCCTCTCTGAGTTATTTCCTTCTCTGTAGCATAAGGCAACTGACACTGGGGGCTTTGCCTTCCATTGCCAACTGGGTGCTGTGAAAGCTGGATACCTGTTCATTCATTCACTCCATTTGTGTTTATTAAGGTCCTACTATGCACCTGGATGGTGAGGATAGAGTCTGTGACATGCTACTTACAGCCTCTTTCAGGTCAGCCAAAACCAGGGTTCACTGCCCATCTTGTCCCCAACTCATCCTCCTGGAACCTGCCCCACCCTCGTCTGTCCAGCCCTGACCCTAGGGGGAGGGGGTCTGGACCAAGCCTACGGGTGGAAAATGTGATTAATAATAAAAAAAACATCCAAGAGGAAGAGACCAGGAAAACAACTTGGGGAAGGCTCCTTGCCCAGGGGAGGGGGGCCTTGCCCTGGGCCTCGGGACAGCTCCGGCCGCCCTCCTGCCGCCCTTTCTGGGAAGCTGCCACAGGAGTGGAATTTTAGCCAAAAGTGAAAAAAAAGGCACCCTAATTATTTATGAAAAAATATGCCCCCCATGTAAATTATGCTTCCCCTGGGGGCTGCCCCCCACTCTGTTACTTCCCTCCTAGTGATCCCCCTGCTTGGTCAGGCTGAGGGGCCCTGGAGACACTGGGCTGGGGGCAGCGGAGGAATTTCAACATGAAATGTTTTGTTCATTAACAGAGAACATAGGGGGAAATTCCCTTTTTGCCTGGGCCTCGGCAGCCCAGGCAGATACTCAAAAGCTATTATAAAAAATAGAGTCTGGGCTGCAGAGTGAGGTGGGGGGTTCGGTTGGGGGGTGGGCATGGCTGTTCTCTCCCCTTCTCTTAGACTCCTGACTTTCAGGGGTTTCCTGAACCTTAATCCTTCCTCCATTTGGGGATTTCATTTTCAATGTCTCAGGTTGCCCTCAAACTTCCTTCTTGGCAAAACAGAAGGAACTGGGGTTAGACTAGAGTTAGAACTTCCAAATAAGAAGGAGGGAAGGATGTCAAAGAGAGTAGGGAAGGCCTTGGATATTTCAAATAATTTAGAATCCTGAGAGAATATTTGGGGATCAGTTGGCAGCAGATCTGAGGGAGGCCTAGAGCAGAAGTGAAATCACTTCTTTCTATCAGGGTGGTTTTAGAGGGCCCGGTGAGGAGGAAAGAGGAGTCAGCTCCAAAGAATTAGGGGCAATTTCAGGCTGAATACTTTCATTCTCCCATTATGGCTTCAGGCCTCTCCCACTCTCTACCTTTAGGGAATCTTTGCTGTTTTCTGGTGCCAGAGGTTGGAAGGTCAGGGCACACTTAGGCGAAGATCCAGATGACAGGATTCCAGAAGGGGATCTGCAGGAAGGGGCGGGGGGGGGGGTGGCTGTGAGTGGGCCTTAGGTGCTGTCCCAGGATGGCGCTGGGAGCTGCTTCAGGATGGGAAGTGAGTCGTCCTGGGGTGGCTTGGCTGGACCCTGAGTGTGTGTGTGTGCGGGGAGGGGGTGCTCTGGGCCCCCCTCCCTTGCTCAGCCTAGGGCTGTGTCAGGATCGGGTTTCTCGGCGCCTGGAGCCTCCGCGAGGCCGAGCTGTTCCCGGGCCTCCGCCAAGCCGCCCGGGGCGCTGGCACTGCGTGAGGAAGCAGGGGGGTGGAGGGGGAGCGAGGGGGGACTGCAAGGGCTTTTACGTAACTGCCTCCCGGAGCCCGCCCCGCCCCGCCAAATCCCAGTGTGGGACTCTGGTGATTGAGAGAGTGTGTGACTCTGAGTGTGCCTGTGTGACATGCGGTGTGACTTGAGTCTAGGTGTGGGTATTGTGCATAAGTGCGATTCCGGGAGTTCCGCGCTTCTGGGACTTCTAGTTCCCAGTTCCGAGCAGGAGACCCTGACTCTCACTGGGCCACATCGAGATTAAATATAGGCGTTTGACTCTTTGAGACTGGGTATGTGACTATACATGATGATGTGTTTGACATTTGTAGGAAAAACACAGCCTGTGTGTGCTTGTAACTGTATGTGTCCGATGGCGGAACTTTTCTGATGGTATAGCAGGTTAGAAATGAGCACTGTTTCCGAAGGAGCAATGGAAAAGGTAGACTACGGGAGGTGGAGCATGGGGCAGGGGCTTGCACACCAGTAGGAATAGGGAAGGGTCCTTGCTACGCAAAGGCTTGGGATGGCACAGTTGACTCCTGAGGGTGGGGGATGAGAGATGGTCCAGATTTAGGTCACCTGCCGGGGTGAAGGATGATGGAGCCAAAAGTCCTGCCTGCCACAGAGCCCCTCTTTAATGGTGGGTATAAAACTCCAGGGACGTAAAGTCAAGGAGAACTTCCCCCAATTTCCCAAGACCTTTTAGGGTTATCAAATCTGGGATCCTCATTGCTTGCAGGGCACCAGAGCTCCCAACTGGGGGCGTTATGTCTTGCTCCTTCTTATGGGAGAGGCATGGTGAAGATGGGATGGGAATGGCGGGAGGGTGTCAGGGAACTGGGGTTTGGCTTAAGGATAAGTGCACCGTGACAGAAGGGGACTGGTGCAAAGCTGGGGAGACCGGGGTTAGGGGTGCCTAATAAAGCTAGAACGGAGACAGGACCAGATCCTGCAAGGGCTTTTAAGCCCCGTCTAAGAAGGTGGGCTTTGTCCTCAAGGCAGTAAGGTCCGGGAGTGTTCAACACCGAGGCTTAGGAAGCTCAGAAGCTAGTGTGTAGATAACGCAGTGGAGGCAGCAGGAGCGGAAAACGACGAGTAATCTGTTGGCCAGTTCAGGTGGAAGGAGAATCGTCTGGGCCTGACGCTGGCGATGGCAGGGAGAGGAGGCCGCACCCTGGTTGTTTCGTAGGTGGGCGCTGCCTTGGTACAGGAGCCGCAGGCCGAGGAGGACCGCGCGTCCCGCACTGCCCGCCAGGTGTCGCTGCGGCCCCGGGGAAGCGGGCGCGGTTGCAGCCGCCGGGTGCTGCGCCGGGAGGAACTGCTGCTGGACAGACGCCGGTATTCCGTCCGACGTGCTCCTCTGTCCTCGCAAATTCTCTTACACATCTACGTGTCTGGCTCCCAGTCCCCAGTTGCTCCGCGCGGGCCCTGCCCCGGCACCCGCGGATTGAGGCACTGCCGACGGCAGCCCCCGCGTCCCCAGGCGGAGACGTTGGACCGTGAGGAACTCGCCACTACTCTCAACCAGGCAGAAAGAGGCTTTGTCCGCGACGCTGGAGGATCCCGAGGTCACGTCAGTGAACCAGTGACCACCTGATTGAGATGCCTGCTCTCCTGCAGAAGAGGAGCAGCCCCCTGAGCACACAATCACGCCCAGGCCCAGTTTTGGTGCAGGGAGAGGGGCAATTTCTGACCCCCAAAGATATCTTTACTCCCACTCCTGATCCTTCCTGGTACTCATCATCTGGTCCTGGTCTGCATCCTAGGGACTTGGAGGATTGGAACCCGGAGAGGCCGGCTAGAGGACACCTACTGTGAGTGGGGGTGGGCTGGTCTCAGCTGGGCGCTACTATTTCGCTGTGTCCTTAAACCCTAGCCAGCCCACTCTGAGCCTCATCCCCGCTGACCCCTGCCGGTTGCATCTTCTGCGGCCAAGGAAGTCAAAGTGAAAAGGCCGGACGTGGCGGAAAGGTTTTTCCTCTGCAATGGGCTTCCCTGAGGCATTTGTTGCGAAAGGGCCCAGCGCTCTGGGGAGCCTACTGGGGAAGGGTGTGAGGAAGCTGCGAGATATTTCCTTCCCCTCTCCCGCCTCCAGCCCTGAAGTAGCTCCCTGGAGGTGCGAGGCGCAGGGATTATGGGTCAAAGGTCAGGTGAAAAAATCCGTGGGGTGGAGATGGGAGTGGGCCACTAGTACTCCACCTCTGGCATTCACCCTTTCTGTTGACTTCTCGCGGGACCTCAGAAGTTGGTTGGGTTGTCTAACCTTAATCTCCCTAACGTTGTAACCAGACAGAGGGCGGGGTGGGGTGGGGGAGCCTGAGCCAGAGAAGTGAGCCTCCCCTAGGAGGCCCAAACTGGGAAAGGAAAGCTGGAGGGGTGAATCTCCTGCTTCGAACTCTCCTGTGCGGTCCAGGCATAGAGGGCGCTCCCTCCCTACTCCTTTAATCCCAGTGGAGATTTTTTTCCCCAGGCCACGTCTCTAGGGGGCAAGGATGGAGAGGGTAGTTGTGAAACCAAGAAAAGTCGGTGTTCCTGCTGCCTGTCACTACCAGAACCAATAAGTAGAGACAAGGATTGAACCTCTATGGCTGCTTTATTCAGATGGCCAGCAATCTGAGAAAACCATTTTACACTTCATCTCAAGCTGACCTTTTATTATGAGAAAAAAGTGTAGGTAAGACTTTGGAAATCAGGAGGAAAAGTAGGTGAGCGTTTGGAATTCAGGGAAAAGATTAATCTCGGAAGCTAAGCAGGGCTGGAGGCCTGGTTAGTACTTGGAGAGGAGATAAAGGCTGCAGTTCTCCAATATTCCTAGCACCCTTTCACCAGTTGACCTGTGATTCTTTATCTGTGTCCTGGGCAAGGGACAGCTCTCCCTGGAGCATCGTGGCTCAGACACCAATTTCATTGCTTGTCCTCCTGGGGCGCAAAGGTCAAATTGCTTGTGGATCCTCTGGAGTCAGGATGGGTCATACCTTCAGTTCCTGAAACAATAGCTTTTTACAGGCATTAATTACTAAGCTTAACTATAACTTAAAACTAAAAAATTTTCCAGCTCCTGAGTTCCTCCATCAGTTGTGCTGATGTCACCAAGGATTTGCTGGGAGGCAAGGCACTGGGCTCTCAGCCTCCTTCATTTGAGAGCACGGGAGCGGAAAGCCCTCTTGGGCAAGGGATGTGTGGTATACCTGGGGGCGGTAGAACTAAGGGGAGGGCCAGACGGCTGAACTTGAAAGTGGGGCCTGGGCGCTCTGGCTCGCGCTCCTGTTATGGAGATACCGGCAGGAGGGCCCCCAGAGTTGGCCCCAGTGTGCCAGGGTGTTTGTTCGAGGCAGTCCGGGCCTGAACGTGCGGTAGTGGGTGCAGCAGAGACCTGGCCAAGGCTGAGTGAGAGAGCGAGTGTGAATGAGCGACCCCGGGGGATGGGTGCGCGCCCAGCGGCCCTAGGGGATCTGGTGGAGTGGGTGTGGGTGTGTGCGCGCGCGCGTCTTTGAGACCCGCGGTCGGGGCTGCGCGTGAGGCGCCGGGATCACAGCCGTCTGGAGGGCGTTCCGGAGAAAGGGCGAATGTGAGGGGGCCACGCGTGCCAGTGCGGGCAAGTGTGTCAGCGGCGGGGGGGTGGGCGCGTGCCAGCTCGAGGCTACTGGGAGGGGGGCTTACAGGCCTGCGGAGGGTGAGTGTGCCCGCGCGAGCGGACTGCGCGTGCCAGGCGCGGGAGCGGGCCAAGGCGGGGGCGCGCGGGGGCCGTGGCCAGGAGGGGGTCGTGACGCGCGGCCGCGAAGGCTCGGGGAGACAAGGCGCGAGGGGGAGGGGAGCGAGGGCGCGCGCGGCTGAGCGGGCGCCCGCGGTCACATGGGCGAGGGAAGAAGGGAGGGAGCGCGCGAGGGAGGGAGGAGGATGGGGGGGTTAAAGCCGCGGAGCGCCGAGGAGCCGGTGCAGAGCGGGCGGCGGCGGCGGCAGCTCCAGCCGGCGCGGCTCAGGGCTCGGCGGCAGATCGGGCAGCGGTGCTAGCTTCGCGCTCCCAGCCTCGCTCCCTGCCGGGGGCATAGAAGGACGAGGCGCGGATCCCCGGCGGTCCGAGGGCGCGGTGAGTATCTCGCGGCGGATCTTGCGCGGCCGGACCCTCAAACCCCCGGGCTGACCCACACAGACCCGCGGCCCTCGTGCGCGCGGGCAGAGGGAGGGACGCGCGTGGGCCCGCAAACGGGTGGGGGACAGGAAAGTTCACAGGAAACTTTGCCCGCAAACTCGGGAGTCGGGGCGCAGGAGAAGAAGCCCCCCCACGTCCAGGCAAGCCGGGGGGTTGGGCGTGGTGGTAGTGGGGGCGGACAATAGGCTTGGGGAGGTGGCCGGTGTGGATTGTCCTAGCATCCCTGTTCTCCCTCACCCCTCAGCAGTGCGCGCGGGGTATGGGAAAATTCCGGAGCTGGGGGTCGCAGTGACCCCCGCGCGCCCGGAGGCGGCTTCCTTCTCCCGCAGAAATTTGGACTTAAAAGCGCCCAGGGGTGTGAACGGACGCGTTTGCCAGTGTCTCTGTGTCCGTGTGAATCCCGTGTGTGTGTATGTGTATGTGCATGTCTTAGCGTGAGCCTGTCTGTGGTTTCCTCGTGAGTATGCCTGGATGTCTGTCCACATAGTGGGGCTCCTCCAGTGTCTCTTTGTAAGTCCCCAGTGTCCGTGTGGGTATGCTTGTGGTGTATTTCCGTCTCTTTGTGAGTCTGCCCGTGTGAGTCTCCTCCAGGGCGGCTCTGGGGGAGCCGGCTTGGGTGTCCCTGTGTTGTTCTGAGTAGTGTATCTCCCGTGCGTGGGGGCTGGGCCGCGGGGAGGTCACCAGACGGACAGCTCTCCTCCGGCTCCTCTCCTCTCCGGAGCCTCTCCTGCGTCTAGCTCTCACACGGCTAGCTCCGTGGCCCCCTCCCCCCCTCAGTAGCTTCAGGCAGGCAGGACTATTTCACGCCTTGTTGAAAATTCAGGATTTTCTTTCTCTTTCCGTCTAGTCTCTCTTTGAGAAGCGTCTGTGTGTGTCTTGTGTGGCTCGCAGCTTGTCTGCAACACTGGGTGTGTGTGTCTGCGTGCCTCTTTGGGAGTGTGTCTGTAACAGTTGTTTTGCCTATAGTGCGTGCTGTAATTGTGTTTGTGTCACTGGGGGTGTTCGTGTGGCTGTAATCAATGAGGTGGGGGGAGTCCAAAATGCTGGATGTGTTTGTGCATCTATAGTTGCTGTACGTCCAGGGGCTCTGAAACACTGAATGCATTTCCGTGTGTCTAATTATGAGTGTGATGGTGTACCTACCACTGCATGTGTGGGGCTGAAGCTTCAACAATTGGATAGTCCTGTGGCTGTAGGTAGGGCTAGCCTGGGCAGGGAGGTGGGGGTGAGGGGCCTGTGTGTCTCAAAAACTTATGCTCCGTGTCTCTACTGTCAAAACCCATACAGATCTTCTGGACTGGCTCTTGGGGCTCCTGGTCAGGTCTGGTGACATAAAACTAAGGTTCACACTCCATCAGGGCTAATGCTCCACCTGGGACCCTAGCCTTATAAAGACTAGGAGTTTAAAGTTCACATTCAAGACTTCTTGGGGTTCTGGAATTCATACTCAGATTCACACTGGGACACTTAAATTCACATGGACTCACACTCAGAATTGCACCGGGACTCAGATTCATACTTACATTCTGGGGCGCATATCCAGCTATACACTTCAGTCTTCGAGTTTACACTCAACCCACACTGGGACCCTAGGCTCACACTTAGGTTCACATTTCTATTTTGACTTAGCTCTAGACTTACATGCTCCAAATCTCCATGTTGAGGCTTTCACATTCGCATGGGGGCCTTGGGGTTCCCCCAAGTTGCACTCTTATCTGGGGCTCAAAAATTCACGTGCACGCTAGGACTGTGGTGTTCACACTGTTGATGGAATTTAGGACTCATTCCAATCCACCCATGCTTTCCTTTGGTTTGTGGTGTCTATCAGGGCAATTGGGGTGAGGAGCAGAGACTGCCACAAAACCTGTCCCCTCCAAAGGCGGGGTGGGGAGGGAAGGGGATACACATGTGGTCACATCCTTACGTGGGCAGTGGGCTGACGGAGAGGGTGGTGGTAAACACTGACCCAGTTAAACTTTGCTGCCTTTACTTCCCCAAGGAGGCTGGGCTTTGGCAGGAAGGTCTGAGCAGTTTTTTGCTACAGGGGTAATACGTGCCTGTAGAGTCTCCCATGTGCCTCATTCATGCACATTCCCCTGAAGCAGTTTTGGTCTATTCCTTCTGTGGTAGAGAGGGTCAGGTGTGGTGAAATGAGGCTCATGTCCTCCCAAGACATCGCCCCCATCCCAGTCATCCTTCCAGTGGGAGGGTGTGAAGATGATCTGGTGAGGGGTAGACCTCTGGCTCCTTGGAGTGTTCAGGATGTTGAATCTCTGATTCTAAGGGAGGTTGTGGGCCCTGAGAAGGTAGCTGGAGGAAGAAACTGGACTGGAACCCAGCCTCTCTTTTCTGCCCTGGCTAGAGAGGGGTAGAGGCTAAGTTTTGTTATCGATCAGTCTCCTGGGATGCCTGTTGAGCCTTTATCCCATCTCCAGAGAATGCCCTGGGTTCTCCTCTCTACACCTCGGAAGAACAATAATCCTGGGGGGTGGAAGGGGGTGGGGTTGTGTTGGGTGATGTTGCAACGAACCCTAGGACTCCACCTCCTTTGGAGTCACTGTCTGGGCTTTAGATGCCCTCTCACTATGGGGCCAGTGGGTGGGGTGCATGAGGTACACTATCATCCCTCGGGAGCCCAGGAAGTCAGGACCTGGCCCTCAGGCTCTGATGACTGAGCTGTAACTGCTTCCTGTCCCTGAAGGGGACACATGCTCTCCAGCCCCCTCTATGGGGGTGGGAGGAACTTTGAGCCAAGATGCCCTGCTCTCTGCCTGCCCGCCTTGGGGAGTTGAAGTGTAAATGAATCTGAGACATATGGAGTGGATTTTCTTTGAAATGCAGATGGGTGGGGGGGACCATGTGTGCCTGGTTTGGGGGGGGGTCTCAGAGAGCAAGGAGGCTGAGAAGAGAGAGCTGACCCCTTCTCCAGACGGACCACAGGACATCAGCTGTGTAAACTCCTGTGGCCCTGGATGACCACACCCACCAGGGCTCCTGGCTTCCTGTGGGGAGGAGCTGAGAAGGCAAGTGTTCCCTCTGGGCCAGGAACTCTGAGGTCATCACCCCCTTGCCTCTGCAGAGGGCAGAGAGCCCCCAAAGAACAGAGCCATGCTGGGTTGGGGGTCACCAGAGCCAGGAGCTCTGGAGGGGGGGGGCAAAGGGTGGAAGGAGGAGCTGGGACAGATGTTAGGACAGCTAGACCCTGCCACTGTGGGGAAGCAGCTCCCAGAAGCTGGGGCCAGAGCTGTCGAGGAAGAAACTGAAGTTAGATTATGGCGGTGATTCTGGTCAGCACAGGGGCTGAGCCCAGGATTTAGAATGGACTGAAGAGTCCTCAGTCCTGCAGGAGGATTGGTTTTTTCAGACGGGGACAGTCTGTTTGCCTACCATACACTATACTTTTCCCTCATAACACTCAGCATGTTTGCATAGTAATTGCCCATGAACTCTGTGGGAGACCCAGGGACTGGGTCTGCTTCACTCCCCATGGTATACTGCCCCTGGCACAGACCTGATACACAGTAGGAGGGCAGTATTGATTAAACAGTACATCTTTTTCTCTCCCATCAGACTGAGTGCCCCTCATGGGCAGAACTATAGCCCCAACTCCCAGCATAGTGCCTGAGAGGGGTTAGGTGCTCAATATATGTTGAGAAATGAATCACTGAGTGGGGACTTCCAGGGGGTTTGTGACTTGAGACACAACATCTTCTGTTGTACACCCCTATTTGGCTTGAAGGATCCCTGAGTAGTTTGTAGGCTAGACTAAAGGAAGGACTTCCCTGTGCTTAGGGATGGAGAGCAGAGGAAAGGCAGCTTCTTCCTGGAAAAGGTCTGGAGTAGGGGAGACTGGGATAGGGCAATGACCTTGATTCCATGGCAGAGGTCAGAGGTCACTTCTGTCCTTTCTCCAGCTTCAGGGTTTTTCAAGAGGTGGTTAAGTCCTCTCCTCGTGCTGTTGTGAGAGCGCCCTTTTGTCTAGGTCTGGGTTTCTTGGGCCGTAGCTGAGACAATGGACCCCATCTCTGAGCCGCTGAGCCTGGGCTCCGAGGTTGTGAAGCTGTTGTGGGTACCGCGGACTGCCTGTATTGGTTATTAACGGAGGCCATCTGAGAACACAGGGTTCGGATCCTAAAAATACGCTGTCCAGCCAGAGTCGCCAGTGTTGGCTGGTGTCTCAGTAGCTGCATATTGATCAGAGAGCCACAGAGCCAGGAGGGATTGGGAGAGTGTGGGGAAACTGAGGCAGAATGGGCAGGAGATGCACAGAAGACAGGACCTTTGTTTTCTATGGAACAAAGATTTATAAAATTAGTAGTGTCAGTTAGTCAAAGTATAACATGGCAACATTTAGGGTAATCCGTTATCTTATACTGCAGAGAACGTCCTTCTGAGCTGTATCAGGAGATATATATGATATCAGACATAAAAATTAAGTAGTCAATAATAACTGTTTCAAGCCCAGCTTCAGGATGTTCCCAAATAAGTGTGCGGCAGCAGACTTTTCTGAGCCACTGCCCGCATCCCTTCTTCCCAGAGCCCTTCCTTGGAGTCCAAGTCCCAAGGAGGTTCTCACACACCCACCTGACCTCTGACCCCCCAGGCCTCTGGGTAGCCCCTCTCCCTAGGAGAAGGGAACTGCACGGTGGTCTCCCAAAGGTGGAAAGAGCCCTGCAGCTGAAGTCAGATGCGTGTGACCTTGGTCTGTGAGCTGACCTACCTGGGCCCCTCCGTAAAATCACGAGATGGGGGCTGCGGGGCCCTGGCCCAGGCCGGAGAAAAGGCGGTTTTGGCACCCATCCAAGCCCCTGACGTCAATGACTCTCCAAATAATGGAATCAATATTGGGTGGGGTGGGGGGGCAAGCGTGAACCAGGCCCCAGCGATTAGAAACAGATCAGCACAAACCCGCAGCTGATTCTGATAGAGCTGCCTTGGAGTGCTATAGGGTGGGAGGCCTGGAAGGAGGTGGGTCTTCGTGGGGAGCAGGGGCTCAGGAATGGGAGGCGCAGCCCCTGAGTGTCCCCCGAGTGTCCAGAGTGTGAGGGGACACAAGTGGGCAGAGACTCTGGGGCTGCCTGGGTCAGAATGATAGGGTAGGGACCCCTGTCCTGGTCCCTTTCTCCTTTGAGCCTGTGGGGTTCCAAGGCTAGGGGAAGTTTGTGAATGGAGACTTCATCCAGTCTTTGAGTGATAAAGAGTGGGCACGGGCAGTTCAGAGTTCATCTCTCTGCACCCCAGACTGAGGTCCCTAGGCTGGATCGTAGTAAGGGTCACAGGTTGCACCGAGGGGAGAGAGAGTTGTGAGTGAGACCTAAGGGAAATGACCTCTTGCTTGAAGGCAGAAGGCATTAATCTAAGATGGGGAGAGGGGTATTCCCCTCAGATTGGGAATTTGGCCTCCTCTATCTGCTCATGTAGTTTTAGCCTCCTAGAAGGCAGCAGGTGAGGACGGAGGGGGCCATGGGTCTATAGGGGGCTGGCCTGGCGGCAGCTGACAAAAAACAGGAAGAAGGGCTGGGGGAGAGGCTGTAATTACGGGGCATTTATTATTAATCAGATGAAATTGCTGGAAGCAGCTGGTGTAATCTGCGTGGCGATACAGACTCATACCCCCCCCCCAACACACACGCACCACACTCGCAGCCTGTGCCTTGTTTGCTTTTGCGGATTTGTTTCTTGCAAGGCTGGATGGCTGTATTTGTGTCTGTGTCTGTGTGTGTTGGTGTGTATCTGTCTGTGTTTTTCATGTCCACCTGTTCCCCGCTCTCCCTCTGTTGTCTTCTCTTCTGACTCTGTCGTTCCTTGGCCTGATGTGTGTCTCTGTCTCTGTCTTACTCTCTGCCGCCCTCTCTTTGAGTTTTTCTCTTGGTGTGTCTGTATCCCTTACCACCCGCCAGCCTGTCTCCAACACCTTGTTTTAGTTTCTGGCCCTCTCTCCCTCGTTGGTGGTTTCTCCGCATCTCTGGGCAGAGTTGGATGACATGGGGTTCCTTTCTCATGGGTATGTGTTTAGGCCCCTGATCATACCTTTGGGACCAGGTTTTGGGAAGGAGGGGCATATGGACCCTGAGGATCTCCTGGGGTCTTGCAGAAGGTGAGGGCTCTGTTAAGTAACTGGATCTCTTAGAAGACTTAGGGGCTTTCACGATAGTCCTGAGTACAACCGCCAGCTCCCTTAACAACTGAGTTGTGGGACTTTGGGCAAGGCGAATTTGTTTTCTGAGCCTCAGTTTCCTCATCTGTGAAATGTAAACAGGATTGCCTCCGAAGGTTGTTCTGATGATTTGGCACAAAATGTATGTTAAGTACTCATCATGGTGTCTGGCTCATCCAGGGTCCTGCAAAGGTGTTCGCTGCTACTGTGTTATTTTTGGAAAAGGCACTGTGCAGGTAAGAGAGAAACCTGCAGAGGCAAACGGGTACAGCAGACGGGCTTTAGAACTAAGACTCAAGTCTGTGTTCTGGAACTAAGCAGCCTGTGTGGTTTTGGACAAGTTACTTAACCTTCCTGAATATCAGTTTTTTCAACTGTCAAATGTGAGCAGTTACTAGAACCTACCTCATGGAGAAGTCAAGAAAATGAAATGGGATGGTGCGTGTAAAGTGCCTAACAGTCCCTGGCACGTAACAGATGCTCAACAAATCAGAGTGATGGTGAGGCAGAGCAAGGGGATGGTCATGTGGTGTGTCTCTGTGTGAGTATGCATGTGAAAATAACTGTGAAATGGAGGTAATTGTGTCCATGAACTGGTTGTGTGGAGAGTTTGGATCGTCTGCGGATGAGTATGCGTGTGTATCCTACGTGGTGTCAGCCACTGGCATCTGGCCTCCCTTTGTCCCTGTGGCTCAGAACCTGAAGTCAGTCAGGAAGGGGTGCCAGATGGAATTTGGATTGTCCTAACTTTTCTTCTTCTAGATGCTTCTCTGCTGCCTGCCTCCGTCTCTCCTTCTTACAGTGGGTTGTGAGTATGGAACAAGCTCTGAGTTGGACTAAGGCCTGTGGCTTCTCTGTGACCTCTGGTTTTGTGCCCTTTGCCCTTCTAGAATTCAGCCTTGACACATCATCCGCCCCCTTGGTTTTGGAAGTCTCAGGAAGAGTTTGGTCTGGAGGAGGAGGACATTGATGTGCTCGGCGTGCGGCCAGTGGTGAAGAGGTATGTGCTGGGGACCCAGGCAAGGCAGGTCTGTCTCAGGGCATCAGGCAGATGTGGTGAGTGAAGGAGGGCCTCGATGCCTTTCTTCTCCTCCTGTCTTCTTCCTCCTGAGGCTTTTCATGCTCTCGTGACAGGTCCGTAAAGGAGAAGAGACTCACCCATAGTCACACAGGCAAGAGCAAAGCCCAGTCAGAAAACTGGGTTCCGCATGAGGGGACTGAATCCTGGATGTGGGAGTGTGTTTCTGTCTCATTGTCTGGCTCCCTCTCTGCCCCCAAAGCATTTCTCTGGCTTGACTGGGGAAGCAGCTGGGTTTGGAGGAGGTGGAATGGGGGGTCAGAAAGTCCAAAATCTTCTGGGGCCAGCCCTAGGGCTGGACCCGACTCTCTCCGCCTTTCATTCATTCCAGGCAAGGCCCCTGGATTGGCAGCCCGGGGGTGGGGTTGTCCAAGGAATTGAGGCGCTGGAGCGGAACGGAAGGGCTTATTGTCCAAAACCCGCCAGAGGCCCACAAAGGCCAGCCGGGCTTTTCATCTCAGCTCCCAAACAGACTGGCCATTTTCCCGGCCCCGGAGTGCTGGGGAATGACCCTTCAGAACTAGGAGTGGGGTGTTGTTCAGGGTGGGGTGGGGTATCCCGTGCTGACACATGGCCGTTAAAGAGACTTAAAATGGAGCTGGGGGTTTGAAGGGGAGGAAGGGAGGCTTCCATCTTCACTGTTCTCAGAGGACCGAAGGACATGGAGTGGGGTGTCTGGTAGAAGTTCAGATTTACACAAGAATAGATAATAAATATTTATAGGGGGCACACCTGGGAGGGGTCTGAGGGCTTGTTGGGAAAGTGAGCTACTGAGCTGTGAGGGCACATCATCCTCCCGCCTCCAAACTGGGAACACGTTAGGGAGCTGGAACAGAAGCTGGAGAAATGCAGGCTAGTGGTCAGACAAGAGAATGGGCTCCCTGCAACAGGAGGGACCAAGGCCAGACATCAGGAAGGACTTCCTGCCAATGAACAGTAGCTCAGATGCCCTGACCCTGTCCCCAGGGATCCCAGAGGATAGCAAAGAGCAGGGGAGCTGGAGAACACCCCCAGGGGGTTAAGGCTGAGGCAGCTTCTGTGAAGGCTGAGGAGGCTGGAAGGAGGACTTGGCAGTTCTGTCCACTCTCTCCCAGCAGCACCTCCAGCTCCACTTTAAAAACAGCTTTTTAATTTAACAAAGTGGATGAAAAACTGTTTTTGGAAATAAAAGATATCTGCTGTCTCCCAGGCTAGCACTCAGCCCTTGCAAAGAGCCTCTCTCCCCGGGTTTCTCCCACTGCCAGTGGCTCCTTTCCCCTCTCTGTGTCTCTGTCTCTGTTTTTTGCCGTTTCTGCTCCTTGGCCCCTGGCTTTCCTTTGGCCTCCCCTCACCACACCCCCCAAATTCAGCCTCTGTGGGAGTCTCCTCCTCATTCTCTTATCGCCATGTCTCTGCATTTCCTTCTGTCTTTCTCCCAGTCTTTCTTTTCTGGAGCCTGCCTCTCTCCCCCCCGCCATTCGTCTCTGTCTCCCAGCCTGTCTCAATCTCTGTCTCCCTTCCTCCCCTTCCTTTCTCCCCCAACCCCTGCTCTAAATGGGTCTATTTAAAACACCCGACGCTGCCAAGTTAGAAAAGCGTCTCCTGATAAAGCGCATTAGGCAGAGGGAGGGAGCAGGGGGGAGGAGGGAGCAGCGGTGGAGGGATTGATCCAAGCCCGTAACCCCATTAATCAGGCATTGTGGATCCCCCTCCCTCCCCCAGCTTCAGCCCCTTCAGAGCTAAAAGCCCCTGAAATATTTATCACCCCTCCCCCATGGGGGCGAGGGGAGGGATGTGTGGCCCTTGGTGTGAGCATCCCCAGCTGCTTGGTGCTCCCCCCACCGTGTGTATGTGCACACGTGTGCATGTGCTCGTGTCTGCATGCCTGGGTGTGCACACCTGACAGGCCCAGGGGCCAGCTGCCGTCTGGCCTTCCTCCCACCCCCCCACTCCCCACCCCTTACCACAGGAGCAGCTTGGTTCCCCGGGCAGCTCCTGGACCCTAAGGGTCTGGCTGGGATCCTGCCCTTCCTGAAAGGCTGGGCATATAGAATAGGTAGACTTCAGGGTCAGGTGGGGGTCTTCATGCCCCCCAAAATTACAGTAACTGGAGGACTGGGTGACAGTGAGGGCAGGAAGGTGAGCTGGGGTTCGATGTCCAAATTTCCCGTGCAAGAAGTAACTTGGGGACTACAGTTGGGGACTCCATGCTCCTGAATGCAGGAAGGTAACTTGGAAGGCTGGTTGGAGTTCCCCTTTATCCTCAGAGGGCAGAAATATGAGCTACGGTGGTTTGGGGGCCGCCCATTACCCTCAGAAATCCAGGGAGGTGACCTGGGCCTGGGAGGCGGTCTCCATCACCCCCGGAGGGTTGGAAGGTCGCTGCTCTCAGGGGGGATGCGGAACTGGGCACATCTCAGGGCTTACTGATGCCTCCTGGCAGCAGAGGTCAGTCCTGAGACAGCAGGGGTCTGTCCGAACGGCCCTCAGGCAACTCCGACCTGGGCGGGGTCCCATAGGCCCCGGCTGCCCCTGGGTTTGACGAGGGGCCCCGGTCCGGAGCCGAGAGGGTCCCTTCCCCCTCCCCTCTCGCTGCATCAAGTGCCACATCTCCTCCTGACTCAGACAATTAGATTCAAAGGATGACCTCACTGCCTGCCGTCCCTCACTCGCTCTCTGCGCTCGCTGGGCTCGCTGGCTCGTTCGCTCGCGGCGCGCTCCTTTCTCCCCTCCTCCCGGCCCGCTCGCCGCCTCGCTCGCTCGCGGCTCGGCGCAGCCCCTCGCCCGCCCACCCGCCGGGACTCTCGGGTGGGGGGGTCCGCTGCTTCCCGGGCCGCTCGGGTCCCAGCCCCGAGCTCCGGGGGCCCGATGCCCGCGGGAGGCCGGGCCGACCCACGGAGCGCCGGAGACACCGACGGGGCGCCTGAGTGGGGACACAGGTCAGTGGCCGCGCGGCCGCAGCCGCACAACTTGTCACCTCCGCTGCCGTGGCCGAGACGCCCCCGCCCGCGCCCGCCAGCCAGCCCGCCTCAGCGCTTCCCGCTCCTTTCTCGGCCCCCGCCCCCTGCGGCTGCTCCGCGCGCTCCCCCTGCCAAGCTGTCTCTCTTCTCTTCTCCTTCTCCCCCCCAAAGTCCCCCCTACCTCTGCAGCCGGTGGGAGGGACTGGGACTTCCTGAGGTCTCAGGGATGGGGCAGGGGGCCCATTGACTGCAGCCGGACCAGGCCTCTGACAGAGGAGGGGGCTCTGACTGTGTCCTTTGGCCTGGGGGAGGGGACCACCACCTGGGTGGGAAGGGGGCTACTGGGAGAGACGCCAGGATGTGGGGGTGACATCTAGACAGGGGGATGAGCTCCTGATAGCTTCCTTTTCTCACATCCTGTGGGCCTCTTGCCTGGCTTCACTTGTCCCCGCGTCCTAGCCAACTTTAGTCCCCACTGCCTGGTTTCATTTGGCGCACACAGCCTGTGTTCTTTCAGGCTCTGTCACCTGGTTTCCCTAAACCCTGCTGCCTGATCTCTTTTGTTCCCACTGCCTGCTTTCCACACTTCTTATCACCGGGCTTTGTGGGATTGCCCTACCTGTTTTCCTTGGGTCCCGATGTCTGGGGTTTGCTCCCCTGCCTTGCTTCCATGGAGCCCTACCAGTTTTCCTTTAGGATGGGGCATCAGTGTCCCGGCTGCACCTGGAGTGGCAAGTGGTGAGGGTGTCAACAGTGTTGCCAGTTGTTCCCGGCTTGGGGCCTGGCCAGCACAGCCTAGATTCCATTCTGCCTGGACAGCAACTTGGTGTCCTTTCTTGTGATGGGGGGCAGGGCGCAGAGCCCCAGGGTCCAAGGACACTTAAGGATTCTTGTCCTCAGTGTTACTTAGGGGAGTGCCAGCTTGGCAGTGCCATCCCCACCTCTCTTTGGGCCTGACAGTGATGACAGTGCTTTGGCCGGGGGTTGAGGTTGAGGCCCCGTCTCTTTCCCCTGTCTTCCCCGCCTGCACCCAGGCCTGACATCCGGTACCCTCCAGTCAGTTGTGAGCACAGAGCTTTCGAAGAGGCCTGAACTCACACAGCAGATAGCTAGGCTGAGCGCTGCTGCTGGTCCTCCTCCCAGAGAAGAGGGCGTGAGGAGGGGAGACCGTAGGGGCCTAGGGAGTAAGCTGGTTTTTTGGTTTTCTGGCTTCTGCTCCTACCAGTGCTACCATCTCTTCACCCGGGGGCTTCTTCGCCCCTCCACTCGGGCCTGGAGCTCCCCTCGTTCTCAGATGCTGGTGTTGTGGGGGTTAGGGGAAGAAGTAGCTACCTAGGGCAGTTGGTTTCCAAGGGGTGTGCCACAAGAATTTTTAAAACATGAAATACCTGACTGTTTAGTCAGGGGCACTGGCCTCTTTTCCCTTACATTGTCAAAGAAAAAAATAACAACAGTCAACATAACAATAGCCGTCTGGTGTGAATGAATCAACATTGCACCTATTTTTTTGTCAGGTCAGCGAAAAAATATATTTTTTGGTGTGCCACAGAATTTTAGTCACTAGTTTATGTGTACCATGAGATGAAAAAGGTTGAAAAATCACTAGACTAGGGAATAATTGTCTATTTCCTCATTTCTAGGAACCGCTGAAGTTCCTCCTTCCCTTTTCCTTCCTGCCTTAGGCTACCCTGAGCTGTATCTCCCTCCCCCCAGGCACTGCCCGGCTACCCAAGGTCCCAGCACTGAGTCACTATTCTGTGTGTATCTGTATTCCCACTGCTGGGTGCAGGGGTGTGAGAGGCTGAGCGTGACTGGGTGGCTCTGAGTTTCTGGAGGTATGATAGTGTCTGTGTGGAAGGAAGGCCGACTGTTCTGAATGTGTGATGGTATCCATATGTGAGACCGTCGCTGTTCTGAGTGAGCACGTGTGAGAGAGTTTGTGTGTGGCTGTGACTGCAGTGCGTGTGTGCACGCACACCAGTGTGTGTGAGGCTGTGGTGCAGGTGTCCATGTGGGAGGCCGTGATGTGTGGCCATGATGGTGGACTCTGAGTGTCGGCATCTGCACGGGGCTTTTGGGTGTGTCTTTAAAGCTCTGGCTGTGTGTTTGTAGAGGTCAGGGCTTTGGGGAGCTCTGCCGGGTGGTTGTAAGAGCCCTAGTGTGTGCTGGGACTCAGGGCGGAGTGCGCACTGGGTGTTGTGTGACTCCAAATTGCTGGTGTGTGTGTGAGCATGTGTGTGCACATACTCATGCCTGTGTTTACCCATCAGGAACAGATTGCTCTGGCTTCCCCACTGTGAGAGGGGAGTAAGGGGGAGGAAGGATGGCTTGCTTTTGCCCAGCAGACCAGAAGCTTCCTCAGAGTGCGTGCAGTGTACGTGCATGTCAGGGGAGTGGGGGAAACAGGACACTTACATGAAGACAGTTGAAATTTCTGTCCTCCCCCCGCCCCCACCCCACGTCAACTCTGTTCTGTCAGGGAGACCATCTTCAGTTCTTTTTGTCACAAACCAGTGCTTCACATACACCACCTCCCAGCCTCCCTGGTGTGTGTGTGTGTGTGTGTGTGTGTGTGTGTGTGTGTGTGTGTACACAAGCTTAGAAGCATCGGCTTCTGTGTGTGTGTACTTGAGGGTGTGTTTGCACCACAGCAGTGATGGGGCCAAGGGTGGGGTGTAGTGGGAGATGCTGAGGCAAATAGGTCTTTGTCCCAGGCCCCAAATCTGGAAAGCTGTTCTGTCCATTCTTCTGTCTCTGTGGAAGGCCCCACAGCCTCCATCCTGTCCCTTCCTCATCTGCTGTGAGCCCTTAAGCCCTCTCCTCCATCGGCTAAGAGAAGTCCCGTGCAACCCATTGCCCTGCCCATCCCCCACCGTTCATGGAGTTCTTCCAGCTGTCTAACCTCCTGTTGCAGCATTTGGTCCCTCTAAGAGGAGCAGCCCCTTCTCGCCACAGAATTAACCTGACCGGTGTGTGGACCTTTTCTAGGTAGAGAGAGCCTTCTCATTCTTCTAGAAGGCAGAAGGGACTCTGGACTGGTGTGAGGGGATGGGGGATTTGGTGCTTGTGCCTCAGGTTCTGTGAAGCTATCCAGAGCCCGTGTGCCCAGAGGGAGTGTAGGAACTTCTCTGTCCCTTCCTGCTCCCCATTGGAGAGGCAGGGCGCTGGACCAGTTGACTTTGGAGGGAGAAAGCCCAGACCTTTTGCACCTGGAGGGCTGCTTAAGCACAGACTACATGTACAAGTCCAAGCCCAGGTCACCAGGCAGCCCCCCTCTGGAGTGGGGCTCCACATGTGGGCACGGGCTGGTGGGATGCAGATTCCCGCCTCCTCAGGACAGCTCCCCGTTGCCATCCCGGCTCATCATAGAAGGACCCCAAGTTCCCTCCCACAGCACACCCACACACACGTGCAGCAGGGCACGCACAAGCTGATCTCAGGGTCCCCATGGTGCAAGAGGCTGGGGGTGGGGGGTTTGAGCGCTCAGAATCTAGGCTGCTGCCAAAATCCATCGGAATCTTGTCTTCTCTCCTTTTCTTGTCCCCCACCCCCCGCCCCCATCTCCGGCTGGGCTGCGGAGGTCACAGCAGCAGGTGCGGATACCCCCCCAACTCACTCACATCGCTGCCTCCTTTTCCACAACCTCAGCCAAAGGCTGGAGCTGGGGGACCAATCCCCCTGCCTCCCTCCTGCCCCCGCCCAGCCCAGTGGTGCTCAGCTTCTCCTGCCCCCTTCTATGTGGGGGAGAAGGGGGCCTATGTTTGGGTGGGGTCCTTTTCTTTGAGCCCTGGGGTTTGCCTCTGGAGGTGTGGAGCTGTGATAGCCCAGAAAGAGATAAGGCTTCAATCCTGAACCCAGGCACGGCTTCTGAGTCCTATCCCCTTGAGACAGGGGCACTGAGAGCTAAGAGCAGGGCCAGATCTGGACTCAGAAATGAGAAAGAGCCAGCGACAGGAGACTCAGACAGGAGGGAGAGACGCCGCAGGGAGTGGGAGCCTACCCCATGGCCGCTGCCTCAGCCCGGAGCTGGCCCCTGACCTGGTTCCGCCCCCTCCCTGGTGGGGGGCCTGCCGGCCAGCTGCCAGGGGCCAGACCTCCCTCCTCAGCCTTCCCCCCACCCCCAGCCTCTGGACAGCTCAGGCCTCTGCCCCCGCCCCCACCGCCACCGCCTACGCTGTCCAGGCTGCCTAGGCCTGGTGGGATCTGGGGGCCTCCTGGCCTCAGCCCCTCCTCCCTGTCCTGGAGCTTCCCGCCAGCCAGGACTGTCTCTCCCAGGCTCCCCCTGGGCCAGTACTGTTCCTCCCTGCCCAAGACGTCCTTGTCCCTGTCTCTGCCGCTGCTCTGTCTCTCATTTTCTCTCCACCTCAGTGTAGGTGTCTCTCTCACTGCCGTAATGCCTCTGCAGGTCTGGGGCCTCTAGGTTCCTCCGGCCTGTGAATCAGTTAGTTCGTGCTGTGTCCTGTCCTGAGTTCCTGCCTTGTTCCCGGGATGGGCCCTCTAGGGCTGCTTGGGGAGAGGGGAAGGGGATGAGGCCCCAGGACAGGGTGCGTTTTCCTTCACACAGAGGGATCTAGAGTCTGGGGTTACTAAGGGGACTGGAAGCTGTGGGGATGTTGCCTTGGCTCTGCTGCGGGCCACTTGCCCTTCGTCAGATGACTTTCTGGCTTCACCCGCCCCGGGCCATGGGGTAGTCCAGGCCCGTGAGCTTCATTGGCTCTCAGTTTCTTGGAGGCGCCACATGGACCTCCTTGCTCATCCATTGTCCGGGCCAGACCAAGCCTATCTGACTCCCAGCACACCCACTCCTACGACACCCTGAAGCTCTGAACACACCGCTTCTGGCACATCAGCGCGCACACAGTCAGAGCTGGGCCGCGGTCGGTGGTGCTCAGGGCCTCCTGAGCGGGGCTAGTGTACGCTGACTGCCTGCTTCTGCTTCTGCGCGGATGAAGAGGGTCTTTCCCAACCTCGTGCTTCCCCTTCCTCCGGTTCTGCCTTCAGCTGGGCAGGGGTGGAGGGTGGGGGCACAGGGCAGCTGGGACCTTGCCGGGGCTGGCAAGAGGGACATGAGGGACATGAGGGGGCCACCCTGGATCCTAAGCCAGACTCAGAACCTGGGTAACTGGGGTTCCTGATCTGGAGCCTGTCACTTGTATCTGCCATTGTCTCTGCTGGTGACTGTCAGCCTCCACGGTGCCAGTATTCCTGTAGACTGTTACTGAGTCTTATTAACATTCCTGTGGTACTGTGGATGTCACCGTCATTGTCACTCTCTGTGACTGTCAGTCTCGTTGCATTTTTGATTTCGAGGTTATTGTCACCATGACTGTCAGTGTCAACAGGTATCATTGCCCTGTTGGTGTCATTGTATGTGGCTGTCACTGCGTTATCGTCAGTGCAGTGGCTGTCAACACCCGAGTGTCATTGTGAGCTGTACAACTGTGTTATTCATACTTGGTGTTGTTATCAACGGGTAGTGGTGTCTTTGTGTCCCAGTGCAACAGTGACAGTAAGTTGGGGGCTCAGGATTTGTCTCTTGATGTGTCACCTGTGCGTGTATAACCATGACGCTCGGGTTCTCTGTCAGGTAAACTGCTGGGCTCCTTGTACTCCAGGCATTTGGGCCGGTGGGCTCTGGGCTCTTTCTTGCTACGGGGGTGCCCTCTGTTCCTCCTCACTCTGGGTGGGGCTGGAGGCCAGGCTAGCCCCTGGAGGGTCCGCGGGAGCCTGGGCCAGGTTGCACAGCCCTTATCTGGGGCTTTGTGGGATTCATCCTCCAGCTCTATCCCAGAGCCCTGGGGTGTGGCTTCGGAAAATTCCTGGGAAAGATGCTCTTTGCCCTGGGATAGGCAGCATGGATGCCTCTGGCCTCGGCTTCCCTACCTGGGAATGGGCCCAGCTGGGACTCGGAGGGGAAAAGGAAGTGAAATTGGCCTGGGGCTTTCTGGATTTGTGAGACAGAGACAGGGTGCGGTTTCAGTGCGCCCTCATCTCTTGAGGATTGGGCTCCTGCATCCCCAAAGCGAAGTCCTGAGTCCCCAGGAAGGCCCTGCTCTCCTTGCAGCACGCTGGCCGGACAGCTGCCCTGACCCCGTTCCTCACGCTGGGGGAGCCAGGTGGGCTTAGCGAGATGCTCCAAGGTTGGCACAGAGGCCCTGCCAGTGTCTCTGCCATTCTCTCTAAGCCTGTCTCTCCTGCCCTTGAGTCTCTGCCCATCTCCTGTGCTCCCCATCTCTCTTCCTGCGTCTCTTCTTCCGTTTTTCCCTGTTTTGGTCTCTCTCAGTCTCCACTCTTAGCTTTCCTTCTTTCCCTGTCTCAGTGTGCCCCCTTCCCTGGGTCTCTCCCTTTTCTGGGTTCCCCCCACCATGCAGTGTCTGTCTTGGTGCCCCATCCCCCGCTCTCTGCAGTGCTCGCTCTCAGCAGCGCCCGTCTCCCGTGGCTGCAGCCCCGTTGGCCCAGGGCCCGGCCCTTACAGTAACTCATCGGGCTGATGGAGGCGACTTTGATGAAGAAGCCATCCCCCACTGCAGGGGCCCAAATGTGTGTGTGTTTGCTCGTGTGCATGAACACCCATGTCAGGCTGTCTCCTCGCCCCTGCCCTCCCCCGCCAAACTCGGGCCAGGAAGGAGCTGGGGGTAGGGGGCCGCCTCCCCTTACCCCGCCCCATCCCTCTTCTCCCATTCTGTGATCTAATCTCCGTCCACTCTGCCTGCCCAGCTGCCTCCCCGTGCCAAGGTTCCTGCTCCCATGTGGTGGGCAGTGGGTGGCACTGAGGTGGAGTGTCTTTCTGGCGGTGAGGAGAAAGACAGGCAGATGGCTGAGATGGTGGGGGAGGGTCTGAGGGCTACCTGAAGGGTGGAGGTGGGAAACCAGCTCCTGTTTCTCCCTCTCTGGCACTAGCTCTAAACCCAAACAGTCCTGAGTTCATTCCCTGGCCCCAGTACTTGCTGACTGTGACTTTGGTCACTGTCTTAACCTCCTGGACCTGAGGAGTAGCTGAAGATGGGGGAGTGGCTGAGGGTCAGGAGCCAGGCCAAGTGGTAGCTAAGGCTCCAGGAACCACTGCCATGGGGCAGGAGCGGGGGAGAGCCAAGGCCACGTGGGGCCTGGAAAGACAAGCCGTGCCAGGGAGGGGCAGTCAGAGCACCTGCAGCTGTGGCTGGAGGAAAACCAGGGCAGAAGGGGCGCTCCCCTGCTGAGGGGCGAGCGTAGCCACAGGCCGGAGGGGCCTCTCCCATTAAGGAGCCTCAGAAGTGAGTCCCTCCAACGCCACCCCCGCCCCCTGGTACAGGCTGACACCCACATTTGTCTCCTCCTGCTCTAGCTGTCTGCAGTGTCTCTGGCTGTTTCTCTGGCAGTGTTTCTGACAGTGGCTCTGGCTGTGTCCGACTGTGTGTCTGAGTGTCTCTGGCAGTGTTTTAGTGGTGTGGATACTTCCTGACTGAGCATCTGGCTCTGTCTCTGCTTCTCTCTCTAGCTGTTTTTCTGGGTGTATTCCTATTTGTGTCTGTCGGTTTCTCTGGGGTTTCTCTGCCTGTGTGTCAGGCAGTTTCTCTGGCATGGTTTCTAACGGTGTCTCTGGCTCTCTGGCTGTGTCGCTGATGGTTTCTCTGCCTGTGCTTCTTGCTCTCTCTCTGGTGTCGTGTTGGCTTATGTCTGGTTGAGTGTTTTATACTGTTTCCGGTGGGTCCTTTGGTCGTGTATCAGCTGTTCTCTGGCTGTGTGTGACTGTGCCTCATAGTCTCCCAGCATGACTCCAACTGTGTGGAGCTGTTCCTTTGGGGTGTTTAGCTGTTTCGGGCAGTGTCTCTGCTGTGTGTCTGGCTACACCTTTGACAGTGTCTGGTTGGGACTCTGGCAGTGTTCTTCTCTGGGTCTTTACTTGTGTCTGGTTGACAGTCCCCTTTCCTCAGACTGGGTTGGGAGAGTCATATTTGGAGCCTTTTCTGAAGGTAATAGTTGTTTCCCTGCTCTCAGGCATAAGCATGTGCTGGCGTGGGGTTGAGGGGGACAGCTGGACCCATTCCAGGTCAGTAAGGAGGGGGCCAGTTGGGTCCATCCGGGTTCTGGGGAATGTCTCGAGTGTGCTTTATGTGCCCACGTGGGTGTGTGTAGACACTGGTGCATGTCTGCTGGGCTCTGGGTCGCAGGCTCCTGGGGCACGTGGGCAGGGTGCAGGGGGTGCTGGGATTCCTGACAAGGGCCTGTATGTGAAAACCCCTCATTCTTCTCTTGATCATTGGTGCACACAAAAGCAAAAGCCACCTCTGACCTCGGTCACCACGACCCCTGCGCTGGTACCCTCCTGCTCTGCACTCCCCAGAGCCCACTGGCAAGGCTCACTGAGGGGCGGATCTGGGGAGCTCCTGAGCATCCGGGTTTTGGGCTCTCTCCCCAGGGGCACAGCAAGGGACCTTCCATTCAAAGCAATTTCGAGAAGCATGGACCTCCAACTAAGTTAAAACATTGCCCTTTCATTCTGTGATGTTTATAGCTAACGAGCTAACCTCACCAGTAAAGTTTTGTGTTCTTTTTTAGAAAGATGGCCCTAACATTACCCATGTTCTATAACTCATCTGTGGTTGACTGCTTCCTGCAGCCCGCAGCCTTATCGAGCAACAGACCACTGTAGGTTGCCTTCTACCATCTCAGCAGACCTTTGCCTGCAGATGCCAATAATGTTGTTTTCTATGGCTTGAAAGAGGATCCTGAGCCCCGTGAAGAATGGCAGGTGGGGCCAAGGTGCCCTGGCCCTAGGGCTGGGATTTCCCAGTCTCGCCTGCTCCTTAGGAGGTTCCTGCCTGGGCCGATGCTGCCCCTTCACCCCTGCACTCTCCCTGTTTCTCCCAACAGATGGCTGTTCCTGTCCCATGGGCCTGCTGTGCTGTGCTTGCTGCCGCTACTGCCATTGTCTACGCCCAGAGACACAGTCCACAGGGTGAGTGCTGGGGAGGGAGTGGCCTTCCCTGCCAACCCCTCCCAGAGATGAGCACGGACCCTCCTTGGCATAGCTGTATCCACTCAGCCAGAGCCGCACACTGGCATGTACTGGCGTCAGCACCGTGAACACCCAGGAGGACATGAGTCACAGGACACTGATGTGCAGGCTGACCCAGTGATGTTGTCTCCTAGGCATTGCCCTCTAGTCCCTCCTGGGTGGTCTCATGCTGATGGCATCTCTGTCTTGGAATGGCCTGTCCCTCTGCCCGCTAGGATGGATAAAGGGTAGAGACAGGTGGGGTGGGCGTTTGGGGTGGATAGGGCTAGGGCCCCTGTACAGCATCTGGTGAAATGGGGTCCCCTAGGGCCTTTTGAGGTGTGCAGTGGGGGAAACTGAGAGAGTCAGTGGGCAAGCACGCTTCTTCTTATTCTAGAGGAAATACGGGGACAGAGACGGTAGACTGAGAACGGAACAGGAATGGGCAGGGTGACCAGCGGGAGAGGGCTGGCACGCTAAGGAAGGGGACTGGTCACCTAGGCAGCTGGGACGGAATGGCTGGGGGAGGCAGGGATTACTCAGGCACCAGTGTCCAGTGAGGACCCCCACAGCCCTCAGCGCTGGGAGTTGCATCCCTGCTGGGAAACAGGTACCCTCTGAACTTGACCACCAGTCCTTTCCTGCATTTGGGGCAGCACGTCTTACACCCACATCGGTACAAAGGCTGACCTCAAAACTCCTCCAACAAGGCTCCAAGAGCAGGAGCTCCCCTGTTCTGCCACCCACCCCCCACCTCAGCTGGCTGGGGCAGACCAGAGAAGATGGGAGCATCTCTGAGGCTCAGACATAGAGCAGACCCTGATGGCTGAGCTCTGCCACCCTCAAGGTTATGGGTTCAAGGAGCGCAGTGGGGCCTCTTCTTTTTGAGTCCAACGCTGAGACCCAGAGAGCCAGCCTGCCCGCATGCTGCTCCCCAATAGGCAGGGAACAAAGGGACCACTGCTAGGCCAGCCCATCGACCTCCCACCTCAGTCAGCCTGCCCCGGGCTCCTGTGCCGGCCTGGCTTGCCTAGGCCTACAGCGGTCTCCACCATTGGCCTGGCCCCTGTGCTGTGTACAAAGCAGAGCCACATGTGATCAAGGCCACATCTCTGCAAGAGTGTGAGGCTCTTCTTGCGCATTAGGCTGTGTTCTTGTGTGGGTGAGACCACGTCCCTTTTGGAGTGTGTTTCTGTGGTTGCATCCTTATGGGCTGTGCCCCAGTGTGACATTGTCTCTGTGTGTGACCATGCCCTTCGTGGGACTGTGTCCTTGTGGTTGAGACTATACCCCACGTGTCATAGTTTCTCTCTGTTTCTGCCTATGTATTTGCATCCCTGTTGAACTCTCTCCTCGTGTATGAGGCTGTGTCCCCATATGTAACTGTGTTCTGGGTGACGGTGCCCTTCCTATGCACGCATGTAATCTCGCGTCAGGTGTTACCATCCCTCAGGTGGAACAGCGTCCCTGTGTGTCTGTGACTGTGTGGACGGCTGTCCTGTGTGTGCTTGTTCTTTGCGGTGATTGTCCTATGTGTGTGGCGATGTGAAGTTGCTGAGGACGCCCGGGGGACTGTTTCCGGCATGTGGTCCCCATGTGAGCCTGTGTGTGCAGGTGTGAGGGAGCCGTCAGCTCTGTCCCTCTGTGCTCTCTGTGTCCATGACCTCATCCTGTCTCTGTCTCTCATCCTGGCTTCTAACAACCTTTTCACAGCTGATTCCTTTGGAGCATTTGTCACCGCGTCAGGGCCAAGAACCCCATCCTCCCCCTGCTGCTTGATTTAATTTCTGAAACGGACAGCACATCAGTAGGGGCACCCACGGGGTGGGAGGAGAGCCGTCCAGAAACAAAGGATGAGGTCGCTGCCGTCTTTGGAGCTGTTGCCTGGCCGCGTGTGTTGCCACTGTCACGTCGCTGCAGCAGCGTGACACTGTGTGATCATCACGTCACATTGCCCCCTCTGCCTCTGCCTTGTGGTCTGGAGTTGTCTTCTGTCATCGTGTTGTCATTTTTCCATCCCTGCCCTTCCATTGTTGGTTTGTCACTGTCACGGGGCCGTGCTTCCACGTCCTCTGTGAGGTGGGCAGTGGGCAGTGGACAGTGGGGAAGCGTTATCGGATTGCCGTTGTAGTCATTGTGCTGTTGGGCCACTGTTTCCTCGCCATGTGCTCGGGCCTGACCCCAGGATGAAAGGACCATCCTGGGTCCGCGCTAGTTCTGAGCCGCTGTTGGTCAGCGCTGACGTGCTGCTGCTGGGACCATGATGGCCACACCCCCTCCCCAACGGTCAGTTTTCAGCCTCCTCCTCAGGCAGCTGGACGCAGAGTCTCTGCTGGGGGGTGGGGTGCAGAGAGAGGGGCTTGGCATGTTTCCTGGAAGCTCCAGGTTTTTGGAAAGGAGGCTGGAAGGGGGCTCAATGGCTAGGGCTGGTGGACTGGGGGGGCTCTACGGCTTGAGCCGTGGACACTGGGCCTCTGGTCAGGGGGAGGCCCCCACTCAGTCCCTGGTCCAGCCTCACAGCTGTGGCCTCCAAGGCCCCCAGCCACCGCCCTTCCGCCCCGTTCATCTTCTGTTCGGCTGGTCCCAGGCCCCACAGACGAATGGTCAGGGCTGGCTGGGTTTCCTGCTTCCCTCGCCTCTGACAGGGACAGGGAGGCTCAGAGAGGGGCAAGGCAGAGACAAGCAGCAGGAGAGAGACCTGGAGACATGGAGAGACCCCAGCACAGGGAGACGGAGAGAGGCAGCAAACAGGGACAGATGTTCCAGCACAGAGAAAAGCAGTGCTGGGGAGGGGGCTGCGATGGAGGGAGGCTGGTGGCTGGTGACATAGGGGATCCCTACCCCCTGCTGTCCTGATGGTGTTAACAAGTCTAATTAAGAGGCCACTGGCCCAACTTAATTGGCTCGTTAACAGGAACTGCCTCTGAAAATTCCCCAACTCAGTGGGGTAGCTCTCTGAGGGGAGACTTGAGCGAGTGTTAACGAGGGATCCCACAGCCCACCCCCCCCTCTAAGCCCCCTCCCTTTCACTCTTCCCCTCCCATCC
Organism: Micronycteris hirsuta; assembly: GCA_004026765.1. Classification (NCBI taxonomy): domain Eukaryota; kingdom Metazoa; phylum Chordata; class Mammalia; order Chiroptera; family Phyllostomidae; genus Micronycteris; species Micronycteris hirsuta. Next base: position 411,600 of record PVJI01000059.1, read on the forward strand.
TCACTCCACAAATCTGGCTGGGACCAGGGAAGCATCTGTCCTTCCAGCTTGGGGGGCAGGAGATGGAGATTAGATCTGCATCTCCTGGCTCTCATGCCTGTTTCTCTACTGGTGTCGGTAGATAGGTGTCTAGGACTTTCTCTGTCCCTCATGCCTCCCCCACCTAGCGCTGCCTCTCGACAGGTGCTCCCTCCCGCCCTTCCACTCCAGTCTCCTGGGCTCCTTCCATCACGCCTGGGTTGCCGAGGCCAAGGCTGGGGTTTGCTTTTGGCTCTGACAGGCCCCTCCTGGGGGCAGGAGAGAAGAGAGCTCTCTCAGCCCCAGCACTCCCCCACCCCAGCCGACGCAGTTCCTGCCTCTCGAAGTTGACAGCTGCCAGGAGTTCCCTAGGGCTCCAGTCCTCTACCGGGGCCCTTTCTCCCTTCTCCTGCTGCTGCCCAAGCCCTGGATGGGTGGTGGGGGTGGGGGGCGCTTGTCAGGGAGACCAGAGTGGGAGAGAGGGAAAGGCAGGACAGAAAGAGATAAGGATGAGGAAGAGAAACAGATGGGGAAAGAGAGAAAGGAGTCCAGGAATGGGGCCCCTCTGCTCCAGCTTGCCTGGGTAGCAGATGTCAGCGACTGAGGCTGGGCCTGTTGGTGCTAAGAGGTGAGGGTCTTGGGGGTAAGGAAAACTTTTTAAAGGACCTTGGGACTGGAGGTGAACTGGGTTTTCCCTGAGTTCTAAAATACCTCCCAGCACTCTAGCTCTGGCCAGGTAGCTCAGTTGGTTAGAGTGTCATCCCAATACACAAGGTTGCAGGTTCAACGCCCAGTCAGGGCACGTACAAGAAACAACCAATGAATGCATAAATAAAGTGGAACAACAAAGTGGATGCTTGAAAAAAAATACCTCCCAGTACTTGACACAATCAATCAATCTCTCTCCCCCACTCCCTTCCTCCCTCTGCCACTCTCTTTCACACACACATCCAAGATAGCTCATTCACACACAGTTTTGGAGACACATACCTATACACTTGCACAGCCACAGAGACATTTTGCACACTCATCTGCCCAAGACACTCACACCATCAGACACGGAGCCTCTTGGCTGGGACTTCCCATTCATGCACCTTCACCTGTGGTTGCTGGACACGACTGTGACCTGTGACTTTTGCTCTGTGCCCTCCCCACCCCCACAGAGGCACCCCAAGTGCAGTACGAGCGCCTGGGTTCAGACGTGACTCTGCCATGTGGGACAGCCAACTGGGATGCAGCTGTGACGTGGAGGGTAAACGGGACAGACCTGGCCCCTGACCTGCTCAATGGCTCTCAGCTCGTGCTGCGCGGCCTGGAGCTGGGCCACAGCGGCCTCTACGCCTGCTTCCACCGTGACTCCTGGCACCCGCGCCACCAAGTCCTCCTACATGTGGGCTGTAAGTGCTGCTCCCAACCCCTCCTTTGATCTCCTACTTCTCTCAGAGAGGTTGTCAATGAGGCCCAGACCAGGTCCCTTCCTGTCGGTGGAAGGAAGAGGGCTGCAGTCCCGGACCCTTGTTCTCTGATGCCATCCCAGTCTGCTCTTCTGACCTCTGAGCCAAGCCTAGCCCACCGAGTCCAGAGCCCTGGGCATTCTGTACATGTATCTCTACCCCCACCCCCACCCCCGTGGTCTTTGAGATCCTGAAATCCTGTTCCTAGGACAAGACGGGTAGAGGAGGGCTGGCAGGTCACGGTCCGTCTGGAGCCTGGTGGGGAGTAGTCCTAGGGTGACAGCTTGGGGTGGGAGCAGCTACAGCCCGCTGTGTGCTCTCTCAGGGGCGGGCCATGAGGGCCTCCCAGAGCAAAGCCGGGTCTGTGGTTATGCAGGTGCGGGTGTGGGCATTCGGGAAGGCCCAGGGGAGAAGGAAGGCTTCCTCGCGTCAGAAGCATGTGGAGACTCAGAGGGTTTGGAAGGTGCACTGAAAAAGTTATTTTTGGCAGACAGCGACTGTAACTATAGGTCTGAGAGGCTGAGAGGGCGTGAAATGGGGGAAGGCGGGGGCAGGGAGATCAGGATCCTAGAACCTGGGAAGTGACAAGATCAGGTCACGTTCCTAAAAGATTCCTTTCATTGTAGCAAAGAGAGTAGATTGGATAGGGTGAAGCCAGGCAGGAAGGAGGCTGTCTTTGGGATGCAGCAGACAGGGTGAGGACCTGGGACCAGGGCGCTGAGCTGGGGAAGTTGGGAGGGGACGGTCGCACCTCCCGGAGTTGGTGATGGACCTCCAGGAGTCAGGGAGGACAGGGAGCAGAGGACAAGAGGAGTCAAGACAGCTGGCCACACCAATTGGCGCAGCGGAGACACAGTAGGAGGGTCCGTTGGAAGAAAAGATGGAATGTTTGGACAGTGTCTTTGGGGTTTTTCTAGAATCAGGTCCCAAGATGGGAATTCATATGGAAGTAGTTTGTTTGGTGACAGAAACACTGTAGGGGAATGGAGAAATGATAGAAAAAGGAAGTTAAGTTAGTCAGTAAACAGTTACCAGCTATTAAGTCTGAGCTATTGGAGCCACACCCACGGGGGCACTCTGGGAGCCCCGGCGGGCACGCACCTCAGAAGCCTCCTGCGGAGAGGGAAGGGAGCTTGGATGCTTTTACACCGAGGCCTGCCTGTCCTCGGTTGGGGGAATCTCCTGGGGTGGGGGCAGGGGTGTTGTAGTTCTCCAGCACTTTGGCCTGATGCCGCAGCAGGCAATGCAGCTTTGGTGGCCAAGGAAAGCTCTTAGGGAAATAACTGCAGAAGCAGCAGCGGGTATGGGCAAGGGATCTGTGGCGCCACCCATATCTGCTACAGACACATTTGTTGGGGTCTGTGGGCAACAACAGGGAGTTGATGGCTGGTAGTGAGTCTGAGGCTTTGGGGTTCAGGGGAGAGGTCTGTGTTGGAGATGGGAATCTGGGGACTTGGCAGCATCAAAGCCATGGAGGGGGGTGCTGGTCAAGGAGAGATTGTGGAATGAGGAGAGAAGATAACCCAGAATGAGCCCTGAAGACCATCACTGTATAAGGGGTTGATGGAGAGAAAAGAAGAAGCCAGCAGGAAGGCAGAAGGAAGCCCAGGTGAGTGGGATTTGGAAGAGGGGTTTGGAAAAGTCGGAAGCATGAGGGGATCAGTGTTGCTGAGGGTCAGCTCCCAGATCCCAGCCAGAGGTTCCCACTGACAGAAAAAGTCCTCAGAAGACAGTTTTATTTATTTTCTCCTTGAGCCAAAGAGTCAAGCTTCTCTGGCCTCACGCCAGTTGGGTGATGCACTCCCACAGTCTAAAGACGGTTTCTTCACTCTCCCTGGGAGCTACCAAGGGGAGGAGACACCGGAGGGGCCTGGGAGCGGGCCCTTGCCCACCGTCGGGAGATTGGTGTGCACAGTGTGGGAAGTGTCAGGCCGAAGGTTTGCTCAAGGTCCTCCGCGAAAACATCGACCCACCAGTAGGACTGGCGGAGAAGTGGAAATATGTTTCAGTGGGGATGTTCCTTTCCCCACAGAAAAGCCTTCGACACGTTTAAACTCCGGAGATGGCATTCCCAATCAAACTGCTCAGTTGCAAGTCAGGGGTGGCGTGACCCCTGTTGGCCAGGTCTAGAAATGCAGGGCCAGCCTAAAGTTACCCTCGACACACTGAGCAAAGGACTTAGCCTTTCCGGGGGAGCCCTTCCTGGGGGCGGGGGCGGGGGGCATATGTTGAGTACCATGGGATAAGGGGGAGGCCAACTTGGTGCTGTCGCTTACACTCCTGACTTCTCAGTTTGATTCCCAGAAGTCTTCAGGATGGACAAGGATGGTAGTAATGGCTGGGCCTTGGTGGCCCTGGGCCCCCATTTCTGATGACTTGATCTTCTTTGAGGGGAATTGGGTCTAGAAGTAACGGCTATAGGATGTGCCCACAGCGGTCCTGTGGTGACCAGAGCCCAGACCTTTTATATATGGTGCTGACCACTCCCCAGGCCCTGCCTGTCAGAGGAGAGCTGGCCATGAATTGGCTGTAGCATTATCTCTATTTCCTTCTAAAGAGCTGGTCAGAGGAACAGGGGACATTAATCATGATTGTCTCTGTCACTTTATATTAGTAACAAGAGACTGGGTTTGGCAACACTCGATATCAAATTATCCTTCTTGCCAGCACTCGGAGAACACGACATAGTTACCCCTGCTTTGTGAGTCGTTCAAACCAAAAATTATTTAATGTTTATCCTAGACATACATGATTTTTATGTCTCTTATTTCCACAGGAACCAGATCATAAAAATATTCTGTTGAGAGTCCTCTGAATCAGGCTAGTCCCTGAATTGCTTTCTCATGACCTACCTTCCTGCCCTCGGGGGGGTACTCACAAACAGCTCTGAGGGGTCCCCCGCCCAGGGTGATGAATGGACCCCAACATTAGGCAATAGGATCACAGGGTCCCCTTTTAATAGGCTTGTTTACTAGACACAGCTGATGCAGTATCATTCTGATTTTAAGCTAAAACAAATCAGATTAATCACCTAAATTTAAATTGGACAGTTCCTTGTTTAGTGTTTTAAAATTTGTATTTGATTGGTCAGGATGGGTGCTTTGGACCCCCTGGTTCAGCATTGATTTGCCCTCAGCCCTGTTTGGCTGGGAAGGAAAGAGCAGCCAGTGTTGGGCGGCGGGGGGCATTCGGAGTCCAGAGGTTGAGGTATATCGAGGGGAGCCGCCAGATGAGACTGGGACAGGCCATGGCCCTCGAATGCCAGGCGGCAGTAGGCATGCGAGCGGCGCTTGGGTAGGGCTGGGGCTGGCAGGGTCCTGCCCCGCCCTGCCTGGTCTGGCCCGGCCAGGGGTGTGGACGGCCTGCCCCTCCTTCTCTTTGGGCCTGCCGGCAGGCCGCGTGCATGCCGGGGGCTCCGGCCCAGGCGGGCTGGCGAGATGAGAGGAAAAACATGCGGTTTGGTGGGCTGGACATGGAAAAACAAGCCAATTAGGAAGAAAACAAACAAACCCTGGGCCAGCAAGGGCACATGCACACACGGCCCCGCACAGGACCCAGGGACATGCTGCCATGGGCTGACAGCACCATTCGGACTTCTCAGGAGTCCCCACAAGAGGCAACCCAGGATGCCTGGGCATTCAGGAACACACCCGCATGCCCAGAGTGTGATATGATATGTGTGTGCATGTGAGCTTTTCCTAAGATGCTCTCACACAGCGTTCAGTTCACACATGTGAGCACACTTGGAAGTCTCGGCACCTTCCCAGACCCAGTTTGAAAAATACATTGAGGCTTAAACTCTCCCTTGTACACAGTGTCTCCAGTGCGTGGTCTTGCTGTCACTGTGTCCCAGACATAGTGGCACTCTCACACGTGCTCTCACAGAGCACCTCGGCCACACAGCCTTACACATGTAGACAATCTCAAATGCAGACAGCCTCCCCCTGAGTCACACAGAGCCAATCGCACGGTTACACAACCGCCCAGAGTCTCAGTCATACACACGAAGCCACTCAGAGTTAACACACACAGCCTCACAATCACGCTGCCTTAAAAAACGGCTTCTCCCCAGACTCCCAGCACACTGTCCCACAACCTCACACTTGGTCTCTCACAGCACCCCCACCTCCGCCCACCCGGCCCCTCAGCTGGGCTCCAGCTGCAGCAAGTCACTCCTTTTCTTCCTTTTCTTTGTTTTTCTTTCCTCCTTTTCCCTCTGAGAAACCTGGTCCCTGTCAGGAAACCCAAGCCCTTTCCTACTCAGGGCCCAGGGCCAGGCAGGAGTAGCCAGATGACAGACGAAGCTCTGCCTGGCCCCCCGGCCCTCCGTGACCTGCCCAGTGAGGGCGATTGGTTTGAGGGGGAGGCTGGTTTGAGGGGGGAGGACAGTAGGAGGAATGAAGAGGCTGGTCAGTGGGGTGGCTGGCCAGGGGAGGGGACCCGTGAGTCCAGTGCTAGGGCCGTCTCTGCTCTGCGCTCCCAGGAGTCCCAGGCAGCAGGGAGCTGACTCTGCAGGCTTCAGTCCCCCACCCCCACCCCCAGCAGCGCCCTTCTCCTTTGAAGCTGAGGGTAAGGGGGGGGTGGTGGCAGAAGGGAGGAGTGGAAGCTTTTCGGCCGACCTCGGAATGTCCTTTCCTCCTGGGGTGGCTGCCAACTCTGGCCTGGCCCACAGGCCCCCACAAGGCACTTCCTGTGTCCTTGGCCGCCCCCCACCCCACCCCCACGCCTCTGTGCCCCTGGGCAGATAGAGAAGGGACACGAAAGGCACACAGTATGAACATGGAACAGACACGAGATGGACACAGGGCCAGGAAGGCTTCCCAGGGGAGGCAGAGAGCAGTGGGCAGAATGCAGGTTGCCCCTGTGGGGGCTCAGACGGGCTCTGGCTCTCCCGTGCAGGCCTTGCCCACGGCGTTGCCCACTCCATGTCTGCACCCAAGCTGCTGTGATGGTTCTCTGAGCCCCTCATCTCTTCTGCTGCAAAGTCAGAGGGGGACCTGGGGTTCAGCCCACATACATGCATACTTCACACATACGGGACATGTACACACAATCATGCAGAGCCACTCACAGTCGTGTGCACACCATAGACGAAAGCCCACAGTTACCCGTGTGTCACCATGGCCACTCAGCAAGCACAGACATGCACTCCCCTTCACTGTCCCTGGCTTATTGAACTGCCCCCCTCCTATTTCCTGTCCACCTGTCAGGCAGGGGGCGGGGAGGGAGGGGGGGCACAGGAGGGAGGTGTCAGTGTCCCTGGAGCCACCACGGACATTCCTTGCCTGGGTCAGATCACAGAAGCTGCCTCCTTCCAGGAACCTGAGCCGGCTGTCCTCACGCCTTACCCAGTGCCTGAGGGTGGGAACAGCTGGACTAAGTGTTCATGGCAGCCAGAGTGTGGTCAGACAGCAGAAAACACTTCCCAAGTGTGTTTGCGTGGTCATGTAGGTGACATCCCCATCCTTGGGAGTAGTCCCAGCTTTGACTTGCTGTGTGACCCCAGGCAGGTACCTGTCCCTCTCTGGGTGTCCCCATTTTAGAGCGAAGGCAGCTGCTGGCCATGTCCAGGGCTTCTTAAAGTGTCTGTGACGGAAGGGAGAAGCCGGGGCTGGGGCAGGGGCGAGGTGCACCAGGGGGATAGCGGCTTCCTCTCCACTGAACATGCACACACCTGCAGTCCTATGTGGACTCTGAGCGCCGTGCACATAGATGCTCCTACACATGTACCCACACCCCATCATGGGTCGCCTGTTCATGTCACGTAGACACAGGTAGCATGCATGTCCACACATGCAGACACGTACAGATACAAATGGGAACTGCCGCCCAGTGCTGTTGTGCCTGTGGAACCACCAGGCCTGTCCTCACCTTCTCGTTCTCTGCTGAGGGGAAGCCCGGGGTGTCTTCCCCAGGGAGCGGACCCTGGTCGTCCCAGCAACCAGACTCCCCTCAGCCTCTGTTGCGTGGTTTGGGGATGGACATGATGTGGCAGGAGATGAGGGGCTGGGCCGGTTCCCCCAGACATCACCTCCGTCCTGTGATTGATGAGCTGGGGCCCGCAGCCCCTGCTCCCCAGTTCCCGCCTCCATCGAGCAGGTGGGGGGGGCTCCCTCTCCTCACAGCCCTTGTTTTTCTTTAATTAAACATCTGGCTCTCTGTGGCCTGGGAAGCCTCAGACCCTCGCTGACAGTCCCCCCCCCCCCAACCTCTGGCATTGCTGATGGGTTGGAGGGGGAGAGCTGGGGTTCTGGGGCCCACCTGTCCCCACACTAGTGCCGGGGACTGGGGGCTCCAGGAACGCCCTGACTGTGCTGCTTTCTCCCCACAGTGCCGCCGCGGGAACCCGTGCTCAGCTGCCGCTCCAACACGTACCCCAAGGGCTTCTACTGCAGCTGGCACCTGCCCTCCCCCACCTATGTCCCCAACACCTTCAATGTGACTGTGCTGTGAGTGGACCCGCCTGTGGCCCGGTTCCAATCCCGACCCCTGACTTCTCTCCCGCCCCCCGCCCCCACCCCATCCCATGCCTACCGTCCAGACCCTAGCCCCGCCTTTGGCCTGACCTCCCCCCAGCCTCTGCCCTGCCTGACCCTTGATGTTGGTAACAGTGCCTTGGGCCTCGCCTTCCCCCCTCCCCAGGCACGGATCCAAAGTCATGGTCTGTGAGAAGGACCCAGCCCTCAAGAACCGCTGCCACATCCGCTATATACACCTGTTCTCCACCATCAAGTACAAGGTCTCCATAAGTGTAAGCAATGCTCTGGGCCACAATGCCACAGCTATCACCTTCGACGAGTTCACCATTGGTACGTGGGAACGGGGGTCCCTGCTGCTTACTTCCGTGGGAGTGTGTAAGTGGGTGTGTGCCAGGGCTGTATATGAGTAATGGTGGGATGTTTACATGTGTGCACAGGTATGTGTGGTGTGTATGTTTGTGTGTACATACATGCAGGGCATGTATATACCTGTGAACATTTGAGAGAATGCCCTTTACCTGTGGGGGCCGAGAGACCTCTCCAGCAGCTCTCCCCTCCTCTCTGGCTCCCACAGCGTACAGGAGGGGGAGGGGCGGGCTGGGCCAGACCCTTGTGCAGCTGCAGCCTCCACCCCCGACACTAATAGCTTCCTTACGGCCTGTGATGAATGAGGTGTCAGAACAGGAGACAGGACTGGGACAGATACTGCACTCCCCCCAATCCCCATCCCAACCAGACCCTCTGCCTGCCCCTGCTCCATCCCAGCCAGACCCACGCGTGCCTGCCCCGTCCCATGGCTGGGTCCCCAGGCAGACTCTTTCTGCATAAGCCGGGCCCTTATATGCTCCCGTCAGATCTCAGCCTACCTTTAACTCAGGTCTGCAACACCTGTGGACTGTCTTTTCACCTTGACCCGTGGAGCAGCTTCAAGCCCAGACTCTTCCTAGGGAGTCACATCTCAGCTTGGAAATGGAAATGTTGGGGTGAAAAGCCAGCCTGGGGGGCGTGTATGGTGCTGGCGCGGGAGGGGACGCTCCAGGTGACGATGGGATGATGGCAGAGGCATCATCGAGGCTCGTGATGGGGATACTGCTCGTCACGGGGGTGGGGTTGTGATGACGGAGTGAAATTTGGGATGTCGATCTCACGAGCTAGTGACAGTGACCGTAATGGCGGCCATGGCGAAGACAGGAAGGTGAGAGGTGAAAGTAATGAGGTGGTGGTTAGTGGTCGTTGCCAGACTCGACCGCAGAGAAGAGGGGTGGCAACCATGGTGACGGTGACAGTGTTGGTGAGGTAAGATGGCGGACGTGGTGACAGAGTGCTCTTCCCAGAGATCAGTGTGGTAATGAAGCTGTATCTCCTGAACAGTGAAGCCTGATCCTCCAGAAAACGTGGTAGCCCGGCCGGTGCCCAGCAACCCTCGCCGGCTAGAGGTGACGTGGCAGACCCCCTCCACCTGGCCCGACCCCGAGTCCTTTCCTCTCAAGTTCTTCCTGCGCTACCGACCCCTCATCCTGGACCAGTGGCAGCACGTGAGTGCCCGACCCTGCCCCGCCCGGATCCCGAGTGCCTTCAGCGCAGCCACAGGGCAGGGGAGGGACCCGTGTCCCCACGGGCAGCTGTTCTAGTGTGCAGCCTGCACGCAGTCAGGCCTTCCGAGGGGAGAAGGCACCAGGCAGGCCTGGGAGGGTGGAGCTGAGGGAGGCGCCCTGATCTAAGGCCCTTAGGGGTTCCCAGTCACTCCCATTGGATGGGAACACATCTGTCTTTGTGGCTCCCCAGGGTCTGCAAAGAAATGCTGGAAGGGAAACGGCAGGCAGGGCAGCTTTACTTCTGTTTTCTTACTCCTGGCTCTCAGCCCGATCAGGCATCTCCCTCTCACACTTGGGCCCAGCCTCCACGCCTGTGCTAGCTAGACCCAAGGGCCAGAACGGTCCCTGTCCTTAAGGACTCGCAGATGGGCGCGAGGGCTCAGAATTAGGCAATGGAGTCAAGTTTGGTTCAGGGTGTGAGTGCAGGGCTCCAAAGTCAGTTCTAGCTTAGGGGTCAGCCTAAAGTTATAGGTCAGAAGGTGGCCCAGGCTGGGAACTAAGCAGTGGACAGGGGGCAGTGTGGGGTCAGGCTGTGGTCTGGGATGTTAATCAGGCTATGATGGAGGGCTCTGGGGAGCAGACGGGGGTTTGGGGCAAACTTGAGGTTCTCTGTCCTTGAGAGCCCTGGGTCCATAGAGTTGTGGGCGCTCCGTGTGGCCTGTGATGTCTGTGGACTGGGGCTGAGAGGGTACTTAATGGGGCAACCCAGTGTGGCACCCCGGGGTCAACCTGTCCTCTGATGGCATCTACCAGGCTCCAGCTCCATCTCTTCACACCCCCTCAACCCCAGCTAGCCTTTAAAGTGCGTAATTCAATTCTAGGGCGCCTGTCCGGGTTGCAGGCCTGTCCCCCACAAAGGCTGCTCACACGCTCACATGTTCTCTGACAGAGTCCGGAGTCCCTCCCACCTGGCCAGCTGCCGGCGCCTAATGCATTGCTAATAACCAGGGTCTAGTTTCACAAGCCCCCCTCCCCCGCTAACGAGCTACAGGCAGCAGCCCTGCGCGCGTCGCGGCGCACACGCCTTGCAGTGGACCTGGCGCACTGCCCACCACACACACAGGAACATGCACACACACACATGGTTCCCAGGAGGAACCATGCTCCACGCATGCATGTGACTAACATGGCAAAACCATGCACTGGCCTCCACCATGGGCGGAGCTGACCCCCACACTGCGGTGGGCAGAGCAAAACATGTGGGGCTCTGCAGCCAGAATGTGCGTGGCCTGTGGCACGTGCTAGCCCTGTTCCATGTCTCATTGGCATTGCAATTGGCCAGATTTATGGCTCTTTTGAACTTGAGTTTTGCTCCGAACAGAATCTGCTCTCCCTGACTCTTCATCTTAAAGAAAGGCAGGTGTATAATTGGGGGCGAGGGGTGGGCTGCGGAGGGGAGAGCACAGAAAAATATCACTTGGATTTTCAGGAGGAAATGAGAGGTACGGGCGGGAATCACACAAGAAGGGGCACCATGAGGCCTGGCGGGGGCTGTCTGCCCAGGGACAAAGGGGAGGCAAGGACTGGGACCCAGCTCGGGTTCTCCTTCCCAGTGCCTTTTGCTCTGGCCCTAACCCAGCAGGGAGGCCTGCAGAGTGGATGGAGGGCTCAGAGGTGAGGCCGAAGCCAGAGACTAGGGCATTCCTGCCAGTTGAGGAGCCACTCTCTCAAGGTGGTGGATTAAGGTACCAGTGAAAACCTAGGAAGAAGGACCCAGGCCTGGAAGATGTGACTGCCAGAGGGTACCAGGCTTCTGGTACATATCCCTGAACGTAGGGTGCCCACCATAAGCCCACCAAGGAGGTGGTCGTTCGATCTGCTCCTGTGGGACTCCCTTTGGGGAAAGACAGATGTGGAGGTCTGGGAGACAGTCAAAGGGGGAGGAGGGTCTGGGGGTCAAATCCTGTTAAGAGGGAGAAGGAGTTGAAGGAGCTTGGGCTACTCAGCCAGAGGGAGCGCCGCAGAGTGAAAGGGGACCGGGGGACCAGAGGTGGAACTGGGGTCCAGCTCCAGGAGAGGAGGGTCTGTGGGCTGCCAATCTTCCAGGCCTGAGAGTAGGACTTACTAAGCCCAGGTCTGGACCCGAAGTGGCTCTCACCCTGACCCTGACCTTTACCAGTGCTTCTGCCTCAGGGCCACAGACTCAGGGGGAATTGGAGGGGCTTCCCACCCCACGTGGACCCAGTCGCACACACACAAATGCACACGCACATGCATGCATATATTCCTAGCCTGTCAGGTCAGGTAGCCCAGACCCCTGTTTTCTGGGGCTGGTTGCAGGGGATCGGAACAGGGACCAAAAAAGCCCTGAGGCCAGACGTGGCCCAGAGAAGCCCCCTCCTCCGCCACCCCCACTGGCTGCCCCTGTTTATGAGGCGGCTTAATGAGGCAGCGGGTGCTGCTGAGATGAACCAGAGCCCCGCCTGGGCCTGGGAGGGGCGCCGGACACGCAGGCCAGCCTGGAGTTTGGGGGGAGACCAGCAGGGTAAGGCCTGCGGGGGGTGGGGTGGCGATGCCTCCAGGAGGAAATGGAGCAGCTGTTCTGCTGTCCTGCCCCTGTCCCCAGAGCTGCCCCCCACCCCTTTCTGCCTCAGGCAGGGCCATAACCACGCTGAGGCGTCCTTGTAGGGGAGGCCCGGCTGGGGCCAGGCTTGGAGGGGCGGGCACTGCGTACCTGGGAACCTAGGCTCTGAGCTGGGACTCCTGATAACAGCAAAGCTGGCTGAAGTCTGTTTGGTGCTTACCCTGTGCCTGAGTCCTCATTACACTCCCGGGAGATTGTTAACACCACTCGACAGGTGAGGACTGCAAGGCTTGAGGGAGTTGAGTAACTTGGTCACCTGGCTAGTAGGGGGTGGAGCGTAGCTCCAGATCTGCGTTTGTAACGCTCCCTCTGAACTGCTTCTTGATGGCCGAGGGCAGCACAATGCCACCCTCTGTCACCTAGTTACTCTTGTCACCTCCAGGCCAGGACTGAGGTCAGGTCTCAGGCTGGGGGTTTTGACAGAGCTGGGATGACAGCAGAGCCCAAACACTGAGCAAAGTTCTCCTCTTCTCCCCTGGGGTGCTTCCGATCACCCTAAAGAGTTTCTTACTCTCCTTCAGGACCATCTTCCCTCCCTTAGGGATCTCTTCCCTAAGATGTCTTTACCTTCCTGCAGGAATATTCTCAGTATCCCCTCACCCCCTGGGCAGTCCTTATTTTCCCCAGGGGTGTCTTCACTCCTCTCTCCCCAGAGGTGTTCTCACTTCCTCTGGGGGTGCCTCACTCTCCTGACTCCCAGAGGCCCCCCACCCCCGCCCACCAGTGGTTTGCCTGCAGGTGGAGCTGTCCGACGGCACGGCGCACACCATCACGGACGCCTACCCTGGCAAGGAGTACATCATCCAGGTGGCGGCCAAGGACAATGATATCGGGACATGGAGTGACTGGAGTGTGGCTGCCCACGCCACCCCCTGGACTGAGGAGCCACGACACCTCACCACCGAGGCCCAGGCTCCAGGTGAGCCTGTCCCCGCCCCCGGTGCTTTCCATCAGCCTGTGCTGTTGCCTGGCTTTGTCCTGCTGCCTGCAGCTCCTCCTAGGACTTGGACCCTCTGCCCCAGAGGTCTCCGCACTCTGTGTGGCTGCCACACTCCCATTTGTCTGTCTAGCCCCTGCTGTTCCTGGTCCTTGCTGTCTGGACATGCTTGGTCAAGGCCATTGGGTAGAGGGGTCATCTCTGAGCCTTGGGGAAGCAGGATCTGCCTGATGGGGGAGGGAAGGCATGCTGGAGAGAGGAGGCAGGGGCTTTCTGATGGGGAGGCAGGGGCTTTCTGATGGGGAGGCAGCGCTGGTCTGATACAGGGAGCGGGAGCAGTGCTCCTCGTGAACCCCCAGGTCTGTGGGGCACTCCAGCCCCGGCCCTGCCCTGAGTTCCCCCATGTTCCCCAGAGACCACGACCAGCACCACCAGCTCACTGGTTCCCCCATCCACCACGAAGATCTGTGACCCCATGGAGCTGAGCAGCGGCGGAGGACCCTCAGCACCCTTCTCGATCAGCGTCCCTGTCACTCTGGCCCTGGCTGCCGCTGCTGCCACCGCCAGCAGTTTCCTGATCTGGTTAGTCAAGTGAGGATGGGCAGCAGCGGGGAGCCTGCGGGGACCCCCACCCCGCCCTCATCCCTCACAGCCCCCCGCCCTGTCTCCCCAGAGCCCGGCACCCTGTGAGGACACGCCAGCGCACCTGCAGAGGAGCAGGAGGCCGGAGCTGAGCCCACAGACCCCGGTTTCTATTTTGCACACGGGCAGGAGGACCTTCTGCATTCTCTTCAGACACAATTTGTAGAGACCCCGGCGGGCCCGGGCCTGCCGCCCCCCAGTCCTGCCATACCACACCGGCCCTCCACCCTCCCTGAGGAGAGGAGGACCATGCAGCTAACCCACCCACCAAAGACCACCCCACCCCCACCTGCCCCCTTGGGCTGGACCCTCCAATGCCAGCGACTCCCAGGAGCCCTTGGGGGAGCCTGAGGGGAGCCCCTCACATCCACAGTTTTTCCTCCTGCCCCAGCCTCCTGTCTGTCCCAGGGTCTCTGCTGCCACCATCAGATTATAAGCTCCTGACACTGGGGGGACCCCAGCCATGCCCCTCCCCCCAGCACCCACACTTTTCAGTCCCCACCTCTGCTCCTGTTTTGTATGACCCCCCCTTTCCCTGCTCCTACACCGCAGTATTTAATGCCCTGTCAGCCCTTTCTAGTCTGACTCAATGGTAACTTGCTGTATTTGAAATTTTTATAGATGTATATACAGGTGTGGGGAGTGTGGGGGGGTTCTCATTAAACGTCACCATTTCATGAGTCCTTGGAACAGACCTGCTTTGGGAGGGTGTCTCTCTTCCAAGGATCCCTCCTCTTTCAGGTCTGGAGAGGGGAGAAGTAGTTGGAGAGAGACAATTCTCCCTGCAGGTGGGGAGAGGCGGTTCAGCGCTCAGGTTGATGTGTCTGGGGGTGGGCTTCCTGCTTCTTGGGAGGGTAGAGCTCCCTGGAGGTCAGGGGCAGACTTGGGGGAGTGAGGGCTCCAGTGAGGCAGGTACCATTTGGGGGTATCCAACTAGTCCTGGAGGCTTCTGGAATCTGGCAGGACAGAAGCCTGTCTAGGGTCGTCTCTGGAGGTAACCACCAGGAGTGCCCGGCCTGGGCTTGACCCACCGAGGCAGAGATGCAAGAAGGTGAGGAGGCCAGACTTCGTCCTGGGGCAGGGGGTGCAGTTGTCATCCCTGCCGCCCAGGAGACAGTCCAGAGGTTCTAGCAGGTCAGGCTTGGGGCTCGGCCAGGCCCCAGGGCTGAGTGCAGGGCATCTGGGCCTGGGCAGGCAGGAGGCTGCCTGAAGGAGGCCACTTGGCATGTGACTAGGGATCAGGCCTGTGCTTCGGGACTGGAAATGTGGAGTCCAAAGCTTTGGTGTTACAGGATGCGCGGTCCGTCTCCACACCCTGCCCACACCCTTCTGGTTCCCCCATTGAGACTCCAGGGTCCCTTTGATGGTCTCTTCAGAGGAGGGGCCCCTGGCTGCCACAGGCCTGCTCAGGTCTATCCCACCTTGTAGAAGCCACCTCACTGTGCACCCTTCGCTGAGAGTGCCCGAGGCTGGGACCAAGTTAACAGGCGCTGAGTTGAGGGTGGGGGAAAGTGTTAGACTGAGCCTTGCTCTCCGTGGCTGGAACAAGAAGAGAGAAGTGGAGTCAAGGGCATGAGCACACTGACCTATGCGCATGCTCCCCACGGCAGATACTGACACCACTCCACAAAGCCACCCGTCCATGTCCTCCTCCTCAGACCAGGGTCCAAAACTGGACATCCCTTACCGGTCTCACCAGGCTGCCTGGGATCATGCTCTGGGAGGACAGTTCGCCATCCTCAGCACTGATGGTCAGGCCTGGGCAGGGTTTGGGGCTGGGCGAGGGGCTCAGAGTGAAGGCAGCTGGCTCTCCTGTAGGTCAGGGCTAGAGGACCCTGATGTCAGGACAGAAAGGCTCCAGCTACGGGAGCACATGGCTCCTTGTTCACAGGAAGAGGCTTCTGAGGCGGACATCTGATGAGTGGCCATGGGCCTGCCTCTGTGCCCTGGACTCCCGGTTCTGCCTGTCTGGTCCCTGCCCGGTGTGGCTTGGGCCTGAACAGGGACTACCAACTCTTGCTGAGGACATTGTATTCCTGGGATGGGTCTGAGCCTCCCCCTTTCCTGTCCTTGAGGTAGAGGAGCTGAAGTTAGGGGGTCTCTAGTCCATGCTGCCTTCCTGCCTTGGTCAACCCTGACCCACCAGCCGCCCACCCAGGGCTTGGGCATCAGCAATCTGGCCTCCATTAGCAACATGGGAAAGCAATTATGTGGGGCCTGGGGAGGAGGGGGAGGGGTGGGGGCCTGCTGGAGCCTTGGAAGCTGATGGAAAGGAGGACTGGGGCATCTCCCTGCCCCCAGCCCTGAGAGAGAGAGAGAGAGAGAGAGAGGACACCCAGCCCCTTCCCAAGCCCCAAGGTGGCTGGAAGGGCAGTGTCAGCCCCTAACCGGACTGGGCCCAGCCTGAGTCTTCCCTCCCTGGAGGTCGTGGTCCTTGACCGCACAGAGGCTGCTCTGCTCGCTTTGGGGGCATGACTGCTTTCTGCCGCTGCCTCTGAGTGCTGTTCCTCCACATCCATTATTTCCCATGATGGTTCTGGGGAGCTGGGGATAAGGATAGACATCATTTTTTGGAGCTAAGTCAGAATGTGGAGAATTAAACACTGCTGGGGGAGGGTTGGATCCCAGGCCCAACGAGCACAGCAGTCCCGCCTCTCAGCTCCCTCCTGTTCTTCGCTGCTCTGGGGGTGGGGACCCCTCTGTGCCCCGTTCCTATAACATTGACTTGTCTCTGCCCCTACCCTCTTCTCACCGAATCCATCCCTATCTCTGTCTCTGTCTCCCATTCCTCTCTGAATATGTCTGTGTCCCGGTCCCTCTTCTTGTGTTTCTCTCCTCATGTCTCTCTCTCATCTCTGTCTCTCTATGTCTTCAGCTCCTATCTCTGCTGTTCTCTTTGCCTCTGCAGCCATCTCTGTGTCTCCATCCCCGTCTGCCTCTCTGTCTCTTCTCTCCGCCTCTCAGTCTCCCCTATTCTTCCGTCTCTCTGTGTCCATCCCCATCTCAGAGTCTCTTCTCTCGCTGTGTGTATCTCCATCTCCATCTCTGTGTCTCTTCCCTGACTCCGTCGCCCTTCCCTCTTTGCCTCCCTTGTTATGTTCCTGTGCTGGTCCGGAACCCAGCCTGTGGCCGCTGTGCCTTGCTGACCTGAGCCAGGGGCTGCCCTGGCTTCTGCTGCCCCCTCTCGGCCACCTTCCTGCCCTTCATTCCTGCTGCTGGGCAGGCGGCTAGCCCCACACGCATTCCACATCTGCCTTCCAGCAGCCAGCCAGGAGGGAGGGAGGTGGCCGGGAAACACTAGGCAGGAATCTCTCCTGAGTAGCCTTTGGCCCTGAGAACACCCCAGAGCTAGTGAGCTCACTAACTCCCTGGGCTGGGACTCTGAGGAAGTTCATTCTCACATGGAGAGAACAGAGTGTTTGGCTCCAGTCCACGGCTCTGCACCCTGCACCTGTGTGTCTTTATGTTTTGAAGCCCACATGTTCACTATGCCCACGGCCCCAAGCTACTGAACCTGACCCTCAGATAGTAGCACCTGTCGGGGGTGCAAGCTAAAGCCCTGGGGACAAAAGGGCTAGGGTGTATTTGCTCTCCTGGAGAAGGGCAGAGGGGGAAGGAGATCTGACGGGGGCGGGGGATCTGATAGAGCCAGTCTGAGGAGAGAGGCTGGAGAGGACCGCCTCTGACAGGGCCACTCTGGTGGGGAAGACGAACGTGAAGGTGAGTGGGCCTGAGAGGGCCCATGCACTGTGTTCACGCTGAAGGGAGGCCGGTCTGAGATGTGCTGCTGAAGACGTCGGGTTTGGGAGGGCCAGTCTGAGGGGTGGGCTGGTCTAGAGAGGGCCTGAAGGGTCTAGGCTGAGGAGAGACTACTCTGAAGGCACATGGGTTTGAGAATAGAGTCACCAACTAGTCCTAGCTTGCCTGGGACTTTCTCAGTTTTAGCACCGAATACCTCGAGTCTTGGGAAACACATCACTCCCAAACAAACCAGGACAGTCGGTCATCCTATTTGAGAAGGCCTTGCCTAACAGTACCAGTCTGATGGGGGAGGCCGCTCTGTGAGTAGATCCAAGGGGGCCTGGTCTGACGATACGAGTCTGAGGGAAGAGGCTGTTCAAGGGTAGAAGCTTCTTTGGGCAGGAATCAGGCCCAGAAGGGGGCGGATAGCTAGGGTCCTTCCAGAAGGGCAGGGGCTTGGGGAGTGGCCACCAGGGGGCAGGGCAAGCCCTTGGGAGAACCAGAGGCAAGGGCCCCAGAGGAGGAGCCAGACCCAGTGCAAAGTGTGCCTGCAACAGTATGTCTCACTGTGCCGTGTGTCTTCACGTGCTAGTTTGTGGTGGCGGTATGCAACTGTGTAACTATGTTTTTGAGTGGCTAGGTGGCCAGGGGCGTGTAGCCTGCGATGGAGAGTGTAACCTAATGAGGTCATGGCTGAGGTCACAAGCCATTACCTGTGGCTGTAGGAAGAGAGTGGGAGCACCTTAGGGCACCAGGACAGGAGGGCAGTGCCACTGAGCAGTCAGAGAAAGTTCCCTGGGAAGGGCTGAGATAGGGAGGAGAGACGGGATCTAGACTTTCCTACCTGTCCCTGCCTTCAGACACAAGAGCTAAGTGCTTGGCTCACACCTAGGGATGGCCCCCAGGCCAGCCCACATGCCCAGGCCCTGCCGGCCCTCCTCTCCAGTTCCTCTCCTGCTCCCTTCAGCTGGCACTCCTCCAGCTGAACACCACCCTCCCCGCACTCTGCCTCAACCCCCTGTCATTGTTCCTCTCTCTTCTACTTCCACACCTTGGTTCCTGCTGTGCCCTGCCCAGATGCTCTCCTGTGAATCATCTGAGGTCCCTCTGATGCCACCTTCTTGAAAGGCTCCCTGCTCATTTCCTCTTTACTACGGACTGAACACCCACTATGTGCTGAGGCCTGACCTTGTGGGCCTTTCTCACCCCAGGGACTGGAAAGGGCTGGGGACTGGGAGCTGCTGAGGTCTTACCCAGAGGAAAGTCTGAGGGGGAGGCATGGACCAGGCGAGGTGAGGGATTCTTGGGTGAGGATTTTAAAGTGAAGCCAGCACAGAATCACTCTACCTCATTCTACCCCTAACAGTATGAACAAAAGCCAAACAAAACAAAACAGAAATGCTGCTACAAACTCAAGTCCACCCAAACAAGGAAGTTCTTTTTCATAAACCTTAAAAATATGATAGCCAAGGAAAGTAACAGAAGATTCTGGTGCAATGAGGGAGTGGTATATTTCCTCACCTCATGCCCAAAAATAGCACTGAGAAAAGGTGAGTCAACAAAACACCAAAAATTCCCACTATTACCCTTCAATGTGAGGGAAGTGGACTGTGTGGTGAATAAGTAGACTTAGGAAAAGTCTGGAAAAAAACTATTGTAAGAAGCCCCTGTGTTCCTTCATGAGGCCCCAGAAGAGGCAAGAAGAGCTCCCGTGGCTCGGCGGCATCTTCCAGCGTATGGAGCTTGGGTTGGGGTTGGGGTTGGGGGGACAAGCCAAGCCTACTGGGTGGAATGTGCCCCACACCCTGGCTGGAGCAAGGTAGCCAACAGGGCCCCAGAGAAGACACAGAACTCAGGCCGCAGCCAAGCCACCCTCAGGCCACAGAAATGGGGGTGAGTGGGTTTGAAAGCAATAGCCAGCTTCTAAACAACAGCTCTCGGGAAAAGATAAGCTGGGCCAGAGGATATGAGAAGGAGCTCAAGACCTACATTTCAGGGTAAGAAGAGGCTTGCCAAAGTGAGCCATGGGAGACAGTTGTAAGAGGAGAGGAAAGGTCATGGCCTTTAGCCGTACAAACCGCAGCCACAATGCGGGTAAGAAGGAAGAAAAGAGGGAAAGCATGAAGGAAGGAAGGAAGGGAAGGAGGGAGGGAGGGAGGGAGGAGAGTTGGAAGGAGGGAAGGAAGGAGGGGAAAGGATTGGAGAGAGGGAGAGGAGAGAGAGGGAGGGAGGGAAAAGGAACAAAGAAGACCTAATAAAAAATAAAAAATAAAAAAAATAATAGATCTCCCCAGCTGGTGTGGCTCAGTGGATTGAGTGCTGGTTTGTGAACCACAAGGTCGCTGGTTTGATTCCAGTCAGGGCCCACGCCTGGGTTGCAGGCCAGGTCCCCCGCTGGGGCCTGTGAGAGGCAACCAATTCATGTAACTGTCACACATTGATGTTTCTCTCCCTCTCTTTCTCCCTCTTGTCTCCTCTCTCTAAAAATAAATATTTCTTTAAAAAACCAAAAAAAGATGAAAAACCCAATCTAGAAGAAAACTCACACCAAAGGAATAAGAGCAGATTCCTGGAAAGTTCTTCCTGTTATAAAGGGCCTTAATTATACTATGAAATCAATAGAACAAGAACTCAAAGACAAGATGATAAAACAGGATGAGATAAAAAGATTATAGAACCGTGGAAAAATAATAAAGGACAAAAACAATACCATTACAGATGGAACAAAGTAGAAAGAGCAAAAAACACAGGTATGGCTGAAAATCGAGGTGATGAATGTTGTACAGGAAAGAGACCTGTGACGCTGAGAGGAACTGTGATTGGCAAGATAACGATATTAAAGCAACCGGAGTGAAGTTAATAGGGCAAAGACAAGCTACCATAAGCATAATTATTGGCAACCCTAAAGTAGAGATTCCAAAAATGGAACGGAAAAAGGTATTAAGGTATGAAATACAGAAAAGCTTTCCCTGAAATGAAGAACAGAATAATCAGGTTGAAAGTGCATTCCACATACTAAAAAAATTAATGCAGAATAATTGGCATTAGGACTTCCGCCAAGATGGCAGCGTAGGTGGTCGCACTCGCTGCCCGCACATCCAGAATGTCCACACAACTAATGCAGTAGCAAAAATTTAAACAACCAGAACGGACAGAATCGAACTGAAGGGAAGTCCGACACCCAGGAGGTAGGAGAAGACAAACATCCAGGCCGGTGAGCGGGGCAGAAACGGGCGGAGGAGGCAGCGCGCACGGAGGGTCTCACTCACGCCGCGACTTACTTACACCGCTACTCAGGCTGCCAGTGCCT
>PVJI01000060.1:0-430569 GCA_004026765.1 Micronycteris hirsuta
AGGAAGATGTATAAAGGATACATGGACAAAGCCATAGGGGGGTTGAATCCAGGGTGGGGCAGGGGGAGTCCTGGGGAGAAAATGGGTACAACTGTACTTGAACAACAATAAAAAATAAAAAATAAATAAACTGTTTCCAGCAGCAGATGCTGGAGAACTCTTCCTCTGTGGTCTGGACTGTATTTGTCCATGTGCAGCACACTGTTCTGGTGCGGCCAAAGCAAGGAGGGGAACACTTCCATGACTGAAACTCAAATTTATTTTGCAAATGTAGGCAAGCCATTGAATTAAAAGAACAATTAAAAAGAAATTAAACTCACTCTTATTATAGTGATTGTTTATGCTTTTTTTTCAACTGTGATTTTTATCGAGTATGTTAGAATAAACTTATGTGGTTAGAATTATTACAAGGATAGGAGATCTAATTCCAGATCGACCAGTGAAAGCTGGGTAGTTTCAACCACTGACATCTGCAACAGCTAAATAAGACCATGTTGCTTCTGTTATGCAGTGTTCCCTACCGTATTTCTGAAAATGTGCTCAGTTGTCACATAGCAAAAAGTAAATATTGGGCTGGTTCCCAGGGATGGTGGTACTCTTAAAAAAGTGATTCTACTTTCTGTGTTCTTTAAAAACAACATAAGTAAACATATGAGATAAGATTCCAGTCCTATCACCTCTGATTACTGGTCCATCTAAAATTCTATTAATTTAGAATGGGTGAGGAGATGGATAATGTCCTTGGAAAGATTGTAAGTCTAGACTATGGGGCAAGTCAGTTTTATATTTTCACATATAAAAAAAAAAACAACTTTTTTGCTCACAGAGCCAGATGGTAGACAGAATTGCTCTACTTAATTCTGGAAACTGTTCATGAAAGAGCGTGCTCTGTATACATTGACAGAGATGAATGGTTTAGAAAGGGCTTCCACCAAAAACAGAGACTTGATTTGCAACTGAGGAGGGTTTGTCTGTTCCCTAAGTGACTGAGCTTCCAGAAAAGCTTTAAGAAAGGTGTGAATTGGAATTAAATCTGAAATCATGAGATAAGTAACATCTTCTTGTATACTTACACGTTTGGGTGCATGATTCATTTCTGCTCATTTGGCAGGACTGTTAAAAAAATCACAACCTGAAATAAACTTTTTATACTCAGTTTGTGTGCTAAAATGCATTTGCTTAACACCCAAGGATTAGATTTTTGCCAGAGTTTGTAACAAGGAATGACTAAGATTTGTGTTGCAAAGAGAAAATTAAGGGAGCTGGTATATCATCTTTGTGAACAGTTTGGAATATTATACTTAAAAACTAACCGGTGTAGGATTAGCATTTTTGCATTATGTGTTCACATACAGAATTTTGTGTATATTGCATTTCTCTTTCCAGAAGTAATTAGGGGATTCAGGTAAAACCAATTATTTGTGAACACTTTGTTATATAAAAGAGGTCCCTGTGCTGAACCACACACTGGGAGATGGTAAATCAGTGGTTCCTTCCAGGGTCTGTTTTGTTTGATTACACTTATATTCCATAATATTTTACCCTTTTCATTTTGTGCTCATATTTTCAGTGGTTTATGAAGTAACAATCTCTAGATTTCATTCCAAATGGAAAGTTGGCATGAAAACTCTCAATCCAATTATTCCTGTACGCATTTTGAAACAAATCATTTTGGCTATTTTGAAAAATTTACAGGAGGTGATAAAAATAGGAAATTTCAGGTTTCAGATGTTTTATTGCATTCTTGTAGCATAATAACAGCTTCATTAAAAATAATTTCTCAATACAATGTGAACTTTGTGAGATGTCTAAAACACATTTGCTGGCTTTCTCTTTAAAGCTTTGTATGAAAGAAAGTTGTGTTATTTTATATTTTCTGTTTCATTTTATTTTGCTAAGGTTTTGTGAGATGTTGAATAACTACTCCCAAATTCATGATTTTAAGGATTACAGAGCCTGGAACATGGTGTACTCTTAAGGGTGAAGACTCAGGACACTTCCAAGCTAGGATCATACACATGCAGAGATACTAGGCAAGGATTCAGGGCTTCTTTCAAACTGTTAAACTAAGAGCCCTTTGGGGATGCACTGGAAGTGGACACGGGAGAAGCTCTCCTCTAGAGCACTCAAACATCACAGAGCTTTTTGCTCAGTTATTAAAGGAGAACATAAAGGGGAAAGCAAAAGTGTCCCTCTCCCTCCGCATCTGGGAAATGATTGTTTCACAGGCTGAACAAATTTTAGGAGAGTGGAAAGGGATCTTAAAAATCATCTAATACAGATGTAGTTTTGCTACTCTATTCTCCTCTTCAAAATCCCCCTTCCAAACAATGCTCAAATATTTCCAGTGGTGGGAAATTTAGTCTCCAAAGGCAGCGCCTTCCGTCTGTGAACAGCCCCAGTATTACAGAGTTCTTCCTGCTCTCAACTGAAATCTGTCTTCCTGTAATTTCCACCCATTGTTCCCAGTTATATGTCTCAGAGTCAGAAAGAAACAGGCCTCTTTTCCATTCTGTGACAGCCATTCAGCTCTCAGAAGGAAGGCACTGGGTGAGCGAGAGAGATTTGTGGGCAGACAAGGTCTTATTCTCTCTGATCTGAGTTCTCCTATTCTGTGAAATGCTGATTATGAACCCTGACTTACAGTGTGGTTATGAAGAGTCGCGTGCTGAAAGTGCCTAGTAATTTCTCCTAAGGTTTTCTTTAAGGCTAGTTTATCTCCATTTCTCATCTGTTTCTCTATATTTAGGGACCTAGCTTAGGTCCCCTACATCTTCTTGGTCATCCTAGTTTTGCCCAGTACATTCTTATCCTTTTTGAAAACATGGTGCTTGTCAGAGAGCAGGGTGGAGTACCCCCAAAAGCCTTGCCACTGGTCACTGAAACTGTATGGGTGTCCACAAAGGGTGCTCTCTTCTCATTTTTTCATTCAGAGACTAAATATCAGCAAATATATGTTAAGGGAGTGGTAGTCATTTCATGGGATAACATTTAACATTGCTGTAACTGGACATTTTCAAATTATTTGAGAAATGTTAAAATTTAAAAATGCAATAGAATCTCAGTCTAGGGTTAAATGCTTAGTAATTATATTTAAAAAAAGGTGGTTATTAAAGAAAAAAATATGCCTATTAGTCAATGTTCTTTTAAAATAGCCTCTGAAGCAAAAAGTCCTAAATATTAGCTTAGAAAGGCCAGGATGGAGGTGTTCAGCTCATATTAAAATTCCTCTTCTTCTTATGTTGTTTCTTTTCCAGGTAATACAAAAAGAAGTATAATAATATATTTTGCCTAAAGGTGCCAAGACTTGTACTGTTCACTTTCAGACGTTCTTTTATTGTGTTTGGAAGCAAAGCCTGGCTGCTGCGTGAGGAAGGAAGGGAGTGTTGGATGGAGGCAGAAGAAAAAAGAACTGGATGTAGGAACACTACCGTACTAAAATGTTCTTTCGTTTCAGAAACTACCAGAAAGCCCTCCTGCGTTCGAATATGGGCCCATGTTGTCCAGCTCTTTCAGTCGTGCAGTTCTTTTCCTGGAAAGGCCCTTGTATCAATCAGCATCAAGTTAGGATGATTCAAGAAGGTGATTTAAAAAAGTGAGGGCAGACTGTTCTGAAGCCTCAAATAATAGTGCAATAACCAGTTCTAATAAAACAGAGCTGTTGCCACCCCTGTACCCAGAGGGGCAAGGGGAGGAGGTAGTTACCGGGACCTGGGAGAATCATGTAATGAGAGGACCACCTTTGTAGGATGGAGGGACACAGCCAGCTCCAGTGGACCCCAGAGGAAGGGAGCTGGACGAATAAAGTGTCTAAGTCTCTTTTCAATCTCCCATCAGGACTACTCATTGGCCAAGCCTAACTGGAATTCAGAGGGCAAGGGAGCCCATTGTGTTCCACACATGTCAGTCTCCATTAGCAGAGAGCCTGGCGAGCAAGGAGGGGGAGTGGATTTGGAAGGGCAAATGGGAGCTGTCTGGCAAAGCCCTGAATACCAGGGCATAACGCTGAGCTGATCAGTGTTTTGTTGAGTAATGTAAATTATAGGCTTTACCAAGTGTGTGTTCCTGCAAAATCATATACAATGTTCTTTTTCTTTCTTGAATCATGATTTAAAGTGCTCTGTGCCTGAAAATTATTGCTTGTTCTTAGAGGAGGTGTGGGTATGTGAATTCTTGCCTAAGCCCTTAGATGGCAAGTTGGAAAACTGGACCATGACATGAGAGACAAGCAGGCCTGATGTCCTCTTTCTTTGTGTGGGATGGAAGACAATGAAACTGGGCTCGGAGCCGAGGGGTTTCTTTTTTTTTTTTGGAATTACGTTGCTGGATTCCCACACATGATATTATTTAAAACTGAATAAACCAGATTTTGGGTATGGCTCTGTGGATTACTGTCTTTGTTTGGTTCATGCCTTCTGAGTCAGATGCTACAGGGTGGGATGTGGGGTCCACCCTGAAGGAAGTAGCTGTGGCTATTTTCATTGAGGTGAGCCTGGGACTGGAGAGAGGGAACTGTCTGGGACTAGGAGAAAGTTCTATCTGGATTTAGAGATTTGGAGTCACCAAGATTCCCACTGATGGTGATAGATAGGGCTTCCCCCCAGGTGGGAGCCCTGGGCTGGGGAAGCTGGGCACTGTTGCTGAGGTGTGGTTGGGACTCGTGAGTCTGATAGTGCCACTTCTAGGAGTGACTGTGTGACAAGATGCTGTCTTTCTGATAACCATAAACATTCCATGCATTCTTGCAAAAGGTCATAGTTACTGACATTTGAGGGAGACAATGGGAGCAGGGAGATTAGGAGAGCAGAACTCCTTATTCAGGATGCTACAGGGTATCAGGAAGCATTTATCTTTGGGAGATACTCTGTCCAAAAGAGAAGAGGCAACAGCATGGCTGCAGGAAAAAAGTGGATAAAGGAACCATATCCAGGTGGGCATTTAGACCCTGGGGGCTTTGCCATAAATAGTGAGGTATTAAAAATAAGTGTGCTCTCATTTCATAGTCATAAGCTAGTGAAGCCAGCTATATATGCAAAATATATATCAGCAAAGCACAACTTCTCCTTCAGTCTCCAGGACTTGTTGCTTGTATCAAATTATTTGCTCTACTTAACAAATATTCTTCCTGACAGGTAACTCAGCTGGGTGCAAAAAATACGTTAGTAGAAAAATTCTCATTTTGGAGGTGATAGTGGAATGTGCCAGGCTGGTATACTCTGAGCCTAGAAATCTGGGAAGATGTGTAGGGCCTATTGGAAATTCTGGCATGGAAATATAGACTTGAAGCCACAGTGTCATTGAAAGTGTGGGTATTCAGAGACATGGGTGTAAACCAGGGGCTATTTGCCCAGAGAGTGCATTGATTTCCAGGTCTGGGTCAAGTGGGGATTAAGCCCTTGAGAGGTTACTGTCAAGCTTGGTGGCCGTGCATAAATTATTTAATCTTGCTATAGTTTATTCATCTGAAAACAGGAATAGCAATAGTTGCCACATTATAAGGTAGTTGTCAGGATGAAAGGAATTGTTACATCTGAAGTACTTAGAAAATTGCCTGGAACTTACTTTTCAATTCATTCACTCATTTGTTCATTTATCATTCGAGAAATATTTATTGAGTTATGTGCCAGGACTGTTTTAGCTATAGATAACACAGGTGAAAATATTTGCCTGCATGGAGCTTATTAAGAGGGGCATAGAACCCTAAAGATCTTTATAGTTTCATCCTTTCCTTCACATAACACACTTCTCACATGTTGAAAAGATGTGCAGGTTATAGCCTGCATGGGCCCTACTAACTTCGCTGATGTTAGGTATTTCTGATTCTTAGCTGCAACTGAAGGAAGAAATGCATTCCTATTGAAATTGTTCATTCTTTCTGTATTGCTAATACCCCTTGAGGATTTATGGGTTCAACACGGCTGAACTGAACTGGAGATTGGAAGTTTAACTCAATGGCTGACCTATTTAGCCACAGCACTGAAAAGAAAAGCCCAGCTTAGGATAGAATTGAGTTTGGGGAGTTAAGCAAGAGGAACTTCCAACTTTTGAACTTTGCAGTAGAAATGGGTAAAAGTTTAGAGTTAGTTAAAATATGAAAGTTTTCCAGAGGTTTAAAAAAACATTTTTACATTTTGGGATGGGGGACTTCCAGCAAGGGCCTGCAACCCCCAATTCAATTAAAACCCACAGAGAAACTCTCCACAGCTCCATGCCACATGGCTATAATTCACTCCAACATATGCTTTTTGGCAAAGTGTCCTGGGTTAAATGTTTACAAATACTGCACTTTGTTTAGGGCTGAATCTTAGAGTTCAACTCTTACATGCTTTAGATGTATTAACTGATTCCAGGAGGAGAAACTGGGAAGAAGACTTGAAAAAAAGCAAAGAAAGGAAACCAGCATTTTCTCATCTTTGACTCATAGAACTTGGCATGGGAGAACCCCAGCTTTTTCATGATTATCATAAAAAGGTTTATTCATTCATTTATTCAACAAATGCTTTTTGAGAGTCTACTTTGAGAGGTATTGTACTTCCTGTTGGAGAGAATACAGTTTTAAAAAAAAGCAGCACTAACAGTACCAAGAAGTCAGGCTCAGGCCCTCATGGAACCTCCAATTCAGTGGGAGAGGCACATAGTAATAAAATCTACCATAGTGATAAGTGTAAAAGTGACTGGAGCGTTTCTAAGAAGAGGTAAATGGTATTTTAGGAATCAATAACAGGAGAAATTACTTCATTAGAGAAGTCAGGGTGAGCTTACTTTAGGGAGGATAATTCAAGCTAAGCTCTGAAGGAAGAGCGAAGGTTACCTTAATGAACAGGGAAAGGCAAGAGGCAGAAGGTTCCAGAAGAGGGAGCTGCCTGTGCAGAGACTGAGTGGTGCATATATGAGGGGGGACCCCCCAAATTGGAATTAATTTATAAAAAATTGTGTATTTATTCTTACATGTTTAAACTTTAGTCACCTTCAAAGTACTCTCCATTTGAATGCAATACACCTATTGAAATGTTTTTTCTACTGTCCAAACCAGTTTTTGAACTTGTAGATTTTGATGCCTTTTAGGGTTTCTGCCATTTTTTGTTTCATGTCTTCCACATTGGGAAAATGTTTCCCTTTGAGAATTTTTTCCTCCACGGAAACAAACAAAAGTCACTTGGGAGATTGGGTGAATAGGGAGGGTGCAGCATGGATCTCATGCCATTTTTCAGTCAAAAACTTCTGAACACTGAGCATAGTGGATGTGGGCAGGTGTGCTTGTAAATCACCCATCATGAAATGGGCAAATGTGTTGAAAGGGTCTTCAAAAAAAAAAAAAATTAACCGAAGCCAAATGCAGCCTCTCACAACAATGCCAGCTGGTACACTGATACAGATGGGTTCCTAGAACATTCACCTAGGGGGGAAGCCTGTACTACAAGGAGCCTGCACTCTAGAAGATAATTTCATTTTTGGGGAGGGTCTCTCCTTGTAACATCATGAGAAGCTGGTGTGGTTGGAGCCGAAACAGAGATGGGGAGAGAGGGAGAAGGAGGGCAATGTGGTTGGTGAAGAGGCTGGAGGGGAAGGAATGCCAGATCCTGCCATGCTTTATTGCACACATTAAGAATTTTGACCACTATCCTAATCAAAAGCTGCTGAAATGTTTTAAGGCAAGGGTGTTAAAACTAATTTTCACTGGAGGCCACATCAGCTTCACAGTTGCCTTCAAAAGGTCAAATGTAATTTTAGGACAGGATAAATGTAACTACTCCTTCACTAGGGGCGAGGAGCTCGGAACTGCCGCCAGGTAGAAACAAGGTGCTTGGCTGGATAAAACAAGATGGAGGGCTGGATTCGGCCCGTGGGCCTTGTGTTTGCCACCTGTGTTTTAAGGGGTGGTGTGAAAAGTATGCTTAGGTTTGTTATGCAGTATTTCATAGGGCAACTTCTAGATAGCAATGCAGATCAGTTACGTGTGACAGGAAAGAGGGAAACAAGCAAGGACTAGGCAGTAACAGCCTCAGACCATGGTGAAGATGAGACAAATTTTGAGACCACTTAGGAGGAACTGTCTTAGTCTCTTTGGTTGTTACAATGGGAAGTCACAGACTGCATGGCTTAAGCAACAGAAATTTATTTCTTACAGTTCTAGAGGCTGGAGGTTCGAGATCATGGTGCCAGCGTGGTTGGGGTCTGGGGAGAGTCCTCTTCTTGACTATATCCTCTGATAACTTTCCCTCGGTGTAAGCAGAGGAAGGGGTGGGAAGAAGGACAGAGGGATGGGAGGGACAGGGAGAGGCAGAAAGAGAGACATACAGAGAGAGATGGATATATTGTGGCTGTCCCTCTTTTTATAAGGACACTAATCCCATCATAGAGGTCCCACATTCATGACCTCATCTAAACCTGAGTGCCTCCCGAAGTCCTCGCTTGCATACTCCGCATGCTATTACCTTGGGGGTTAGGGCTTTAACATATGAAATTTGGGAGGACACAAGCATTTAGTTCATAGCAGGAATCATAATTTGCTTACCGAACTCCTTTTTAAATTAGTTTATGGAGAAAACTATTAATAAAACAATAAAACACAAATTATACATTTCCCACTGTGGTGCTCAAAGTAGATGAGCTATTTTATGCCTTAAGATAAAGCCTAGAGGCATAGAACAGACCACATAGTAGGTATTTAAAACTCATTGATAAATAGTATTTTAAGAAGGTGATTATCAAATTAAAGCAAAATTTAGAGTATCCTATTTTGCACGTTTGTGGAATCTTTATGAAGAATTGGTATTTAAAACACATGGTAAGAGGTATTGATAATTTATCATATGATTCTAACACAATAACATAGATTGAAATTTTCCAATCAGTTGCCTGACTAATCAAATAAATGCTACAAAAATGAGTCACTAAAATGGCTATAAAACCAAGTTACTTTCCAGTGTAGAGCCCTTGCTTGAACTTCAAATTAGAGAGCTTCATCATTTTTATGAAAGACATCACTAAATCAAGGTATTTGAAACCTGTCACGATTTTACCCTCTTGGCTCTTCAGAACCTTCTTCCCCACCCCCACCATCAACTGGCCCATGTGTTTGCCTCAGTCTACCCAATTGCAAAGCCAGAAACCTGGGGGGCACCTCACACTCCTTTCCTGTCTCATCACATTCCACTGGTCACCAGACTCTACGTTTCGAGGTTGCTCAGACCCAGCTTTGCCTCTGCATCCCACAGACACTACTCAGTGCCCTATCTCTCAGCCTTTTCTAGCAGGAGTCCTAACCTGGCTTCCCTACCTTCAAAATTTTGAAAGCCACCATTTCATGCAGTGGCGTTCAAAGCTAGAATGTTGGACCACCAGCAACAGATGGAAATTAGTTAGAAATGCAAATTCTTGGGCCGTACCCCAGACCTACCAAATCAGAAATTTTAAGGGTGGACTTAACAATCTGTGTTGGCATAAATCCTCTAGGTAACTCTGGCTATAGTAAAGATTGAGGACTGCTGCTCTAGTCCACTCTTTGCTGTGAGTTGTTCTTCATATCCAAAGCTGATTTTGTCTCTTCTCTGTTTAAAACACTTCACTATTCTCCTGTAACTCACAAGATTACATCCACATTGAACATTCACGTGGAACAGTTCCAAGCCCTTGTCATCTGACCCCTGCCTCCATATACAGCCATACTCCCCTGGCCCATTTGTCCTCCAGTGAGTAGAAAGGAATTGTTTTCCCGCACATGTATCTTTTCAAGCTTCTATGACTCTTTCCTCTACCTACAGATGCTGACCACTCCATTGTCTCCATTTCTGTCTTTCACTTTCTACCTGGAAATTATTTCATTTCTTATACTTTATCACCTTGCCAATTATTCCGTGCAGTTTCTCCTGAAGTTCTTGATTGCGTCGGTCACTCCCTTTGCAAGCTTTCATTGAACTATGTACACACTTCCTTCCTGTAATGTCCATCCATGTGCCCCTCCTCCTGTGAGTGCCTGGAGAGCAGGGAAAGTCAAATCTCTGTTTCTACTTCTTTGCCCCTGTTTCTTGGCAGTGGGTCTAATAATTACTTGATTTTCAGTAAATGTTTATTGAACCAATTGAACTGAGCTAAATGGTGCTCCATTTCTCTGGCATCTGTACCATCATTGATTTAATATACTCTCTTTCTGTAGGTTAAAAATGACATTAGCTGGTCAATCTTACAGGACTTTTGAGGATCAGACGAGGAGCCCAGAAA
This sequence comes from Micronycteris hirsuta, assembly GCA_004026765.1. Lineage (NCBI taxonomy): Eukaryota > Metazoa > Chordata > Mammalia > Chiroptera > Phyllostomidae > Micronycteris > Micronycteris hirsuta. The sequence continues at coordinate 10,222 of PVJI01000060.1, forward strand.
GTTCTGCTGAATTTTATCCCTTGGATACAGACATTAGCTTGAGTAAAGTCTGAGTTTTCTCCACCTTTCTGGACCGTGTAATTTTAATAACTTGCAACCTGACAGCCGGCACTTGGTTGCTCATCCCTGGCCATGCCCAGACTTGCTGTTACCCTGCTCCACCAAAACCAGTTTCTGGGAAATTCCTAATTCCATTGATGGTAAAAAGGGAGGGATAGTATGAGGAAGAAATGCTGTAGGAAATCAAGGCTTTGGATTTTGGGGAGGGCCCTTGTCAAGTGGCAGGTTCTAGCCCTGACTAGGGAAGAGGTCAGCAGAAGAGCAGAGTGTGCCCTGAGAGAAAGCAGGAGGCAGCAGTGGCTAAGGATGGGTCCAGCACTCATGGAGCCCTTAGGGCACTTTGCTTTACTTGGGCTCTCTCATTTCATTCTCCCACTGTCCTATGAGGTACGAACTATCTATTTTTTCTCATACTAAGAGAAAACAGAGACTCAAGTCAGAAGCCGAAAATTTCCCCAAAGTCACACAGTTATGTCAGAGCAAGGATTTGATTCCAAAAATCTGTACTTGCATTGACTAAATGCTATTGCCTGATCTGACAGTTATGCAATAGCTTAGACTGCAATGAAATAAGAGGAGAACTAGCAATGGAGGTGTGCTTCACAGCTGGTGGCTTCTGGTGGGAAAGAGAGTCATTCACCTTTGCAGTCATTTCTTCATTCATTTTACGTTCATTAGAGCAAATATGGTGTAGTGGTTGTTATGAATTGGATTGTGTTCCCCCCAAACTCATATATTGAAGTTCTAATTTCTAATACCTCAAAGTGTGATCTTATATAGACATAAGGTCTTTACAGAGGCAAATGGGGTGAGCTCCAGTTTATTCATTAGGGTGAGTTTTAATCCAACATGAGTGGTGTCCATATTAAAAGAGAAAATCTGAACACAAAGACATTCACAGAGGGAGGACAATGTGAAGGGGCAGGGAGCGAATGGCCCTCAAATGGAACCAACTCTGTTGAAACCTTTACTTCAGACTTTCATTTCAGTCTCCAAATGGTGAAACAATAAATTTCTGTAGTGTAATCCACCTAATTTGTTATAGCAGCCACAGGAAACTAATATAGTGGTTCAAAGTAGGAATTCTAGAATCAGAATGGTTAGTCATGAATTCCTCAGCTTTGGCATTACTGTCTTTGTGACCACAAGCAAGTTATATAATTTCTCTGTGCATCAGTTTTTCTCCTCTATAAAATGGGGCTGGATGTGTCTTATACACTTGTTACAACGATTAAACGTATAGCTGTGTGGAGAGCAGGTAGGTAGTGGTCGGCGTAGATGACTTTCTGTGTTGGCTGTTCCCACAGATGTTCTCATATGTGCACCACAGCCTGCCTCTCCTCCATCAAAGGACCACACATCACCATGGGAAACATGCATGAGGGCGCAAAGGAGCTTCTCAGTGTGGCAATGCCACAGTACAGTGGGGACATTGTTCACTTCTCTTTCACAAGAGGGGAGCCTGGCCCTAGTCTCGCCAGTGGGAGCTTCACTCAAGTTGAGTGAGGAGAAGAAGGGGTGAAGAGAATAAACCTTTTCTGAGGTGTATCAGTTTCTTAGGGCTGCCATACAAACTAATGGAAACTGGGTGACATAAAAAAAAAGAAATTTATTATTTTATAGTTCCAGAGGCTACAAGTCTGAAGCTGTGCTTATGTGAAGGCTCCAGGGGACAACCCGTTCCTTGCCTCACCCAGCTCCGGTGGCCTGAGGGGCCCCTTGACTTGTGACTGCCTCACTCGAATCTCTGCCTCCATCTTCACTAAGCTGCCTCCCCCTTGTGTCAGTTTCTTCTTTGCTGACCTTTCATATGGACACTTGTCGTTGGATTTAGGGTCTGCCCATGTAGATTATCTAGGGTAATATTTTCTGAAGATCTTTGACACAATTACATCTATAGAGGGCCTTTTTCAAATAAGTTCCAGTCACAGGTTCTGTGAGGTCAGAAGTGAATATATCTTTTGGGGGGACCACCATTCAATCCAGGAAAACAAGTATTTTACACAAAGTATCTAGTTCAGCCTTTACAACAGCCTTTCAATAACTTTATTTAGTGGATAAGGATACTTAGAAAAAGAGGTTGACTACCTTACCCTAGAGAGTGGTAGAGCTAGGATTCCAGTATTGATATTTATGATCTGCCAGCTTATGTCCTGCCCTCTCCCCATGCTTTGAGTTAAGCAAACTGTTTAAAATCTTCCAGAGCATATCATCTCTCCTTAGGCCATGGGCACCGCAACACAAGGGTCACATATGAGAACGAAGAAAAGAATGGAGCTCATGCTTCCTTTGTAAGATACCAGATGCACAAGAAATATAATCTTCTTTGAAACTGACAGTTTTATGTTCTTGCATTTATGTTTGTATTCACAATGAGGACATTCACTTCTAATATTTAACTTACAGCTGGTAGAAAAAAATCTTTGAACTATTCTCAAGGTTTATGGCAAATATTTTAGGATTCAAAGACACGTAAAAAATTGTTATTTTCCTCAGTAGATTTTTCCCTCTTGCGTGGTTGCTCGATTTATTCACACTTGCCTTAAAAACAAAGATATTTGAACAAAACTAAATTTTCTGTTTTTTTACTGACCGAGAAGTTCTCATTTTTTTTATCATCCACATTTAAAAAATACCAATGTATATAGTCTTTGGTTTAATTCTTTTACGTTTTTATCTCATGTACTGATGTTTCAATTAGCATGCCAAAATTCCACTCTTCTTTCCTCGGCTGAGGAATTAAAAATAAAACAAAGCTAACTAAAATACTAGATTTTTATTCAGGAGTTTGAAATACAGCTCTTCTACTTATTAGCTCTGTGATTTGGACAAAGAAGTCTAACTCTTTGTGTCTCTGTTTTCTCATCGGTCAGATGAAGTTTATAATATTTATCTCATGGGCTTCTCCTGAGAGTGAAATAAGATACTACATTTAGATTAGCTTGGATGTTGCTGTGCACAGTATATACTTAATTTATATACCTTTCCCACTCCTGTTCTTCCTTCTTTTCTTCATCTGGTTAGCGTTTTCCTCTGTTCTGTATCTTCACTGAGTTTTCCCATTGTTGGCAGGGAACATTTCTCCCAAGCTGTTTTGAATTCCAGAACAATTTCTGCTTTTTGGTCTAGGTTTCTGTATTTTTTAGAAAAGTCAGCCCTTTTCTTTTGACTTTCTGCCTTCTACATTTTCTGTCTTGGCATCTTTATAGTTTTACTAAGTCCACAGTGTGTTTCTGGGATAAAGTTTGTGTGTAAACACCAGACAGTTTTAATCACCGAGTCTCTGTTTCACTGGAGAAAGGGAGAGGGCAAAAAAGGGTGAATGTCTTTTAGTCTCTTTTTAAATGTTTAAGTCAAACATTTCTCTTTCTGGTTTCAAATGCTCTTACAAATTATATGAGCCTGGGATTGGCCCAATTTTACCATTTTAGAGAATGTTTAGTTTACCTTTATCCCAGTTTGGATGGGAACATCTGGGGAAGGAAAGCAAATGTTTTCCTCTCTGGGCAAGACAACTTTGTGTTCTTCCAACAGGGACCATGGCCTCTGGAGTGGGGGAAAGGAGAGTGTTACGCTCTGGCCCTTTAGGAAGGTGAGGTAATATCCAGAGTTGAATTGCCTAAAGGTAGGAAAGCCTGTCCATCCTTACAGAGTCTCCATATATTCTATTATTGAACAAAACCGGACACTCAGAGAACTGTACGCATGCTCCAGAATCATTTTGGACATAGTATTTGTTTCCTAGGGGTGCCGTAAGAAACTATCACAAACTAGATGGCTTAAAATAGCAGAGATATATTTTCACACAGTTGTAGAGGTAAAACATCTGAATCAAGGTATCACCAGGGCTATGTCTTAGCTTCTGGTGGGTGCTGGGAATCTCTAGTGCTCTTTGTCTTGCAGCCGCATCACTCCACCCTCTGCCTTCACATGGGGCTCTCTCCATGTTTGCCTGTGTATCTCTTCCCTTCTTATAAGGACACCAGTCATATAGGACTAATGGCCTTTCCTATTCCAGTGTGATCTTATCTTAATTACATCAGCAAAAACAGTGTTTCCAAATAAGGTCCCATTCACAGGTACCAGGGGTTAGGGCTTCAACATGTCTTTTTGGGAGATTCAGTTCACCCCACACCAGACATATACAGCACTGAGTTTACCAGGCCTGGGACTAAGCGTCACAGGATGTCACATGCATGGCTAGTCCTTGTGAAGAGGGGAGTGTGTTGGGGGTAGGGGACCTGAATTTGAGGACCACATCTGCCATTCAGTAGTTGTATGATTTAGCTTGTAGGTTACCCATCTAAAAAGGGGGTGAGAGGGCCTCTCCCAGTTAGAGAAGATATTTGTTATGTGGGTCAAATCACATTACTTTTTATCATATTAAAGTCTTCATAAATTGGCTCCACACTACATTTATCACGTCATCTTTGATGTAGGCACTATTTCTGATGCAGATGCAAAGGGCTACTTGCCTTTCCACAGATATACAGTATGACGGACATGGCCCCTCCTTGGCTATTGCAGCTCCTTCAGCTATTAATGCAGTTGACACTCTGCTTTCTTTCCATCAGGTTTTCTCTCATTTTCCACATACTTGCCCCAGTCTGAAGTAATTGCTTCCTCAACACCACTTGCATATTTTCATTCATAGCCACATGTTTGCTTCTCCTGCAGGCCATTTAGATCCTCAAAGGAGAGAATGGTGTCTCTTTCCTCCCATCTCCCTTAGTTGCTTGATAAGTACTTGCGGGGTTAACATACAGTCAAACAAAACAGTGTGAGTATAATTGCATCATAAGCAGCAAAGCAGAAGACAGAATGATGATGATCATTACTAGACAGTATAATTTGAAAAGACCACCTGTTGAAAATGATATGTTATTGGTCTGCCCCAGTGCCCTAAAATTCTGCTACAGAAGCATCTCTTAGAACTTTCTAGAAACTAACCTTTTACATGGATTGCTGTCACATTTCTTGGGAAGGACAGCAAAGAACAGGTCTTTGAGAGAAGGGGGGTAAAGAAAGTCAAGTTTGAAAAAAGGAATAAATTAGAAAATATCCCAAGTAAAGGGGGTCCAAGGGCCCCTTTGCGACACTGTGGTTGTACAAGCATTCATTCTGGTTGGGAGTACCTCACCAGTCAGTAGTTGTTTTGGGTATCACTCATGTGTGCGCTCTATCAAAACACTAGGGCACATCCATGAAGAGAAAATGGCTGACCTCCATACACCCCCTTTTTCCATCATCTCTAGACCCTTCTTCCGGATCCTCATGGAGCTGCCTTGTTACTGCTACAATTTTGGTCCTAATGGTATGATTGCCAATCAAGAGCTATTTTTGTAAGCTGAAAATTTAGCATCTGATCGAAGCTCAGCTAGGAAACCCTTATGGTGCTGGAAATAGCCTAGAGTGATGTCTGTGTCCACGTTCCTCCAGCCTCGCACACTGCCTTCATCTGGTGAGGCTCCTCACCTGGGGAGGCAGCAGAAACGGAGAACCTGAAAGCAGGTTTTTTTTTTTATCCCAACGAGGGTGAGCAAACACCTTTGTTTTCTCCTCAGCTTAATGCAAGGATGTATGCTGACTTACTGGAATCCAAGGCAGAATTTGTTTTTACATAAAAACAAAATTCACTTCCATGAATTCTCTGTGGCCTAGGGATATTGTGAAGTCATCTTCCATTCTTTTCTTTCTTTTTTTTTTAAAGATGTTATTTATTTATTTCCAGAGAGAGGAGAAGGGAGGGAGAAAGAGCAATGTATGGTTGCCTCTCACATGGCCCTCACTGGGGACCTGGCCTGCAACCCAGGCATGTGCCTCGACTGGGAATCGAACCGGGACCCTCTGGTTCCCAGCTTGCGCTCAATCCACTGAGCTACACTAGCCGGGCCCTCTTTTCTTTCTAAAGACTGATATTTTATTCCCCATGTCTGCTAGTCAAATTTACCTTATCCAATTTTCTCCCTTCACTGGCTTCCCTAATAAAAAGCTTCTTACTATGACATTTTTAGTGTGTGTAGCTCATCTAGGTAGTGTGAAAATTAGAGTTTTTTAATGAAATCATTTCGAGTCTTTTTCTTTTTAAATTGTTGCATGCTTTTTTCTAGCAGAAAATATTATTTCTTTAAAAATATATGCAAATTAAAAATTAATATACTCTCTGATGCTAGTGTTTTGCTTACTCAGAAATCAGCAGTATAAAAATGCTATTGCTATCAATGTAGGTGTAAATTTATCCCCCTTCTTTCTGATTCCTTGACCACAGGGTGTATGGCCTTTACTATAGTACAGTAGAGTTAATTAAGTTTTAGGCTTTAAACCTAAATCACAGTGCCTTCTTGTTAGGTGTTAATAAAATTGTCCTTTTATTGTTGTTGTTGTTTTATGCCTCTTAGCAATTGAAACTGCATTGAAAACAACCCAATTTAATACCACCATAACTGAGAGCCAAATTTTAAAATTCCATTTTGATTTAAGTCAAAAGCTGGCCATGAATTGCATGTTTTCTATAGTGTCTTAATCTCTCTCTAAAATGATTATTGTGGGTATTTAATAAAGCAAAAAAATATATCCGACAATGGCAGAGAAAATAAGACAAGAAGGTTAATTACACAATTTAGGGTATGGCGAGAGAACAAATCCAATATAGTTAAAACTGATGTGCAGACTTGTGGCAATAGTGTAGGCATGGCAGACTATGCCCTTTCAACCTATCTTCCTGCTGCATCATATGGTGTTGCTTAGGAACCACCATCACATACAAATCTTATTTTTTCTCTGCCATCTCCCTGCACCAACTACCATGCTGCTACAGATATTTATACATATTGTCTCACTTGGCATCTGCTTTGTCTTCCTATATGTCCCAGCCAGGAAAATTAAAGACCGTGTTTCCTTAACCTGCTTGCTGCAAGAGTTCCACATGTTCTTTAAATATAGCCAAGTGGCTGCCCTTCTGTGAGATCTGGAGGTAGATATGCTTGGGGAGTTCAGATCTTTGGATACCGGGGAGGCCATGATTACCCTGGGTTATCTTTGGCTCAAGCTGATCACATGTATCCTTAGAACTGGAAATGCTTTCTTAGCAGGGTTAGAGAGATGAGACAAAAGAGGGAGGTGACGTGATTCAAAACGTGAGAGGGACTTATCCCATCATTGCTGGCTCTGGAGATGGAGGACGACGCCATGAGCTAAGAAAGGCAGGTGGCCTCTAGAAGCTGGAAAAGGCAAGAGAATGATTCCATGCCAGCTTCTAGCAAGGAACCCAGCCATGCCAACACCTGTTTTTTAACCCAGTGAGACTCACTGTGTTTCACAGCTTGTACATGCATGTCTATTTTGTTCTTACCGGAGCAGTAGAAATGCTGCACAAACTGACTCAAGTATTTTTAATTCACTGCTTAAATGTGTACTTTCCACCCTCAGCCACTGATGAATGGGGAAGGACTGAAAGGAAAAAAGTTTTCCTATCTTTCCCTTTCCCTCTGTGTCATCAGTTTTCAGTATAAACTGGTGACTTTTACAGGGAAGTAACACATGTAAGAAAGGATGTGACAGGGTTCCTTGGTCACTTGTACCTTCATTCTGTGTTGGAAGCAAGTTAGACACTGGCCTGCATCATCAGTGTTTACTCATTATAGGTTTAACATTTACCTTGTTCTCACTTTGAGTCTCCCTGTACCACAGACATCATGGGTCCATGGGAATTCTGTGCTCATAAGGCATCAGGAAGGCTATATGCAAATGAGGTGGCTGAGAATGTACTGCGGGCATATCTTACATGTCTCCTCTGAACATGCACAGTCTAGCTGAGCTTTAGTCACAAATGCAAGTTCAATAATAAAATCATTAAAATTTTAAGATGGTGAGAGCAGTGCATTAACCCAAACTCAGTGGCCCTTCTGAGCATTGGGACACCATGAGACTGCACAGGTCATGTGGCCCTGCTCCTACACATTTTTCTACTACATTATTTTTGGCTGTATAGCATCCAAGCATGGTTCTTTGCTCACTCAGAGATTTTAAGACTTACATAATATCTTTAAATAAATTTCTTTCTGTTTGAAATAACTAGAGGAGATTCTGTTGTTTGCTAAGAACAATGGCCAATTCAATCAAGCCGAGGTTAACTTGTTCTTCTGGGCTAAATTGTGTCCCTCCCACAATGTGAAGAAATGTTGAAGTCCCCACCCTTAGTACTTCAGAATGTAATCTTATTTGGAAATAGGTCATTAGGTTCTATTAGGTTATTAGATCCTAACTCAGTGTGACTGGTATCCTTATAAAAAGGAAAATTTGAACACAAGCAGACGTGCACAGAGGGAGAACGCCATGTGAAGATGAGTGCAGAGATCGGGGTGATGCTTCTACAAGTCAAGGATCAACAATGGGCCACCAGACGCGAAGAGAGAGGCCTGGGACAGATTCTCCCACACAGCCCTCAGCAGGAACAAGCCCTGCCAGCCCCTCGATTGCACATTTCTACCTCTGGAAATGTGAGATAAACAATGTCTGTTACTTAAGCCACGCAGTCTCTGGTACCGTGTATGACATCCCTAGCAAACTAATACAGGTGATATTCTTTCATGTCTGGGAAATGGACTGTGGCAAAACTTGGAGGGAGTTGTGATGCCCACTGCTTAGAGGTACTATATATCTCTGCATAGGATGAAGTAGATGCTAACTAAATATTCTTATTTGTGAATAAATAAATTAATTGAGTTGAAAGTCTTGGAAATTTTAGTAGGTATAGCTGGAGCAATGATGCAATAAATAAAAGAGTCATTTTAATACTTTGTAAATAAGCTGACCCCCCAAAATTTTAACCAACATTTCAAATGAATGGTTAATATATTTGTAATTTAAAAATAAGGTCAATCAATAAGAAAATGGATCAGGAGCCTTATATTTAAGTAACAGAAGACATGAACAGTTTTGAAAGGTAAAAGCTAATAAACATGAAAATGTTCAGCTGCATCAAATATAAATAATGAAAAATTTAACAGTTTACACTTAGAGTTTGAGTTCTCGGTCATTCTTCAACTAAGTGAAAATTTCCCCTGCCAAATTTTGCACATCTCATTTAATTAAAAAGATTCTATATTTCTATCAATTTTTACCCTAAAATGTATTTTACCTTTTATAATTTTAATTGCCTACCTTTTAAGTTTTTGTTGATTTATTCCTACTAACAATTTTAATGATGAACTAGAAAATAGACCCTTAGGTTTGTTCCTCCAAAAAGTTATCTTTACTTTAATATGAAAAAGCATAAAGGAAGAAACAAAAAGAAACTTGTAGTTACACCATGATGATTACCCTTGTTGATATTTTTAAAATGGTATACATATACTTAGTTAGAAAGTTCAAATAGTACAGAAAGATAGCAAAAATAAAATTCTTACTCCTTAGCTCTCCTCTGTTCATCTCTTCAGAGATCACGACTTTAAATTTCTTCCCTATCACCCGAAAATGTTTTAACAAAAATTACATTTGTTTCTTAACTTGTGTTTTTAGAAAATTTTGAACAATTGTGTGACAGTTGTGTGACAAAGAGAAGTGAAGAGACCCATGTAGGCAAGAGAGAAACATGCACACAGAGACCTGAGACTCCCTAGAAAGAACTTTATAATATTTTACAATACGGTCTAAATCTTTCATGATCAAACTACTAGGTCTATGTATTCTCCTTCACAACTGGGACATGCCATATATTTTTTAAAATCAAAACTTAGAGATCATTCAGATTATAAAATGTAGGGTAAAATCCAAGGTCCTTAATCCCAAAGTTATGTTTCTAGGATGCAGTTTTAGGGATATATTTAGAAATGCTGATAGAGTATTAAATAAATAATGATATTTATGGCAGTACTAATATAAGTAAGAAATTCACTCAAATGATCATCTTGGGTCATTAATGTAAGGTATATCCATAGGAGGAAATATTACAATGTTTGTGAGGGTGATTAATATGATTTTTAAGCAAAACAGAAATAGGATATAAAACTGTATATAAAAATAACAATCTCAAGCATTTAGAAAACACAACCAAATAAGACCAGAATAAATTATGCTCGTACGTTAAGAGTAGTTATTTGAGGGTTAGGATGATGTATTTTCCAATTTTTCTACCATACAAAATGGATTAATATTCACCATTAATATTTAATTAAAGTCGACACCTAACTTTAAAAAGATTACTACCACAACATTTCTCTGTCAAACCAACCGACTACCAATAGTCATGGTAAAACATTTCCAAAGATCAGAGCCAGACAAAGTTCCTCTAAAACACGTTGTTGGTGCCGGGCTGGGCTTGTAGAGGTGAGTAGGACTGCCGAGTACAAGACAGTTAAGTGACTCCATAAAAATTCAGGTCAGAGGCAAATATGTCAAGCTGTTTTTCTGAAATGCCGAATCTTTAATTCAAAACTTAAGCAGTAATAAAAATGGCTATGAATTGCCTGTATCACCTTCATCTCTTCAGAATTCAATCACTGTCACTGGTCCCTAGGGATGAAGAATGAAATAAAAAGCACATTTCCCTGAGTTTTAAGAGATTCAATAGACACTGAAGAGAACATCGCTTACTTGCATATGCATAGACTACGAACAAGCAGGAGATTAAGGAGATCAAAAGCTTCACACTTTGATGAGGAAGAAAGCTTTCTGTTTAGTGAGGGGTAAAAAGCTATATCCAGTAAGACTACTTTTGAGGGGAGCTTTACAAGTACAGAGCAAGCACAAATCAAACGTTTACCACGGATATACAAACAATCATAAACGTCACAAACATAGCTCCCTCTTCCCCTCTCCGACTTACACTTTTTATGCAAATAAATCACAAAAAGTCACCATCTTCAGTTTTCTTCATTTTCCTCAGTAAAGGTAAATGAACACTAGGCTATTGTGGTTTCCTTATACCCAACTCATTTCCTCAAATGAGCAGAAAGGGAGAAGGAATAGCTGCGTAGCCGAAGAAATTCTACCAAGCAGGCTTGTTTTTCTTAATTTAAGTTCTGATTTCTGGGAAGGATTTGTGTTTATGTTAAGTTCTATTTTCAGAAACGGGCCCATTTGTAAATGGGCTGGTTGTGTTGCGAAATGATATATAGGTCTCTCTCACATGCAAGAAGTTGATTCAGGGTTTGTGAAGAAGGGAGTCAATTTAAAAACAAAAGCAAAAACTAACTTTCATTATTTTGAAATAGTAAATTCAAAAAAAAATTTTTAACATAAAGGTTTACTGGCTCAATTGTTAAAAAATTACGATTTTAAAATTCATTTTGTTAAACTGGTATTAGGATGAATTACCTTTTTAAATATAAAAGCCCTCTACATCAGGAGCATGTTCGTGACTGAAGGAGTTTGGGATCCTAATTGTGAGAGTGACACTTGAGTTAACGGAGCCCTGTGTGATTGGGTCTTTATGTAGTAGATTAAAGAGCTGGGAGACTTATTTGTGGTTGTAAGTCTCCTTAGGGATAGTCAAGTTGAGGAAATTTATTTCATAGTGTTCTATATGTGTCACAATAACAACAAAACATCCATTAAATTATTATTTTTTTGAATAACTGTATAACCATTTTACAGTGTGCCAGTTGCTTTCCCATTCTATTTAATTTTTATAACATCCCAGGAAAGTGAAGGCCCAGCAAATTTAAACAGCTTGTCCCACATCATCTGGACAGAAAGTGAAAACGTTGGGATTCAGTTCTGGTCCACATGACCCCACAAAATCATGTCTTTTACCATGCCCATGAAGCTGGCATGAAGGGCTCAAAGTGCTGGGAAACGATAGTGTCTTCGCAACTGCTGCAGTAAATGAGATTTGGGGGCGTCAAAAACAGACGGAAGATCAGTTCTAAAAGGCTGCATTTGATTTGATTGGACTCAACTGGAGTGGCATATAAAGGCAGCCTCAGGCCAGAATGGAGTGTGTTGAGAATCAGAAAAACATCAGCTCCTTACGTTTAGTTACTGGGTACCACTATGCAGTCCCATTTTCTGGGATGAAAGTAGAACAGAGGCATCTCACATTCTGGACAAGGCAGGTGATAGAATAGAGACTGAAAGCCTTCCCAATCATTTCTGATTTTCCTTTCTCCTTTTCCCACTGCCCAGGTATATGAATGACCATGTGCATTTCTGCTTATTGCTTATTCTTATTTAATACTTTCCTTTCATTCTCTTACCACCCAGGCTAAGGCCTTGATCACCTCATTCCTCATCACCCTAAGAGTTCCGAAATGATTTTTCTTTTTTGGATTTTTTTTCTGCCCACATTCAGCCCCAACCCATAACACCATCTAATTAATTTTCCTGAAACATTTTAATCATGTAACCACTCTGACCTCAAAATGTTTAACTCCTCTGACTTGTTGGCCAAAACAAAACTTTTTTAGCTTTGCATTCAAGATTGTACTGACCTCTGCCTCCAACTCACTTGCTGTGGTTCTGGACAAACAATTTTGGTAGAAATGCCTTGGTATTTTTGCCTCCAAATTTTTGCTTTAGCCTTTCATGGGACAAACAAAAATTTCTAATTTCTTTTATGTCACACCAGACAGAATTTTCAAAGTGAAACTAAAATTTACCTTCATCATTGGGCACCATTCACCAGCCACACCCAAAGCTAAAGGTTGTTTTGTGTCAGCTTAAATGGGAGCAAAAGAGAGGGTTTGATGACATTGTAATAAGAAAGTACCGGTGGGGAAATGGTAAGAAAGAACACAGGGCAGTCTGTGAACACAATATAGGGATGAAGTGTTTAGTGAGTTTAGTAAAACAAGGGGTGGCAAAGAATGAGAGTGAATTTGAGGTCAGGATGAAGGTAGTTACAGAGAAGGTGGGAAGCTAAAGTGTGTTGGTTGTGACCAGTTTTAATGAATTGACTTAGGTAGTGGTGAAGCAGTTGTTAATTGATCTCCCACAAGAGTTGTCAGTGATGGAGAGAATATACAGGTATTTGAAGGTGTGCTGTGAAGTTTCCAAAGAAAGGATTATTCTGGAAGCTGTAAGAATCCAAAATCCCTTTAAAAATTGGAGGCTCGAAGCAGGAAATACACTACTCTTCTTGTAATTGTATAATAGCCATTATTACTTAGGTTCTATTGCACCCACTTGGGGGATCTAACCGCATTTGTCCACACCACCTTTCACAAACCTCTCCGTGGGGACTTTGATCAAATCCACACAGTTCACCCTTATTGTTAGTAGCATTTTACAACACAAACATATCAAATGCCATGTGTTGGTCATAGTCTGTCTCCAGGATTGCAAGTCCTGGAGTCTTGGTTTATAATTTTGAACTTTCAGGATCATATGTAATATCAAGGATAAAGCATTGTGACTAAACAATATATTGGAAGAAATTCATTGTAATCATATTTGGCTAGAGTTGAAAGCTTAGCCTTTAATGTTCATGAAGATCTAAAAGAACTTCGGTTTTTGTTTTTTCCAAAGGTCCTTCTCAGTTAACTGCATAATATCCAATTATGCATCTTAGAAGAATTTAGGGTTGAGAAAACCCAGCTACTATTGGAATCTTTGATTCTACAAAATTCGTGTTCCCCAAACCAGTGCTTATACAACTAAATTCTTCCCTCTGGGATTTCGTTGATTGTCATAACTTTTGAGTTTGCCTTGCAAAGCCACAGACTCATTACAGTAAAATTCTACAGTTTAAAATGTTTTAAAAGTCTAGTATTGTAGCTGATTTTGTTCGTTATTTGCTCAGGAAAGGAAAAAAAAAATGCCCGCAGTCTTTATTTTTTCCCCTGATGTCTTAAATGAACTGGGGTTTTAATATTTATTTTTTTAAACTGTAGCATTTTAAGGATGTAACTTTTATAGGTGTGGGAATAACAAGTCACTAAAATATTTTGATCTTAAAGATAGAAAATACTATAATTACCATTTACTATGAGTAAGCAGGGGGGACGAGGAGTGCCTTGTTTAGTCTGATCCTCCTTAGTGCTGAGGGGAACTGAAGGTTACATTCCCAGCCATATCTCCTACACAGATTTGCTGTGGCACAGGTGTTATGTTCATATAAAAAGATATGTCATGTGTCTGGTTTTGCAAAAATACTAGGGGTTTAGTAGTTTATAAAGACAGTTTCCTCTAATTTGATAAAGACATCATATCAATAGCACTTTCCCTTGGTCAAAAAGCAAGAACAGGGTTCGTTTTCCTTTTATTGGAAGAATTACACTCTCCATTTAGTGAGTCATAAGATAAGGGCTTATTATTTGTTGAATCAGGCACGCAGAGACCTGGATTTCAATCCTTTGGATGAGTTTCTCATCCTCAGTACTATTCATGTTCTGGGTCCAAATGTTCTGTCCTGTGGAGCTGTCTTGTGCATCATAAGATGTTTGGCCACGTCCCTACCCTGTGCCCACTAGGAGCCAGTAACACCTTCTTCCCTATACCCCAGTCCTCCAGTTGTAATGATAAAAAAAGTCTGCTCCCTGGCAAGGGGCAGGAGAGAAAGGAAAATCTCCTCCAGTTGACAATTACTGCTTTAGATTTATTTTATTTTTGGGTGATCTCAATGAACTTCCTTAAATGTTAATGGGAACAGGGGCGTGGGAGGGACTAAAGAGCAAAAGAGTAACTTTCGTTCCCACAGGAGTGGGTGCTGTGAGTGGGTACCAAAGGAATTGTCAGGATCTCTAGAATGGACTGTGGCAGCCAGGGGCTCATGTGGAGGAGAGCTCAATTAATTCATGTCTGATGTAAGATTTTAGGGAATGGTCATTTTCCCAGAAGACCCAGTTTACTTTTACGTGAGTACATGCTTAACCTTTAGATATAAATCTGTGCAGAAGAAATTCAGTAACATATATGATAGGAAACCAAAAACAGCAAAAGGGTACGGCCACTGCTTATTCCCCTTCCATGGCAGACATCACTGATGAATCATCGCACTCTGTTGCTGAGTCTCCTGTCAAACTCAAAATCTTTCTCAACACGGGACTTCAGGCATCACTACCAATATCTCAGAATTAGACTAAAGATGAAACCTGTTTATGACCATTGTTTTTAAATCATTGCCAGTTATTTTGAGGACAATGGTAGTAAGTGATGAAATATGTTGTTTGACATATAACCTACAAACCAAGCATCAAAAGTCTTGAGTGGAAAATAACAACCTAAACACCGAAGAAAGTGCATCAGACAAAATTAGAAATCAAGATAAAGTTGATTTGGTTTTTGGGGGCACCTATGGCATGGAGAGTTCTTCTCCCAAGGTCACACAGTCAATTAGGTTAAGTGAGAAATTCTGGAACGCTGCAGATTTTGGGTCCTGAACTTCACTCTGGTGTAGCATGGCTGCACGCCAGGAGTTACTTTTGTGTGCATCCTGGAAAACTGAGGAGAAATGCAAGCAAACTGAAAATGCTGGATGGGCTTTTGGAATAATCCTGTCAATGCTTGAGAAGGAAGGCCTTAACATCATCAAATAAGTTAGGAAACTCCCTGAAGTGAGAGTTTCTGAGAAAAAGAAGTAAGTCAAATTGGGATTTATGGTCACTAAATTTGTGGGAGCCAACAACTCTGTGTTTCCTTAAATATCCAGCCAATCTGGAAAACTCATCAAACTGCTTTAATAGAGGGAAATACAATTAAAAGGATTCAGATTAATTCGGGGGCCTAGCAGCTGAATCACAAATTGGGAATGGAACCCATTGATCTGTGTTGTTAATCTTGTTAAACAAACTCCCTGGGGTTATTTTGATGATGCCAAAGTTTGAATATTCTGATCTAAGCCATGTATATTTAACTTTGATTTGCCCTTTCCCCTAAGCTTGTTAAAATGCAGTAGGTGTGAGGTAGGGTTTGAGATTCTAAATTTTAGGAAGCTCTCTTTAGCTTAAGAACACCTGTCCTTGAGGATGTGGAGCCATTGTTAGAAAGAGGGGTGAGCTGTAGAAAGTAGAAAAAGCAGAGGCTTCTGCCTCTGCAATGAACTATGGCCATTGAGTGGAGAAGCAGAGGAAGGCAGCGTGGAAGAGGGTGAAGTTAGCAGGCCAGCAGTTAGTTGAAAGCTCTGTTGGCCTTTGAACTAGAATGGAATGTTACTTGGTATTTACTTATCAGGACACTTGGAATGCTGGTGACAAGGGTGTTTGTCTGTACGCAACTTACTACTATTGCAATTCTCATCTGGCTTCCCTCCTTGGCCAAGACAGGTGTGGCTAGAAGAACCGCAGTTGAAAAGAGCCCACTGAACCTTTGTGCCTGGTCAGCTCCATGATCCCGAAGTGCTTTCACCCACAAGGACATTTCTATGAAATCATCATGGACCAAAAATACTATTACCTGACCTTTACAGTGGACCGTTTTCAGGAAGACTTTTTGTTATTCCCAGATAAAAATCACTCTAAAAGGAGGAAGTTTTGTTGTCACAGAGGCTGTTGAAACAAATGAGATGTGGTCTTTCAAAGTGGTTCCAAATTCCAAAGCAGTCATAGATATATTGGGAATAAGAGTCTTTCAGATGACTGCAGAACTGCTCAGCAATCATTTGAATGTTCAAGCTGTTATGTTAAAAATATGTTCTCTTTGTGAGTTTTTGTTTGTTTTTCTTGTTTATGCATTTGACACTTTCAGTTTTTTATCCTGCATGTGAGTAAACCACATGATTTTTAACTTATTTTGCTCAGCATGATATTTCAAGTTCCATCCATGTTGTCACAAATGGCAGTATTTCATCTTTTCTTGTGGCTGAACAGTATTCCATTGTGTATATGTACCGCATCTTCTTTATCCAATCATCTATTGAAGGACACTTCAGTTGTCTTATTAACCAATGTCACCCCAATAAGTTTAATTAAAAAGAAATAAAAACATTTTCTCTTGGTAGTAGGTGGCCATGTTGAACATACCTTGGTGTGAATACATGGCTTCCCTGGCAGTTTTGATGGGAGTGGAGGAGGATGTGAGGGCGCTGAGCATCTCATGAGGAGAAGAGGGACAGAAAGACTCAGGGCTCTAGAGAAACTGCCTAGTTTGCAGTTTCCTTGAGGGCCACCTCCTTAGCTTTGCGTAAAACCAATCTTGGTGGGAGGGAGAAAAGGAGACTGGTGATACCACTGCGGTTCAGTGAGTCAGCTGCTCCCCACAGAGCAGGGAAGCAGACTACATGAAATGTTAATTATCTGTTAGAAAACACAGTTTATTTTACACAATTTCAAAAACAAAAACCCAATTCCTGGGCAGACTCTGTTATTTAACCCCCTCAATTTATATTTATATATGCTCAATAAAGGTAAGTGAAAAAACCATAAAGTGGTCCTTTTAAAGGTGACAACATATGTCTTTACTCTCTAAACCAAAACACCTACACACATGGTGACTGAGTTACAGTCAGAAGTGTGCTATAAAACGGCATTTCCTCCCACTAATTTTAGATTGCCTCTGCAGTTCTAGAGAACAGTATTAATCTTAAGCACAAAAATGATCTACTTCAGTTCAGCAATATCACATCGTTCATATAGTTTCCTCGGTTATTTTATCGGCTCAGCTCCTATTGTTTCTCCAGTGATAAATTGCACTTTATTTCTTTATTTTATGGAGTGCGGAGTCATAGTAATTTCCTTGTCCCAGTTCCATTAACTTCCTGGTAGTATTGTTTGAAGTCACCAGACTCTGATGTGTAATCCAACTGTTTCCCTAATATGTGGGAAGCAACAAACTGCTTGTTTACGTCAAACACAATTCTTGCTACAGTTTTCCTTTTTCTCGAAGTCTTTTCCCATGAAAATTCTGGCAGGGGCCTAACTTAGTATTTTAGGGATTAGCGTAAACTTGATATATAGTGAGCATTCCTGGAGTGTTTGATGATTGAATGAAGTCATTAGGATTGGCTTGGAATATAATACTGATCCCACCACATTAAGATTAAAAATTTGGAAAAGAGATTACACCAGGATTATTTTCATGTTTGCTTCTTGTTGGGTTCCACAAAGTGCCTGTACCAATGTTTTTTCTTCACTTTTTTCAAGTCCTATATTTTACCCACACCTTCCACCACTTTACAAGATAAATGATCTCTCACTTCATTGTAAGAATTGAGGTCATCTGAACAGTGTTCCCTCAGCTTCCTTTCCCTCCATCTCGGAGTTCCCCCACTTGCTCCTGCCTCTACTCTAAACTGGAACTGGCGTTGTTTTCAGAGCTAATCCACTCAACTGTGCTGGTAATCTCATTCCCTCCCACAGCTTTCCCTAATTCACCATCAGTTCTTCACACCGTTACTTTCTTCTTCTATCTTCTCTTTTGTCTAATAATAATGAAATAATCTATAACTAAAGGATGTATTCAAATCTATGTTTTCATAAGCAAGATGTCTGCTCTCTGGCCCTTGAAGTGTATAGCTTCATCACTTCCTGTGCTTCTGTCAAACATTTCCTTTTTGGACAAGTCACCTATGCATCCTGTCTTTACTCCCATAGTCCTTGTTCTGTATTCAAACTCTGCAAGTCCCATTTGGCCCATGACCTCCTTTACAAATGTTCAGAGCTGAGATTCTTGCTTATTATTAAGCAGAGAGCAATGTGGATGTGGAAAAGGCAGAGAAACTGGAGGTGGGAAACCTGTTAGTGGCAATTATAAGCTTAAGGAAGCAAGAGACAGTGAATATCTGCATTGAGGGTGTGTTTGGTGTCCTATAGGAGCTTGGGCGTAGAAAACACTGCATGCTGCAAATCTATAGGAATTTGCTACTGATGGTTGGGGTGTATTTTTAGCTGAGCATTTAAGAAAATGATGACAACTTTCACAGATAGAGGGACAGCAGAATGTGAATGTGAGTGCAAGTGAGGTGTTGTTAAAAGTGAAATTCATTTTAAACATGTTCAACTTGTGGGGACAGTATGATGATGGGAGACCAAAGTTGAAAATCTGAATGTAGAACTTCAGAAAGAAATGAGATACTACACTTGATCATAGCCAAAAGGCCGAGAAGTGATTGATTTCACTCATATGTGGAATCTAATGAACAAACTGAACTAACAAGGAAGATGGGGACAGACTCATAGATGAAGAGCAGAATGACAGCTAGTTGGGGTGAGGAGGTGACGGGGTGGAGGGATTGAGCAAAAAGGAAAAAGGACTCACGGACATGGACAACAGTGTGGGGGTTGCTGGGGAGAGGTGGGTATAAGGGGACTAAATGGTAATGGGAAAACATACAATAAAGATTAAGTTAAAAAAAGAAAGAAATGAGAGTTATCTTAAAGATACAGACTTTCAAGTATACTTAAAAGGAGAAGGGAGACTTTTTAAAAGGGTACCTGTGAGTTTCCTGAAGAAGGATACATGTACAGATAGAGAGAAGATGACTTAGAACAGAGCTTTAGAGAAATTCTCCGTTTGCTGGACAGGTGGAGAAAGCTCCTGGAGGAGAATGAGAAGGGGATTCAGGGTTCCCAACATTTTACTTTGAGCAGTAAAATGATGTGCAGAGAAAAGGCAGAGCAGGAATGCGAGGAGGCCCTGAGCCTGGCCACAAAGTCATTCATTCTTTTGTTCAACCAGAGCTGCCCACAGATCTATGGCAGGCTGTGCACTGTTTTAGATATGAGTCTAGAGATTCAATAATAAATAATAAATGCTATTTCTGCCTTTGTGAAGTATTGTCTAATGATAATGGTGGCAAGTTAACAAGGAATTAGAATTCAATCTTCTGAAGGCTGTAACAAAGGGTATGCAGGGTGTCCTAATCTACAATATCAAGTGGGTGGATTTGGGGACCCGTCAGCCCTGTTCACAGGTGAGCGCTCTCAAGTCAGGCCGCCTGGATCTCAGTTACGGCTTAGCCGCTCATCAGCTGGCTGATCTTCAGCACATAATTTATGTATTCTCCTTCTTACTTTTGTCATTGATGATAAAAATAAATAATGATAATAATAACTGTATCTGTTTCATAGGTTGGTGGTGAGATTAAGTATGTTAAATATGTAACATGTTGAGGCAGTGACTGACATATAAAAAGGTCTTGATTAACAACCATCAAGCTTGGTGCTTGCTCTGTACCAGACATTGTACCTCCCATAGTAGCGTTAAGAAACAGGTGGCATTATCATCTGCATTTTTTAAAATGAGGAAACTGAAGCACAGAGAGGTAAAGTAGCTTCTCCAAAGTCACACAGCTAAAAGTGGTTGTTTTATTTGCCTCCTCTTCACCCTGTGAGGGAGAGATTCTTACCCTCTCATCATTGAGATGGCCAAACACCTGACACCTGACACTGAACAGATGTGACAGACAGGGATTTCTCACATACTCTCACAGGCCAGGAAGGACGGCTCTGCATTCCCTGCAAGCCACATGGGGGGCCCAGAACAGAGTGGACAAGTAGGATCTATGAAAGAAGGCTTTGTAGTAACAAGAGGGTGAGGTGAATCCTGTTTCCTGTGGGAGGATGTGGCTGACTTATTTGAATCATTCCATAAGCTGTCAGGGAACTGAAAGTCACTATTGGGGATGAGCGGGCACTGTGCTGGGCCCACATGGTTGGCTGGGGAACCTTATCCATGGGAACAATGTGGGGAAGGGCACTTGGAGTTAGGCCGTTTGAGGACCTCACGTTTTATCAGATGTCAAGGCAACACTTTGAATCCTAATTTCAGGCCTGTGTCACAGTGGTAATTGGGACTCCAGCTGTCTGGATCAAGGTTCATGCTTATTTACACTGTTCTGTGTTCCCTAAAATTTAGACAAAAGGGTTGTTTCCAGAACGTGTCTTATGTTCTTCATTTCTACACTATTGTTCATCTTCCTCTTTGCTTAGGATTCCCTCTTGATTCCACATGGGGATATTTTTTATCAGTAGTGGAAGGAACTCTCAGGATATGCTGCTCTACAAGCCACTAAGGCTAACTGGGATGACACTGGGTTTCTTTTTGTGTCTCTAATGTACGCAGTTGTTTTAACTACTGATAAAGACTTTTATTCCTAAAGTAAATATACATGGGGGGGAGAGCACATTGGTATAAATTTATATTATATAAATCTGTGTTATGGTGAAACTGATATGTCTAATCCGAACATTAGGTTTAATGGGGGTATAGTTTTCAAAACCTGAAGAGGGACCAAAATGACAAGAAAGAAGAAAAACGGGGGTCAAAAATGTCTTGGAACTTCTAAGGCAAAATTTGCTTTTTATAATTTTAGATTTGGGAATGAGTTAAAAAATAAAGCTCAAACACATTATTTGTGCTATTTGCCTATAAAATGTGTGATAAGAGAGAAACATGAAACTGCTATGGGAAAGACATGTTGAATTTCCTAAGATTTAAAGAGATTTTTGCCACCTGGTCTCTTCTTCATTAACGTATTTGATGGGGAAATAGATGAATTGATGGGTAAAGAGAATGGAAGACAGCAAGTCAGTGGTTTAATATTTTTTTCTCACTCATATATAAATTGTGTGACCTGGTGCAGGCAAGGCATCTCACTTATTTTAGATTTTATAAATAAAATGAGAGGGAAAGCATTGGCCTCTGTCATAAAGGGCCTAAAAGGCTTGATAAACATGGGCACCTGGTTTTGAAGTCACTGAATGCTTCTCTCTAAATAAGTACAAAGTGAGAAGGAAATATTTCCTTGAGATTCTAAAGCTTCAGCTTTGGTAGGGAAATAAGAATCACTGGGTAGATACTTCCTTGGCCAATAAATGCATCAGCTCAGTGTTATGTAATGCTAACTTCTTTGGAACCTTACTTAAGAAACCTCAAATGTCAGGAAAACTACACAATTGAAAGACAGACGTCTGAAGGAATTCAAACATTTCTAGAGTCTAATTCCTGTCCAGCCAAGGTAAACTTTGGACTGTGTCATTGAACAAATTGCTCTAAGTGCCGGGGGTAACTTTGTATCATTTTCTACCCAACACTTACAAAAATAGTTGATTAGAATTTTCTTTCAACAAACTGAAGATACTTTACAAATTACTATAGCCACCTGAGATCTTTTTTGAAACAGAGTAAATAAAATGTCTTACTAACTATATATATATGAGACGTTGTCTGCTGACATAATTTGCCACCTGTTGACTCATTCACATTTTAATGATTAGCAATCTGTATTTTTACTTGTTCTATTCTATTTTCCTAATGGCAAGGAAGAAACTGAGAACATTAGAATTAATTGAGCAGATGCATTAGTATTAATCTTTATAGAAGTTGGTATGTTTCTTGATATTAGGGAAGCTATTTCCATGGCTGTTTAGGGAGGTATAATGGTTGACATAAAAATAGAATAAAATAACAGACTAAGAAAAATATATTTGAACAATAGCAAACAAAATTGAAGTTAGGTTTAGCACAGGGCGTTTTCCTCTACTAGTTAAAACCTGCAGTGTTTTGAACCTTATTTATAGTCTAGCCAGATTTTGATTTGAAACAGAAAAGAAGAACTGTGGTGAAGTGAGAGTTCTAATAAATTTTCATATTACTTTATTTTTCTGCAAAAGGGAAGTACCGAATATTTAGAGTTGTAAGTGTAATTAGGAGGATGCTTATCAAGAGATCTCAAAATTATTTTTCTAGGCCCATCTTTGGGATGAGGATTGGCAGCCAACTCATCTGACTGATGTAATTAGAAGAGGGTTGCAGGCGTGACAGAAGTAAATGATTTGCATTTATATGCTGGGCTGGGTGATGGTGCAGGATATCTGCGCATAAAAATTAATTTGGACAACAGTCTTTATTTTAGGACTGACTAGGGTACATAGCTGCAGCCCGCAAATCATATGCTTGAAAATTCTCTTGTGTGAAAAGCCTCTGTGTGATATGCCATTGGTGATAAGTCTCTTCTCCAAGCTTAGTATTCTTTCGTTACTAAAGCTGCTAGAGAAGATGTGGTTAATTTAATGCTCTGATTAATACCAATCATGAGTTACCATTTTTTTTCCCATAGAAAGCAGCATTATTTTTTTTTTTAAGATTTTATTTATTTATTTTTAGAGAGAGAGGAAGGAAGGGAGACAGAGAGGGAGAGAAACAGCAATGTATGGCTGCCGCTCACATGGCCCTCACTGGGGACCTGGCCTGCAACCCAAGCATGTGCCCTGACTGGGAATCGAACCGGGACCCTTTGGTTCCCAGCCCGTGCTCAATCCACTGAGCTACACCAGCCAGGGCGAAAGCAGCATTATTAATAGAAAATTGGTAATAGATAATGAAAATTGTGTGCTAAGCATTTTAATCAATTTTCATCATAAACAGTTATATTTTCAAAAGGGGAAATGTTCAAGTGATGTAGTCATAATAACAAAGCCTATGTTTCTTCTGGCATACAAAAACAGTCAAATGTCTCTGTGATTAATCTCAGCTTGCAAAACCAGTTTTGACTGGTGTTTGAGGCCTAGTCATGAGGTAGGCACTACACCTCTATCCATCTTTGTGTCCCCAGGGTCTTGCACTATGTTGACAAATAGCAGGAGTTCCATCAATAATTGCTAAGCAGCATAAATAATTATAAATCATAGAAAACTCCAAGCCTGGTTCTAGCCAATAATTGTAACCACTTTTCCTACTAAATCTTTTATTCATGCATGCAATACCTATGTCAATGGACGAGTTTGAATTTTATCTCTTTTTGACACTGTATTTATGAAGGCTTTGAATCAATTATTTTATTCTTAAAATTATTTTTGATACCAATATAAATGAGAGGAAATAAAAGGGAGAAAAATCAGTATCAAACAAATGGTTTTGTGAGTAAATATTAAAGTGTTGAATCCAATGAATTCAATATACTACCCCCCAAGTCTACAAATCTTAGGACAGCATAAAGCTGCCCAGCACACAGGTTGACACCCACTCAATGTTGTCACAGGCCTAGAAGGACACCTTTCTTCTTTAGGTGTTCCTGGGCTCAAGGTGAATCCTATGAGGTCCTTGAATAATAACAACTCCAGAAAGACTCCATCCCACTGTCAATCAATTTTGGCTGTATATCATTGAGTGTCCAAGTACATTACATAAGTAATGTGGTTCAAATTCTTCATTTCAAAAGAAAAAATAATAGGCTGGTGACCAAAGTATATGTTGAGTACTTTAACAAACACCACATAAAAAACTGTACAAAAAAACTCCCTGTTTTCTTGGTTTGTAGTAAAGGCATCATCTCCATTTGCTGTCCCTTTTATATGGTTTCAAGTAGTGAGGTGAGGGCGTACAGGTGCGGGGAGGTCAGGGATCCTTCCTATTTTGCTCACTGCTGTTTCTCAGGGGCTGACAGAGTACCGGACACACAGCAGATACTGAAGCAATGTTTGTTGACTGAATGTTAGAAGGGCTAAGAGAAATATGCAGATAGGACTGGATATATGGCTGTGTAGTCAACACTTGAATTTTTTCTTTAATCTTTTCTTGTACATATTTTCTCTGATCTTTTAAACTTGTTCTTAATATATCTTGCATGTATAAGGCCCTGTACTAAGCACTATGGGCCACACAATAATGAATAAGAAGAATTGAAGTACTTGGAGTGTTTCTTTTTTCCTCTTTGTTGATTGACTTATTTATCCACTTAAACATTTATTGTTCCTTTTGCAAGGAATGGATTACTATTGAGTTTTGTTTCTGAAAATAACCTTGCTGCAAATGTTATCCTCTAATGTACCTTGTAGTTTAGAAGCAAAGATCAAGCAGTGAAAAATAGTAAGGAGCATCTAAATTGATCAAAACAGTGTAATAATATAATGATTAATCCCTAAAAGTGGAGTGTTCTGCTGAGGAGCATTGAATTGGAGAAAGGATAGGACTAATAAATATACATTAGATACTGTCAAAGAGAAGTAACTGTAACCAAATCGGCTGAAGGAAGATGTAGTCATAGATCTCCTGAGAATAAAGTTTGAAGAGGAAATGTAAAAATAGAAATATTAAGTGATTTCATTGTAGGAGCTAATATAAGTAGTTATGCTATATGACCTGGACTCTAGGAAAATAAAATATTTTAGTCTTGAAGTTTCAGATTATCTTTATGCCTTAATACACTTAAAAGCTTAAAACATTTGATTTAACCAACATCAAATACTCCTTAATTAATATAAACCATTCAGAAAAAGAAAACATGAATCCTCATTGACTTCAATATGAAATTGGAAGAAGTATTAAAGTCATTTTGTCCAAATTTTTTACCTTCTACAAGGGAAATTGAGGTCAAGAGAGGTCAAGTGACTGATTTAGTGTCACACAATTAGAGTACATAATTTCTACTATAGTATCCTTCACACTATGCAGCTATACTTCACTGAATGACAATGAATTGTCTTTCTGGTTCAAAGCAATCTTGCTAGGTTTTTTTAGCAGTCTGTGATAATCCAGCGAGTTCAGCATATTCCCATGCAGACCCTCAAGCCTAAAGCTTCCTTAAATACAGAATCTACTGAAATCTGCCTGAACTCTACTGCCAGACAGTATTTGTTTGAATTTAGTAAAATGTAACTAGTCTGATAATTACGTGAACTGAAATTTGGATGACTCAAAGAATGATTTACCTATGTCCCTTCAGTACATTATTGGTGGCAAATCAGTAAGAGGTAATCCAGCTTCATTAACCATCCTTGAGACACTTCAAAGTCACATTTATTCTCACTCATTTCATTTGGGGAAGCATGTGCCAGATGAGGAAACTGAGGCCCAAAGGACTTAGAGTAAGGTCATGGCAGAGCTGTCACTCAAATTCTAGTCTGCTCTTGTGTCAGCTTGGCTAAAGTATGGTGCCATGTTGTTGGTCAAACATTAGTCTAGGTGTTGCTGTGAAGGTATTTCTTAGCTGTGGTTAATATTTAAGTCAGCAAACTTTGAGTAAGACAGACTACCCTCAGTAGTGTGGGTGGGCCCCACCAGTTGACGTTGAAGGCCTTAAGAGAACAGACTGAGGTTTCCTAAAGAAGAAAGAGTTCTCCTGAAGACTGCAGCATAGAAGACCTGCCTGCATGTCCAGCCTGCTGTCTTGAGGAATTTGGACTCAAGAATGCAGCACTCACTCTTCCCTGCATTTCTGCCTGACAATCTGATTTGTGGATTTTGGACTAGCCAGCCTCCACAATCATGTGAGCCAATTCCTTAAAATTTATCTGCCTATCTATCCATCTGTCTGTCTGCCAACCTGCCTATTTCCTATTGGTTCTATCTCTCTGGAGAGCCTTGAGTAATATAGTGTCTTCTACACTGTTCCTACGTACTTTCTATTGTCCTGAAGCTGGACTTTAGAGTTGACAAGAAGCATGTACTTTGGGGGTTGCGAGCCTGTTCAGGAGGACTAGCTGTGGGCTGTCCACTTTGTTTGAGACAAGGGCCTTCAGAAAGGTCATACATTGCAAAGGGTCATGGTGGCAGAGCCTTGCAGTCCTATAGGTCTGCGACAGATGCAGCTGCTAATGCTCTCGTGACAGTAGCAGCCTCAGGAGACAAATCTCTGGTTCCCTCCGTGAAGGCCCTGGCAAAATAAACAGGACTTCAGAGCAAGAACGCAAGTCTCAGCAAAGGGCATTTTCAGGAGGAGCCACTCTGTAGGCTTGTATAATTAAAAAAGAAAACTCATAGGAGGATATCTTACAGGACAATTTTTTGAATGGACAAAAATACATATATTCCTCTGATCCTCAGTAAAACATCGACACTTTTTTAGATTCTGAACTAAATACTTTAATGAAGGACAGATAATAAGAGTGAATTGACACTAATTGGTATTTCAGATCACTGAGCTGGTTGAAAAACCATTTGTGATGAGGTCTTTATAAGTTAACAGTGGCTCTTAAATGCCTAATTACACATTGTGCTGTCCCTAGAGAGAACTAAAAAAATGTATTGTTGCTCATTGCACTATACTTAACCAAGAAATTAAAGTGGGCGATCTGAACAGATTTATTTGTGTGTGTGTGTGTGTGGCAGAAGTTCTTTTCCACCCAGAGTAGATTGATATAGGGAGCCTCAGATAGTGACACATTGTGCCACATACAGAAGGGAATCAGGCCTTGCAGTGAACATGGGTAATGGGCTGACAGGAGAAAAGGCCTTGTGATTCTTGCAGAACAAAAAGAAAAAATAAGAGACAAGGTGAGAGGTGGCTCGATGAGGGATGATTTTTTTTTCCCTATCCTGGAGATAATAATTAAAATGGTATCATTAAAAATATTTTAAAATTTATGCTGCTTGGGCTCTAAGAATTAAGGGGGAAAACATTTGCAATGGGTTATATTTGGGAGAGATCAAGGTAATACTTGTATTTTCATTATGCTATTGGCTAAAGCCCCTGGAACTCAATGAAAAAGTCATTCAGAGGACAAATGAACAGATGGAGTTCAGGAGGAGGGTCATCATGAGGGCTTGTTCTCAGGCCATTGCCTGTGGAATCATTTCCTGGGTGTAGGGACCAAGGAGATACTCTGGAAATTGAGTAATTTCTTAGGGAAAGTGTCCAGGAGGTTCAATACAAGGTGAAGAGGGTCTGATGGGACATCTGCCTCTCCATTCATCCCCTTGCCATTTCTGTTTATTACACTCTTATAGTTTTATATTTTAGGTAATGTGTGTTGTTGTTATTTTAATCTATATAAATTGGAAACTTCTTAATTACATTCCTTCTCCTTATTCCTCTAAGTGATAATTTGCCTCAAATAAAGCTTATGGTTTCCTATGCACTGTTTGTACTGATGTCTGTTGAGTGATATCAGCTAGTCAATAACAGTCCTGACTTCTGAGACCAGATTGTCTTGCTTTCTACTTCAAACCACACCAATGTATTTGCCTTTCTGAACTGGACCAAGATGTAGGTGCTTTGGCCATTTCTACCTTTCTTGACCATAGCTGGGTCAACCAAGTCCTGTTCAGCTCCTTTTAGTCAATGGGCTTACCTCTCTAGGTATGGAGTGTAGTGTGTTCTGTGAGAAGGGTCAAGTCATTCTAACTTAAGTCAACATTACTTGGTGTAAACCTAAAAAAAACAAACAAACAAACAAACAAAAAAACACTGCTGGAACAAATTCTCACAACCAGTATTTCAGTTGAATTTGTTCTGAAACTTTATTTTCATCTTCCCCCCATACTCCAAATTAGACTGAAAGTCCTGAGATAAATAAGCAGGAGAAAAGGATTGAAGAAGGAGAGAGAAAAAAAGATGGGTTCTCCTACTTTCCCACACCCAGGGTAGCTAGACCTGGCCTTGCTTGGACTGGTCACTCTGGTCTCACTTGGGCTAGTCACTCTGGCCCCAAGTAGGAAAAGAAACACATGGGATCCTGTGTGAAAGCATGTGCCTACCTGTTCTCAACAAAGATGGTGTTCCTCCTTTAAATATTGCTTTCTAGAAGCATACATGGACTCTGACCTCATTCCCTCCTGGACTTCAGGCTTCCCAGCAGTGGTCAGGTCTCGAGATGTGATTATTTCTTTCAACAGGTTTAAAATATTTGTATACAGAAAAGAACAAGATTTCACCAACAAAAACTGCAATGAAATAAAGAAGGCAGAGGGTTAGCTCAACCATACTGGGAGTTAAATACTAGAAGGCAGTTTTGATTTTATCTCTTTTATACCTTACACACTGGGAAGAGGGTGTGAAGGGTTTAAATATCTACTGTTGAGTCAAGAAAATGGATCCCATGATGACAGAGCTCGGCTACATTCACCTGAGAATGATTCATGCTTTCAAGTCTGTGGGTCTCTACTTCAACATTTTACTGTTTTTTATTATTATTGCGTCATTTTGCTCTTGACTCCTCCCTCTTCTGATGTCTGTTCTCTCATTTCTAAATTCTCCGTACTTCTTCAATGTTATATATGCTTTGAGGATTTCCTTTCCTATATCATCTGTGCCCTATGTGGTCTATCTCTAGAGTAAAGAGTTTGGCAGATTTAAGAAATCATCAAAATTAAAATATTTGAAGCAAGTATGCCACAATCTGATTACATTATTATAACTACACTGGAGAGAGAATTAAAATGTTAAAGGTGTTATGTTATTTGAATGCCTTTGTTGCTCCTTTAACTTTTTCATAATAATTTTCTTAACATAGGTAAATAATGAAGCAGATTTGGAAGAATTTCAAATTACAAAGAAATAATAACAATTAATTTTTGCATATTTTGTTTATGATTTTTGAACACCTTTTATTCAGATACTGTAATACCTAGAGTAATGGTTTTTGTTATAAATCTCTAAACATGTATAATTTAAAAACATGAAGTCATAAATCTCTAACATGAAACATTTGCTATTTAAACATACAAATGATCATTTTAGACATATTTATCTCAGAAGAAACTTCAAATATACAGCAAATGTACTTAGAATTTCAACATTATAGAGAATCTCACATTTTTAATGATGCTAGAGATAAGGGGCTAAGATGGCATTTTATTTATTTTTAAATATATTTGATTGATTACGCTATTACAGGTATCTCAATTTTTCCTCCTTTGCTCCCCTCTGCTCCATACCCACCTTCCCTTCAGCAATTCCTCCACTTAGTTCATGTCCATGGGTTGTGCATGTAAGTTCTTTGGCTTCTCCATTTCCTATACTATTCTTGACATCCCCTTGTCTATTTTGTACCTACCAATTATGCTTCTTAATCCCTGCACCTTTTCCCCAATTATACCCCTCCCCTTCCTACCTGATAATCCTCCAAATGATCTCTATATCTATGATTCTGTTCTTGTTCTGATTGTTTGCTGAATTTTTTATTTTTTATTTTTTATTTTATTTTTTAATTTATTTTTTAATGAATTTGTTTTTTTTAGATTCATTTGTTGATAGTTGTGAATTTGTTGCCCTTTTAATGTTCACAGTTTTGATTTTCTTTTTCTTAGATAAGTCCCTTTAACATTTCATGTAATAATGGCTTGGTGGTGATGACCTCCTTTAGCTTTGCCTTGTCTGGGAAGCACTTTATCTGCACTTCCACTCTAAATGATAGCTTTCCTGGATAGAGTAATCTAAGTTGTAGGTCCTTGCTTTTCATCATTTTGAATACTTCTTGCCAGTTTCTTCTGGCCTACAGAGTTTCTTTTGAGAAATAAGCTGACACTCTTATGGGAATTCCTTTGTAAGTAACTCTCTGCTTTTCTCTTGCTGCTTTTAAGATTTTCTCTTTATCTTTAACCTTTGTCATTTTTTTTCTTTTAAATACATCTTCTTGATTGTGTTATTCCAGTAGTCCCATTCCCCGCCCCCTTTATTCCCGTCTGCCCTGTACTCCTACCCCCACCAGCATTCCACCACCTTAATTCATGTCTATTGGTCATACTTGTAAGTTCTTCAGCTTCTACATTTCCTATACTATTCTTAACCTCCTCCTGTCTATTTTGTACCTACCATTTACGCTTCTTATTCCCGTACCTTTCCCCCATTCTCCACCCTCCACCTCCCCACTGATAACCCTCCATGTGATCTCTATTTCTGTGATTCTGTTCCTGTTCTAGTTGTTTGCTTAGTTTGCTTTTTGTTTTATTTTTGTTTTTTTTAGGTTCAGTTGTTGATAGTTGTGAGTTTGTTGTCATTTTACTGTTCATAGTTTTGATCATCATATTTTTATTAGATATGTCCCTTTAACATTTCATATAATAAGGGCTTGGTGATGATGAACTACTTGAACTTGACCTTATCTGGGAAACGCTTTATCTGCCCTTTCATTCTAAATGGTAGATTTGCTGGAGAGAGTAATCTTGGATGTAGGTCTTTGACTTTTATGACTTGGAATACTTCTTTCCAGACCCTTCTTGCCTGTAAGGTCTCTTTGGAGAAATCAGCTGACTGTCTTAATGGAACTCCTTTATAGGTAATTGTCTCCTTTTCTCTCGCTGCTTCTAAGATTCTCTCCTTATTTTTAATCTTGGGTATTGTAATTATGATGTGCCTTGGTGTGTTACTCTTTGGGCCCAACTTGTTTGGGACTCTCTGGACTTCGTGGAAGTGTATTTTCTTTGCCACATTAGGGAAGTTCTCCTTCATTATGTTTTCAAATAGCTTTTCAATTTATTACTCTTCCTTATCTCCTTCTGGCACCCCTATGATTCAGATGTTGGAACATTTAAAATTGTCCTGGAGGTTCCTAAGCCTCTCCTCATTTTTTTGAATTCTTGTTTCTTCATTCAGTTCTGGTTGAATGCATCTTGGCACAGTATGTGGGGGAGGTGTCTGAGAGAGAACAGTGCCACTTGCTGGGTTCTCAGCTGGCTTTCAGTCACTTCCTCCACTACCCACAAGCAAATTGGGCCCTTCTGGTGCTGATTCCTGGGTGGGTGATTTTGTGTACGTTCTAGGACACAGGTCTCTCCAAGGAACTCTCCTGTGAGGCTGGGAGTTTCTCCCACTGCTGTAACACCCACAGTTTTGTTTTGTTTTGTTTTTTTTCGGTCAGAGACTTTGAGGCTTCATTTCCCTGCACTGGAACCCTGTGTTACTTGGTCTGTCTTGCTCCCCAGTTGTTCCTCCTGGTTTATCCACATGCAAATGTGGGACCACCCATGGTGGTCCTCCAGCTGCTGCCTTGTGGCAAGTCCTCTCTGCCTGACTGCCCATCTCTTCCCCTCCTACTTGTCTGGATGAATGTTTCTTCTTTAATGCCTTGGCTGTCAGACTTCCATACAGTTCAATTTGGTGGCATTTTGGTGGTTTTTTGTTTTTAAATTCATTGTTCTCCTTCTTTTGGTTTTGTGAGGGGGTATATACCTACCCCCTCCATCCTGGCTAGAAGTCTAACATTTGGCATTTTAATTATGATGTGTCTTGGTGTGGTCCTTCTTGGGTCTAACTTGTTTGGGATTCTCTGTGCTTCCTGGACTTGTATATCTATTTCCTTCACCAAATTAGGGAAGTTTTCTTTCATTATTTTTTCAATGAGTTTTCAGTTTCTTGCTCTTCCTCTTCACCTTCTGTCATCCTTATGATTCAGCTGTTGGTACAATTAATGTTATCTCAAAGGTCCTAAGCCTGTCCTCACTTTTTTGAATTCTTTTTTCCCCCTGCTGTTCTGATTGAATGCTTTTTCCTCCCTTGTGTTCCCAACTGTTGGTTTGATTCTCAGCTTCCACCTCTCCATTGTTGGTTCCCTATAGATTTTTGTTTATTTCATTTAATGTAACCTTCATTTCTTCCCTTATGTTTTTGCCATACTCAATGAATTTTTTGAGCATCCTGATCACCAGTGTTTTGAACTCTACATCTGACAGGTTGGTTATCTCCATTTTATTGAGTTATTATCTGGAGTTTTGTTTTGTTCTTTCATTTGGGCCATATTTATTTGTCTCCTCAATCCAGCAGCCTCCATGTGTTTATTTCTGTGTATTAGGTAGAGCTTCTTTGACTCCCTGTAAAAGGCACCTGTGAATTGTGCGGGGTGGAGCTTTAGGTAATCGCCAGGGTAGGGGAACTTGCTTCACTGCTTTGTGGCTTTCTGTGGGGAGAGGGCTTGGAGAGGTTACAGTGCTGCTATCTGACTTCTGGAGATTTGCTTAGCACCAGCCCTGTTTCCAGTCACTTCACCCACTTCCTATGTCCTTTCAGCTGATGCCCTGGTGGTGAATCCTAGAGTGGGTGAGTTTGTGTACATTCTAAGTCCATGCGGGCCCTTTAAATGAACTATTCTGAAAATCCGGCAGTTTCTTTTGCCACCCGAACCCCCACTGGTTTTTACAGCCAGATGTTATGGGGATTTATTTTCCCAGCACCGAAACCCTGGGCAATGCAGTATGACCTGGGGATAGGATCACTTGCTCCCAAGGTATCTCTCCCAATTTTTATCT
This sequence comes from Micronycteris hirsuta, assembly GCA_004026765.1. Taxonomy (NCBI): domain Eukaryota; kingdom Metazoa; phylum Chordata; class Mammalia; order Chiroptera; family Phyllostomidae; genus Micronycteris; species Micronycteris hirsuta. The sequence goes on from PVJI01000060.1 coordinate 43,057, forward strand.
ACCATGTGTGACTGTGGTACCATCTGTTCCGCAGTGACTGCCTCTCCATGCCACACCTCATTTCCATATCTCTGCACCCATCTTCGTGACTCTGCCCCTCGTACCTCTCTAGATGAATGTGGCTTCTTTAAATCCTTGCTTGTTGGACTTCCATACAGCTCAATTTTTTGAGTATTCTGGTTGTTATTTGTTTTGAGAAATAGTTGTAATTCTTTCTGTGGTTGCACTAGGAGGTAAAGTGTGTCTACCTACACCTCCATATTGACCGGAAGTCTAAGATGGCATTTTAAACCATAATGTAAAATAAACTATAACTGCTCTATGATTGTCAATGTCTTACCCTGCTGGTTTTAATAATGTGAAACAGATTTCATGATAATATAGTCCATATGGAGAGCATTTTAAAAAATAAAAAGAACAAGATAAATCAGTAGTATACTCAGCCTTTTTAACATGCTGTAGTACTTAGGCTGGTTAAAAAATGGAACAGTAGGATAGAAGTTCTTATAAAATGGAAGATAATTCCTATTTAGTACTAGTTATTCCTTAGCAAATAATTTAGAATATCAGGATTTCAATGTCAGCAAATAAAATGATAGGAACTGGATGAGTTGTCATTAGGCTATATAAAAATCACTCCTATTTTTTGACATTCATACATGAAAACAGCACAAACAAAACTAATGAAGAAGGCTACACTGTCTTCAATTGTGTTCAAGGGAATGATTATGCAACCTTTGGACAGAGTACTTGACATGTATTAAATGGAGGCTAATATTAAAAAATTAAACATGACTTTTCACCAACCAGCCTGCAATATTAAATTTTACTTTATTTTTCCCCTTCAGTAGCTTCCTCTGCCCATGCTATAGCTTATTGTGCATCTTCCCTTCTTCCTCAAGGCTAAAATCTACATTTCTATCCAAGGATGACATGTATCTTTCCAAAGGGTGAAGACTGCTTCCATGTCTCTTGGTAGAGCTTTATAATTTTTATCATTTTCTTTATACCTTATTAGTTATTTCTTGATTTGAGTTACTCTTATTAATGCAATTTTTTTCTGTTATATTTTCTAATTGGTTTATTTCTGTGAAACTATTGAGTTTTGTAGGTTTATGTTGCTCTTGTATATTTACATTTGCTTCTTCATTTTTGCTGAGTTGATAATTTTGAAGAGAAGGTGGGTTTAAACTGACTTATAAACCTGTCTTATAGTTTTGTGGTTGAGCATATACATTTTTTCTACACAATGAACTCTGACCTATAGCTGCAAAGGATAACCCTGATATCTCCAATGTAGGAAGTTTTTTTCAGAAGGAAAATCATAAGTATTGCTTGACTTCAGAGTTTTTTTCTTTTCTTCTCATTTCCTAAAAGCTCAACCTATCCCATGTGACCTGTGAATGAACAATTAATTTTGTGTTTTCTGTTCCTTCTTTCTCCAGCCTCAACTGTCAGGCTAGAGTGTATATAACATTAGGGCTTTCCTAGGTGGACTATGCTCTGCTCAAGTGTCAGGAAGTTATGTGTATGTGCCCAATAACCTTGTTGATTTGGTCTAAATTATTTTATATATTCCTAATAGTCTTGTGAGTTTGAACCATTGCCAACAGAGATTGATTGTGGTAGGCAGATAATAGCACCCAATGATAGCTATACCCTAGTCCCTGGAACCTGTGAATACCTTACCATTTTGCAAAAGGACTTTGCAGATATGATTAAAGGTATGGACCTTGAAATAGGGAGATGAGCCTGGATTATCAGGGTGAGTCCATTTAGTCACAGGAATCCTTAAATGGGCAGAGTCTTTCCCAGCAGTGGTTTTTAGAAAGAGCTTGATGACAGAAGCAGGGTCAGAGAGAGAGATTTGCTGTGGCTGGCTTTGAATTTGGAGGAAGGGGAACATGAACCAGGGAATTCAGGGTGGCTCAAGAAACTGGAAAAGAACCCCTAAAAGTAAATACAGTTTTGCTGACACCTTGGTTTTGACCCAGTTGTGTTGTTATAAACCCCTAGGCTTGTGGTAACTTATAATGGCAGCAGTAGAAGACTAATCCATTAATATATTCATCTATACAGGCTGCCATAACAAAATATCTGAGACTCAGCATAAACAACAAGAATTTATTTTCTTAAGTTCTGGAAGCCAGAAGTCCAATGTCAAGGTTCAGTAGAGTGGGGTTCTGGTGAGAGACCTCTTCCTGGCTTGCAGCCTTCTCATTGTGTCTTCACAAGGCCAAGGAGAGACAGAGCCTCTGGTTTGTCTTCTTAAGAAGACACTAATCCTATCATATCAGGTCCCCATCCTGGACCTTGTTTAATCTAATTACCTCATCAAGGCCCTGTCTCCAAATATAGTCATATTGGGGGTTAGGCTTTCAGCATAAGAGTTCCTTCCTTCCTTCCTTCCTCCTTTCTTCCTTTCTTTCTTTCTTTCTTTCTTTCTTTCTTTCTTTCTTTCTTTCTTTCTTTCTTTCTATCTATCTATCTATCTATCTATCTTTCTTTTTTTCTCTCTCTCTTTTTTTGTGGTCTGGGGGACACAATTCAGTCCCTAGCAAATAATTTTACAATTGTTAAAAGTTTCTTTATTTCAGTGTAGTGTATATTTGTGTTTCATGGAGGGGGGCATAAGAATATTTTAAAGGAGTGTCTCTCCTTTAAAATTTTTAATATTTTGCTGTTGTCATACTTTCTATTTAAAAATAATTTTAGACTTGCAGAAAATTTACAGAAATAGTGAAGTTCCCTATACTCTTCATCCAGCTTTCCCAGATTCCTCTGTGTTTTACATGGCCATAATACAACATGCAAATACAGGAAATTAATGAGGCTACAATACTGTTAGCTGTATTACAGACCACATTAGAATTTCACCAATTTTTCAAGTAATGTCTGTTTTCTGTTCCAGGATCCAATCCAGGATTTCATATTGCATTTAATTGTACTGTCTCTAGACTACTGGTCAGTTATTTTGCTGAATGCCTTAAATTTGGATTTCTTGTTCCTTTTAGTTTTGAGGGAGGGACCTCTCAGTGTTTATACCACTTCCTGATTTGACTTTTAGGTATAAACATTGCCAGATACTGAGCTATCCATAGGAGATCCAATGTTCCCTTTGCTTCAAGTGGGCCTTCTTTTTTTTTAATCTCTGAAGACTTCTAGACTGACACCAAGCTTGGTAGACTTCTGTTTTTTACAGATGTGATTCTCATCTGAGAATCCCTTACAATTCTGCTACTCTATCCAAAAGTCTCTAAGCAAATTCAAAACAGCTGGAAATAACTGCATGGCTAAAAGTGAGAGAAATTGCTTCAGTGAGCCCACCAAACCTGGGTCTGATTAGTGCATGCATGCCTCATGGAGACAGTGATCTGGGCATCAGGGTAAAATAATAATAGCTAATAACAGCAAATATTATTTAGTAATTACTATGTGCCAGGAGTTGTGCTAAATGCTTTACATAAATGACCGATTTATTCCTCACAACCACCCCTTGAAGTAGATAGGAAACTGCAGATCTGAGCAGTTTAATAATATTCTTATGATTGCATAGTTTGGAGAATATTGCTGTCTGGAACAGAGACAATTTGGTGGTTAATAAATAGGCACAAAAAGTACAGTAGAAGCCATGTTGTCAGATTTGGGTAGATTGGAAGATGGAGTCAAGGAACAAATAAATGGGATGAAGGACTAGAGAAAGACCACTAAATCAAACACACTTGGAATTGAAAGATTCTTTAGCAATTATATAGGTTAATAAAGTTCTTCCCATTTAAGATATTCCTGCATTATTTTTCTACCAGACAAATAAACAGCATTAGCTTTAATGCTTTATTAGACAGCCCATTCTATTTTTGGACTACTGTGACTGTTCAAGTCTTATTATTTCTTCCTGGCTAAAAACTGGTTGGTCCTAGTTAAGCTGTCTGTAGTTAATAAGATAACTACACAGTAGTTCCCCTTTATCCATGGGGGATATGGTCCAAGGATACGTTCCAAAACCCAGAGTGGGTGCTTGAAACTGTGGATAGTACATCCATACTACCCACATACATACATACTTTTTCACGTAAGGGAAGCACTTTACAGCTTCTCTGTGGAGTATCCAAATTGCCAGCATCACTACTCTTGTGTTTAGGGACCATTATTAAGTGAAATAAGGGTTGCTTGAACACAAGCACTGTGATTCTTTAATGGATCCGAGAACTGAGATGACTACTGAGTGATTAATGGGTAGGTAGCATATACAGCGTGCATGATACGCTGGACAAAGGTATCATTCATGTCTCAGGTGGGATGGAGCAGGATGACGCGAGATTTCTTCATGCTACTCAGAAAAGTATACAATTTAAAACTTATGATTTGTTTATTTCTGGAATTTTTTTGTTTCATATTTTTGGACTATGGTTGATTGCAGGTACTGAAACTGCAGAAAGTGAAACTACAATAAGGGTGGGGGATTCCTTTCACTTAACAATCCTTCACATGTTTGAAGATAACAATATTCTCTTTTAGTCTTTCTATTTCTCCTTGCATGTTCTTCGGCTATTCTTGACATAATATGATTAACAGTCCCTTTACCATGAAGGTCTCTGTTATTTGGTTAGAGATGGGCAAATACTGGAAGACTATTCAAATTTGAATTTGACATGAAAAGCAAATGAATGCCATGGAATAGTAATTAAGGCAACTTAGATGTCAGAAAAAAGAAAACTATAAGGCTAGAATTAAATAGCCAGAAGTGGGTGGGAACATAATCCACAGGAGAATGTCTGTGTGTACAATAACAGTCTGGAAAAACTCAGGGTAATATCATTTCAATAATTATTCCTTTTAAGATTTCCCTTAGAAGAACACGTAACTTAGATTTCCTGAGGACATAATCTGGAGCACATCTGAACATTTATAAACTGGATTTGCTTGACACTTAAAATGTTTTTCTACTTAGTAGATGTGATTGGCAAATGAGACTTTTATCTTTTGATGCTATCAACTGGTATCCTGCAGAAAAAGTTAGATGATGGATTTCTTTTGGAACACATGATCATTCAGTAATTTTACCTCTTCTTCCTTCTCTTCTCTTTCTTTACTTGTAACTAAACCCTGAAATAGAACTTAACATGTCAGACATACTCTCCATTTGTTCTTTTTACACAACAAACACCGTTATTGCAGATGTCCAAACTATAAATTATTCTTCAAATTAAAAATAGTTGAAATAAGAAAATAGTTCTTTAAAATGTTTAAAAATTATTGTCATTTTCTATGCTATTTTGAAACATTATGTTTTAGTAGGGAAACCAAAACTAAGGCAAATTAATGTCTTTCCCCCCTAATTCTAATTACACAATCAGTAGACTTAAATGACTAATACTACTGAGGTTTAGAATCAACTGAAAATCAAACCAAGTAATTCATAATTCTTTTGAATCTTGAATTCTCTTTGTAGCTATTCTGCAGAGTGTCTTAAAATGCTATTTGTTGTAATTTGTGGCTATCCCATTTCTCAAGGGCATTACATCAAAGTTCAAAAAATTACTACTGCTTACAAAACAATTAGTTCACCCATCTTTAAAGAGGTGAAGTAGATGCTTTGAAATGTTTTTGAGACTTCAGGAGTTATTGTAATGAAATGTTTTTGAGATTTTGGGAGTCATTGTAAAAAGAATCAAAAGAGTTAGCTTCTTAAGTCTCCTTAACTTAGTTCATTATTTAACAAAAATAGGACTTGATTAAATAATTTCTTTTTTTAATCCTCCTCTCAGGATATGTTCATTGATATTTTTAGAGAGAGAGGAAGGGAGAGAAAGAGTGAGAGAAAAACATTGATGTGAGATTGAAACATCGATTGATTGCCTCTAGCACATGCTCCGGCCAGGGATCAAACCTGCAACCTAGGTATGTGTCCTGACAGGGAATCAAACCTGTAACATTTTGGTGTATGGGATGAACCAACTGAGCCACCTGGCAAGGGCTGATTAAATAATTTCAAATGTAATAACCAACAGCTTATTCCAATTGTGTTCTAAAATGGAGAAGTATCTGTATTTATTAATGGAAATTCTCTTTATTACTGGAAAAATTCTTCAATTTGTCCCTTGTGAAAGTTGTGGATGTCAAAATTTTATCAGAATACATAATAAACAAAGAGTTCATCTTATTAATAACATTGTGTAAAAATAACTATAAATCTTTGAAAGGTTTATGAAAAATAAAAAAGAAGACATGCCCAAGGTTTATTTTTCAGGTGTATTTTTTGCAAGATCAGGTATTATAGCATTTAAACAAGGAATTTTGCTATATGTAATTAGTCATTGATCAAAAAATGACTTAGCCTTTGGGGTAAAAATAGCAAATTCAGTTAAAATGTTCTGCTAAAATACTTCTAGTAACGAACTCTAGAAGTGATCCCTGAAAGTAAAGTCTTCTGCTAAAATACTTCTAAAATTATTTGCTAAGGTGGTTGTTAAGACACAGGACTGTGATTCTGGAATATTGTGACTTTTCAGTGTATCATGTGAGTCATTTTGTTCCGTGAGTTTTAAAAAGTCAGCAAAGCTTTCATCATTGAATTTTCTCCCTTATTTTTCTGTTGTGTCACTAATATGTGGTGATAAATAATAAGAGCATCATTGTCTTCCATGGGAAGGACCACAGAGCTTTGGCTCCACCTGCCTGAGGTCTGGCATCATTCAGCAACCACACCAGTGTTTTATGAACTCAGGTGATGCCAAGTAGCTGATAGTGAATGGGAGGAAAATATTAAATCATCTACTTTTATTTATTGCTTAAGGATGAAAGAAATCGAGCATATTAAATACAAGTATTCCTTGCTTTTCAAAGTTTCACATCATACCACCTCACTTTTACGAAAGACCTACATTAGTACCTGTTTTCACAACTGAAAGAAATCTGAAGAAAATTTTTGCTTTTAAGAAAAAAGACAAAATCAAAAAGTGCTCAGTGTTTGTCCTTCAGCATGCCCTTGTAGAGGCAGCATGCACCCGGAACAGGGAAGTGGCCCTGCCTCTCTGGGAGCTACACCCAGCATCTGTGTCAAGTGCTATAGCTTTGAACTGTGTCTGTGAGCATATGTGCTTTATCTCCATTTATTTTATGCATTTCTACTTTCACTATGTTAGTGTTAACTTAGGTTTTGTGTGTTATCTGGTATGATGGTAGTTTATGTTTTGGGTCTGGGAATGCTCAAAATTTTTCTATATAAATTAATGGTAACTGTTTCTTCACTTTATGCCATTTGGGCTTATGAAAGTTTTTATAGGAACGCTCCACTTTTGGATAGTGAGGGAAACCTATATTGAAGATATTCATTGACACTGATAATTTTCTCTTGCTTGCACTAGGTGGTGATTTTTATGTGTAGCACCTAGTATGTTGTAAAGTGGGCTTTGCTCATGTTAAGTCCTTTCTTATTTATTTTTGCAATTTAACTTGTAGGGTAGATGTTAATAGTTTGTTTCTAACCTAAAATAATTCTATTTCCTGCCTGACTGAAATTGAGGGCGATGGAGGCAGCAGAAATATGCAAGTCTAAGTCTGAATAACACAATGGGCTCTGGTCCAATAGACAGGCATTATTTAATTTTCAAATGTCATCACAAGGGATTGATAGATGAAATAGCAAGCCTTTTATTTGTGTGAAAAAAGCCAACTTTGAGATTTAAAAATCCTCTGTAAAATTTGGCTATTTTTCTTATTTTATAAATTAAAAACATTTTCAATGTCAAGGAAATACATTTCTTAAACTTTAGAAATGAATTAGTTCTAATGTCTAGTTAACCAGATTGGCCATTTGTTGGTTTTGTTTTTAACTTGGTCTTTGGTTAGTTAATTTCTCTCTGCCTTATTCCTTTTATCTTGCTTTTATTTTCTCATTAATCAAGTCTAATTACAGTATTGGAGAGGATTTTAGACTCTTTGTAGATATATGTATTTTACATACAATGGATGTGTTATTTTTGCCTAACCAGCACATTTTTGCCTTTCTTTTGGGAACAGAGCTCTCCTCTCTAATTTTAGAAACTTCTTCCTCTATTACTGTTGGCCTGTCAATCACATATCCCCAGAAACTCCGTTGATGTCATTGTCTTGGACCTGAGCTAGGCCACAGACTCAAAACAGGACTTCTGCAGAAGATATCAAGAGAAAAGAGCTCTCTATGTGCTGAAGTTTCTGGCCGTAAGGAACAGGGAGATTGGAGCTTTCAGCAGCCCCCTTTGTACCATGGGAGGAGCGCTTGCCCAGGGAGGAGACCAACAACAGGAACACCCAGACAAGGAGAGAGAGATGAGTCCTGATTCTGGAGCCTCTGATGAGTCTCTGCCGAACACATCACATTGCAGGATTCTCAGTCCCTCCGACAATTCGATTTCTATTTGGGCTTAAGCTAGTTCATATTAATGTGTGCTGGTTGCTGCTACAATGTTTCTGAGTAAGAAAACATTGCGTAGGGAAACACATACGAATTTATGGGTTGTCCCTATAAAAATGGCAATTTCAATTAGAATTCAACCCAACATTGTAGAACATTCAGATGGCCAGAAGATGCTAAAATTCTGTCTCCTCTCATTACTTTGTATTTTTGGCCTCACTAAGCCTCAACTTCCTTTTATTGAAAAGAGGGATAACTATCCAGCTGACCTTCACATGTATAATTGTGAAAGTTGATAAAACACTGGGAAACCTTTGTAAACTCTTGGGCTCTATAAAAATGTTATCTAGCATTACTGATGGGAAGGTCTAATTGCATGATGTGTTACAGTTCATTAGGATAATCTTTCCAGTGGTATTTTGGCAAATTTCTGGAGTTGGATGGCACATGTGAGGCTGTGAAGATATCAAAGTTGACTTGAGTAGGTTGTAAAGCTCTGATTTATGGCAAATAATCTAGAATTCAGAAGGCTCATTAGTATACCTGGCTTCTGGTGGAGTTGGTAAGAACTGATCAACATAAGATTTTTTTTTATACTGTGGGCTGGATTCCAATAAGGGGAAACCCTGTTCATGAGGGTATTCCTAGAGGTCAAGGAGACACTGTTAGAGTAAGAAGGAAACTAATATTTCCTGAGTACTTTATGTTGCTTTTGACCATGGCAGTTAATCTCACAATTACCTCAGAAGATGGGCATTTTCACTTTAACAGATGGATTAACCAATACTAAGTGTCCCTATCAAGATCCCAACCAAGTTACAGAGGCAAGGCCCAACCCAAGACTGCCAAGACTCAGCTCCCCATGTTGTTATTTGAAAAGCAAAGGTCACTTTCTTGTGTCACAGATTAACTAAGACATGAAGTAGACTGCTGAGTGGCCTGTGGTTGGTTCTAGTATTTCCAGTCATATGGGGCAATCCATTTTCACCTCAGAAATCTCCATAAATCCATAGGAATGTTTAAAGGGGTACAATACTTCTAAAAGTGTAATCACTGTCTTTTAAAAAGGCCATTTCAATGCAATGTCTATGTGTATATATGTAGATACACACAAACTTACCCACTAAAATGGACACACAGTAAATCTAAGTTTCATAATTAGGACTACATGATACATAAGTCAATAATTAGGATATAAAGTACCCTGGAAAATAAAAATGGTGGAAACATGGAAAACATTGCTTTAAAGAGACATAATGAGTCCCATTTGGGAGAAAGAAAAACAGACAATAAATCAGTTGAATAAATACAGACTAAAATCTGGATAGAATTATCTCAAATGAGTTAATAGGTTAATTCAAAATAATATTTTAGGCTTCCAGCCACGAGCTCACAGATTCACTAAGTCTGTCCTCAGTGTCAGTTTTCTGAATCTGTTCTGTATTTATTTTAGTGGAAATGAGTGAAGAATTAAGACATAACTAAATTACTTTTCCATGATGCATATGTTGCACTGGTGCCATAAAAACACAGTTTCCTCAAAGTTTAATTTATCAATTGGAGTGTAAGATTAAAATAAAGATACTGCCTAGACATTTACAAATATACACATATGTACACAGATATACATTTACCTCTAATGAAGCTCTCCCTGGTATGATGGGTAGAGAACAAGCTATGTCACCAAGAACAGGATTTGTTTTATAAAATGATTTCTAAGATAAGTAGTTGCTGGAGGATATTCTGTTGGCATTCTAGGAGATTTCAAACTCAGACTTAGTGGACTTAGAATCTGGTTTTTATTGTATAAGTCAATTTTAGCAATATTTATAAACAGTAAAAGTATGCAAAGATATGAACATTAAAGACTGTCACATCACTTGAAAATATTCAGAAGTATATACAATATATGGTTTCAGATAAACATAAGTAGCCTTATGTTCAGCCCTGAAGAGAAATCTTTATCCAAAGAAGAAAGGTTACTAGACATTTTTATGTTACCTAATATTAATATCATAACCCTATCCCAAACACTGTTTTTCTTATGTGTTGGATAACTAAACTGGAGAAGACCCACACTGCTCTACACTGTTGGGTATTTGCAACCTATATAGAAAAGATTCATGTCTAAAATATACAAAAAATTCTTAAAAATCAACAAGAAAAAATTTAAATACCTAATAGGAAAACAATGGCAATGGATATGAAAGAAGAACTGAACAGCAGAATGCTCAGCCACACGGGCCTTTAGGGAGATGCAAGATAAAACATCAGTTTATTATTTATCCTATTGGCTGATGAGGATGTGGGAAAATAGGACTGTGTATACGTCCCTGGTGAATTGTGAGTTAGAACAATATGGGGTGAAGTGAAGGCACCAACGACTGCAATTCTAAGTGTCTATTTTAGAGAAACATTCACACAAATGTCTAAGAAGACATGTAAAATGATGATCATTGCAACACTGTATATAGCAGTAAAAAATAAACACAACTTACACTTTCTTTTTTAGTGTAATGAATAAAGAATCTATGATTTTATCACAGAATAGGATGGTATGTATACAACGTATGTAGAACTAGATGTACACATGACTATATGTATAAAATTGAAAAATATAATTGAACTAATTGCAAGTTGCAAAATGAACTAAACAGTATGAAAATATTTATATAAATTTTAAAACACAGAAGCAATGGTATATATATATATTTTTTTTTCTTCCGTTTTTCATTCCCAGTTGAGGATATTTTTCTGCATTGCTTTCAGAGAGAGAGGATGGGAGAAAGCAAAGGAGAGAGAGAAACATCGATATGAAAGAGAAACACTGGGTTCGGGGATCAAACCTGCAGCCTGGTATGTGCCCTGACCAGGAACCAACCCACAACCTTCTGGTTACAGGGTGATGCTGCAACCAACTGAGCCACACTGGCCCCGGTGAGGCACAAAAACAAGTATGGGGATCTATGTACCTTTTTCAGATTAGAAGTTACCTCTGGGGAGAGAGAGATGAATAAGGGAGGAGAAGAAGGTCATTGTTTATAATTTATCATGTTTAATGTAATCTCTTCAAACTAAAAGATTGGAAGGAAGCAAATATCGCAAAATAGTAGTATTTGTTTAATGTCTATGATGGGTCAATGGTGTATGTGTTATGCTTTTGGTACTTTTCCACAGGCTCAAAATATTTTATAATTAAACAATTTAAAATGTAACCAATTGAATAGCACTTCAAGTTTAATGTGCTAAATGTATTTCTTCACCTCTTCTCTTCAGCTTCCCCATTCTACTTATTGTCCCAAAGTAAATCATGAACAAATCTCATTTTAATATGATCGGTGTGTCAAGGTACATTCTAGTCATTGGGACTCCCTTAGAGGGCCCTGAGGGAACTGTATCCCAGACTTGAAAGATGAGAAGTGTTTGTAGAGGGTAATAGAGCTGAAGTTGGTATAAGCTACATTTTTCAGTGAACCTTGTCAACTGCTCCCAACTTTACAGTTTCCTCCTCGCCTGTCGAGAAGCAAAGAAATGGGCTGGCATACTGTGGTTCATCCTAGCAATTGCACTTCTCAATTCTCAAAATGCATTTGACATATAAAATAAAAATCCTGAATTTGATTGCCTCAGGCGTTTATGAAAGAATAAAGGGAACTAAATTTGGAAAAATAGTAAAGCTATGCCATCCCTTCCACTCCTTGCCTCTGTTCTCCCCCCAAAAAATGTAGGGTTTTTTTTTTCAGCTTTTTTCCTAGCAAAACTTTTCATTTGCTGTATATCCAGTTAGGTATTTAGTTCTTTGCAGAACTGGGTAAATTATTCGTGATATCACCCCTTTTAAGCTGAAGCATAGTGTTCTTTTTCAGCTGCATATCAAAAGGTAAACAAGTATAGAAACTTCTCCTTTGAAGATTCTACATGAGTCTGTTGCTGGTTAAATTTCCCTTGCAGAAATCAAACACGGTTTCCTGTTGCATGTTTACCAAACCCTTTTTCTCCATAAAGTACAAAATGCAGTGCTGCAATTTTCCCATTTGTTAATTTTTCCCATTGAACTCATTCCTTCCCTTTAAGTATCTTCTTTCTTGTAGTCCACCTCATTTAGCGGTTAATACAGAGGATTACAAACATTCTTGTTAGATATAAAACATTCCAGGAAATTTAATTTCTTTAGTCATGGATTTTAGCTGGAATGATACTTTGCATTTGTATAACATCTCTGAAATAAGAAACCCAAACCCTCCTATTCATTATCTGGAGACAAGCATTATTATCATAATTTTGTATCCTGTGTAACTGAGTCATAGGAAATGAACCAGAAATAAATCATACCTGGATTGTAACTTGCAAAAGAATGTAACCAGAAAGAGGGATGATGGCATTGTGCCTTGGAAGCTTTCACACTGGAGGACAATACGGCTGTATCAGCATTTAGGGAAGAGGGCGTTTCAGTTGATGGGTTTGTGGGAGAGGGCAGTGAGGAATGCTTAGGGCTGTTTCTGGTGCTGGATAAAGTTCGCTAAAAGCCCTTTCCTGACCCTTCTAGGATGCATCGTGCCCTTAGTCTCTCCAGGTAGCCCCAGGCCACATTTCCTAGGCCTGGGAGCTCTCCTGGGCACTTGGCCCAGGCTTTTGAGGACCTGGCTCCCAAGGCTACTGGAACCAGCCTGAATTGCTCATGGTTTTTGGACTCCAGTTCCAACACAACTCTGGTTCCCTTACCATGCCTGGAATCCATAGGGTTTAAGTCTTTACCTCCAGGCATTTTTTTTTTTTTTCTCTGATCAAACGTGCTTCCCCAAACAGAGCTGATGTTCTTGAGAAAAGGGCTTTAAGAGGAAGCCATGGTAGGAAGAGTCCTCCTGTGAGATTGAATTCAGCTCTAAGTCTCTCAGTCTCTTTAAAGACTCCTTCCCCACTGAGAGCTGAAAGCAGGGGTTCTCTGCCACTGTCTATGTTAACAGACCCAGAAACACTTGCATCCACTAGAAAGAGTACTGGAATTGATGGGAATGGCAAAACAGGGAGGGTCAAATGATTCTCCTCCCAACTTGTTCACCCCCCACTGTACACGGGCCTTCGTATTCCGTCAGTGTCCTGCTTCCATTTCTATTTCTTATTTCAGTATAGAAATCAATGAATGAATTCTGTTCTCATAAGAAATGTACACTACCAGCTCTTAAAACTGAAATAGTCATCACAAGCAGAGAGAATTTATATTGTCAGTAAATTAGCGTAAGAAAAACTAGTTATTTTCAACATCTACAAAACTAGAAACTCAAGTAAGCCTCTTCATCAAAAAGAAGGTAACCTCCTTGGTGCATTCACAGTGTGATTCTGCCACACAATTCAGCAGTGGATTTGTGTCCCATGAATTTAGAGCGAATTACTGGAATTTTGAAGGGCTTTTTTATTGGGCATTGCGCGATTTTATACACTTAGCAATGGTGTTGGCTAGGGAAGCTTTGACAAAAAAGGAAAGCAAAAGGAACACAATTGTATATGGAATGCAGTACAAGAAACTCTCATGAGAACTTCAAGAAAGGAAACATACCATGTCTGTCTCTAAAAGGGAAAAAATGTCATTGGACCAGTAAGCATTGATTAGAACAATAAGAACTTCCTGGTGCCAAGAGTCAGAACAAATGTGTGAAAGGGTTTGAAGGGACATTACCATACTGAGCCTTTCACAGGAAAATGCTAAATAAACTGAGGGATTCATGTCAATATTTGTATAAGGAAACATGCCTCAGTCTGATTCTGAGGCATGCTACAAAAAAAAAAAATCTTGAGAAACTTTGTACAGTATGCAACAATAACAACAAAAATAATATACTTGGAGTTGGGGGTGGCCATTCTCATGGTAATGAAATGTGTTTCAATACCCTAATTGTAAGTGTTGGGGCAACACATCTTGCAGTTCTAGTCAAAAGGAGGTGTGGCCACTGGCTGCTGGCTTGTGGCCCCAGCGTGCCTTTGTGTGCCTCAGCTGGGAGGTTCTCAGGTCCTCAATGTGCAAGCAGGGCCACTAAATTAGGAAAGATTGCTGCTTTACTTATCAAAGACAATTTATAAACATAATTATTACTTGCTTCATATTTTACTTGTTAGGGTCATTTTTAGCAAAAGCCCGGCACATGGATTCACATAAAGGGCAACTATGCCTCTAGTCCACTCAGTCAGGAGAAAATTGCAAACATTATCGAAATGAAATTGGACGGATGGTTTCCTTCGAGCGGCACAGCCTCCCACCTGCTTTCTCAGAACCTCCTGTCGAGGGAAGCTGGTTGCACTCTTTTCAGTCTTGCTGGTGCTTCCTTCTTCTCCATTTCAACCATCCTTTAAAAGTAGGCATTTTGGTCTGGAAAGAAAATACAATCATCCACATCTTTGGTGTCAGATTTTGAGAAATTTCTGTTATACTAGGAATCTAAAAAGGAAAGCAGAGAAATCCAGTGAGGGGGAGGGGAGTTTTCTCCTTTCTCTTTAGCAATAACAAAGAAAAAGAGAGAAGACTCTTCTATTTTAACACTTTAGTGTATAATGGCATATGAATAATGTCATTATTTTTTGCCACTTATTCATATGTGAAAGAACTCAGTGAATAATAATAGCTACTGTCAAATGTATTTATAGTTAAAAGGTCTTTATGTAAAAAAAAAAATTGTCAGGACTGATTTTTCTCTGAGAGAATCCCACCATCTCCTAGCAACCAACCTGGCCATCTTTTTGAATAGATGCTCCATTTACAGTGGGTGCATAACCTTCATCGGGAGGGATTTGCAAATTTAGCAGTCAGAACTCATATGCATTCAAAGCAAGCTGTTAAACTGATCCCAGAGCCAGACTGTGATAGAAGTCTCAGGGGGTCTCTTCTCTCGGCGAAACCGCACACATGTGACGTGCACAAGTTCCCCTCCCTCTGTTGTTCAAGCCTCCAGTGCTCTGCAAATGAAAAACGGCCCCTTAATACCCTGTTCACAGAACTTTTATCTATCTCAAAAGAAAAAAAATAAGCCAACCTGAGGAAATACAAAGGTTTTACTTTGCAAATTACTCTACTAATGGAAAGATTATCTCCCAATAAAGAAAATGTCTAGCAGGAGTTCGTTTATTTTAAAAAGTTTTTTTTTTAAAGAGAGTAATGGAAACATTTGGAATTCAATCATCTCTTCTGCTACTGCGTTTTGATTATTTGTAATATATTAATGTCATTTTCTTTCCTTCTAAATCTTACAGTAGGGACTTTCGAAATATTCTACAAACATTGGCTGAAGCTCCCAATCTCTCTCTGAGATAAATATTGTAATAACCAGATTATAAATGAATCATCTGAGACACAAGATTCATAGACTGAAAGGAGATAAAAATGGGAACAGAAATGGTTTTCTGTGATTTCTAATTCAATGAGGTTGAGTTTAACAGCAGAAAGTATATTATCATTAATATGGAAAACAACATTTGCCTCGTGTAAACATGCATATTCTATAAGAATAAAGAAATGGTTTTAAAAGAATTAACCAAACAATCTTTATAAATGCACCTCGAAAAATAAACTTCTGTACATGAAGTACTTATACTGCCAAAAAAAAAAAAAAAAAAAAGAAAGAAAGAAAGAAAGAAAGAAAGAAAGAAAGAAAGAAAGAAAGAAAGAAAGAAAAGCACAGAGCTCTCTCTCTCACTCATGGGGGCATTGTGGAAAGAGAAGCTCTAGTAACAGAGTGTGCTAGAGCTCAAGAGCACGGTAACTCTGTAGAAATCATTTACTCTTCCCACTAGATCATAGCACTCAGAAAAAGGAGTTGTAAAGGTACTTCTGGAGCCAGGCACTAGTTGAAAAATAGCTCTAAGTGTATAGATTTGTCAAGGAACGCTGATCTAATCCTTTGGGGAGGGTCTCTGGAAAGTCAGGGAGAAAGGACAGATCAAGGCTCTCCCTTCCATATTCCACTCATGTGGAGGACCACTCTGGTAGGAGGAGTCCGGATTGCTTCCTCCCAGCTTCTTGTAGGTCCTGGAGGTAGTCCTACAGCCGACCAGGTCTCTATCCTTATGCCAAGCACATCAGCAGCATCTGCAGGCTCAGAGAAGTTCAGGGGCTCATATCTCACCACAGTCCAATTGATCTGGAATCTCTGGGGGGTATTGTCCTGAAATCTGTGTTTTCACCAGCCCTCCAGGTGAGTCTTATGTGCTTTAAAGCTTGGATAACACTGCTGTAGACTCCTGTGCATATGACGTCTGACTAGAGGGAGCCCTCATTCCCGGTATCTGATTTCTTAACCCTAAAGAGAGTCTTCCTATCTTCTGGTCCAAGGCTTCAACATCTGTATGTAGCTCCTTTTCTAGAAGAGTTTGTTTTAATGTATACTTAAAATAGATTACTTCCTCTTAACTTACTTTCTAAAGTGCCTTTGTTTTATTCCCCTAGACTTTTTTTTTATCTCCAATGTGACGTTTCTAAGTATGTGTTGAAATTTAACCAGTTCTCAGATTTCTGAAAGATATTTTTACCTTTCCAAGATAGAGGTGGAAAGGGAAAGGATAAGGGCACAGGAATTAAAAAAAAACAATAAAATAAATTAGAAAGGGAAATGTTTTGAAATATATGTGAGATACTGATATTGATTTGCTCTGGGAGTGTCTCCACATTCGTGGACAGGACACAAGTGGATGGTCTATATGAGACTGTCATAACTGCAACACAGACTTTGGCTGGCTTCCTGCAAATATGAGACATTGGACTGATTCAGTTAAGAATCTAGTTAATTCAGAGAGAACAATGTGGTTGGTTATTTGTGGTTGTTAGTTTAACCTTTCCACTCACCCACCTAATTGCATGAGATATTTTCTTTTAATGAACAATTTTGATATTCTAGAGTTGTTAATATAATGTCATTTAAAATTATTTATTCATAACAATCACATGGGAAAGGTGGATTTATGGTCATTTACCAGCCAAGCTTTATGCATGCTTAAGAATGATACCACTAATTCCAATATTTAGGAGATATTATATTTTATTTTTCTAAGCCTCTGTTTAATCTTAAACAGACATGTACACACACACTGATATAAACTGCCCTTTTTAGCAAATGTGTCACAAAGCTTTGTTTCCAACTATAGAAGAAAATAAGACATCTATCACATTGTTTTTCTCCCACTTAAAAGCTTTTCCATTAGACATTTGCACAGGGCGAAACCAGATGGGAGAGCTGAGCTACAAGGAAGGCAGCTCCACAAAGCTAAATGTGCCCAGCAAAGATTTCTATAGAAGTGGTCACTCCATAAAATTTCTGATTCTGTCCAGAAATCCTCAACTCAGACCATAAGAATTGGGTTGAGGAACAATTTGAATACCCTTTTCTGAAGAGTCAAAAGCATATAATTGAAGATTGAACTTGAGCTATAGCTTAATGTATTGTTTCTGCGTTGTTCTATTTTAATAGCTCCATATGGACACAATAAAGCAACAAGACAAATAGTCTGTTGTTAGTTTCAATGCCTCTCTCTGATCCTCATTCATTCTCTCTTGTCAGGAGGTTACCAATCCCATCCCCCAATTTTTTCTCTCAACTTGAACAAATACATTTTTTCATTTATACCTAACTGGCAGTCTGATTGAAAATAGCAAAGTTGCCACTAAGAACTTTTTCTTAAGCAGCTTTTCTTTTGAAGAGAAGAGAAAATATTGACTCAATTGGGTTAGGAAGATACAGCATTCAGTTACCTTTACATGGTTCTTTTTATTTATTCCTTCTTCTCAGGATCCATTTCAATTTTATTTTTATTTTGCAGACAAGTATCTTTCTTTAGCTTCATGTGAACTTCACTGCTATCTTTTGCTTTCTTAAAATGAGGCAGTTTCTGATCATTTTATGAGGGAAAGTTTTAATGTGATTCTTGGGTATTGTGAGGCATTTCTAAAAAGAAATAATTCAAAATATTTAAGAGAAATGCATTCATTGTAGCAACTGATCTGATTATTTGTCATCATTAAGGCTGTTTATAATTTTTTACTTTTCTTCATTAATTTGCCATGCAAAATTACTAAATTCATAGTTTCGGTTCCTGAGAAGATGGTACTCGATATGAAGAAAACTATTCTAGAGTGAAAAGAATGAAAACAAATCCAAACGCTTTAATGATCCAAAGAGCCCATCATGGGTCACTTCCATCCAATGTAATTGAGAAGTCCTGGAGTCAAACAGTTTCGAAAGGAAGAGAAAAATGGCTCTCTAATGCTAGACAGAACTCTGCTTCACCATTTGACACATGCAGTTATCCATTCCAACTATTAGAATTCCCAAGGTAGAGTCACTATAGTTTCTTTGGTAGTCTTTGTTCCCCTAATTGTCTTCTTTGGTAGCTTATAGATTGGAATAAAGATGGCATTGTCTCTATTAGGATTTAGAGTTTTTCTAGTGTAAAGGAAGATGATTCCTTCATTATATTTCTTTATGGTTCCTACATAATCAAGGGTCAGACTTTTTCTTACTGCCCTAAGCATTATAGGTAACATGGCCCACACCCATTTCCTGAACTCAGTGAGTAATTTGATAGAATCATTTGAGAATCATTCTTGATTCTTTTCCCTCATATCTAAATAAACCGAAAATCCTCTCTACTCACTTCTAAGTGGCTACCTAATCTTTTCACTCTTCCCCATCCCTATTCTTGCTGCCTTTGGCTAAATCCATGACACGATTACCACTGTCTCCCAATCTCAGAACTCTTTCTTGGCTGCCCTTTGGTCTAAGGATAAACTCTAAACCCTATAAAAAGTGTGACTGGCCTTCTATGTGTGGTTCAAACCTCCTCTCTACCTGCATAGCTGGAGTCATGCTCTTTCCATGGAACTCCATAACATCCAGCTTTCCTCCACTGTAACAACTAGCTCTTTGTATTGTCCCTGCTCACTTACCTATAGCCCCCACAAAATTCTGTGAAGGCAAAAAATACCTTATTTATGGGTGTATTTCCAGGATCAAGCTTGTCACCCAGTCCATAGTAAACACTCAGAAACCTAATGGTTGGTAAAAAAAAGGTGAGGAAGGTGACTTCAAGGATGACCTAGGACTTTTGCACAACATACATTTCTTCATCATTTACTATGCTTAAATGATACTTGCCTAGGCAAGTATTATTTTTTTATCTGGTTCCCTGACCTCCTGATATTCCATTCTCCTATTATTGTTAGCACTTAATAATTCCTTGGGACAGCATGCTATAAGGATGTAGATTTGGCATTATTTCTTCCTTCAGAAGAAAACTCACATAGAATAACATCCACACCAGATTGATGTATTGCTGATACACAGGGAAACCACAGTCCTGCATCTCACATGACTAAAGCTAGAATCTTCCTTGAATTTACAATTTATGTGACTCAATAATATTCCTTACTTTATAAAACTCCTCTTCCAGATCTGGAAGTGGCAGGATGTTACGGGTGTCAGTGAAAGCTTCCTGGAGGAAGTGTAGGCCAGGTTGAATGGTGAAGGAAGAGCAGGAGTTAGCCACCTCAGAGTGTTGGGCCAGACAACTGATGCCCCCTGCAGATGGAATATTATGTGTGACGGTATGAAATATGATGTGATATAGAAACCAAAGGACATTAGTGTAAAGAAATAATGGTGAAGGAGGAGGACAGAGAGAATAGCAGAGAGGTTAGACAAGGCCTTGTAAGCCACTTTGAAGAGTTTTAGACTATGTGTTTGAATAATGAGGAGCAGCTGAGAATTTTTTTCTTTTTATCCTCACCCAAAGACATTGTTTCCATTGCTTTTTAGAGAGAGAAGAAAGGAGCAAGGAAGGGAAAGAGAAAAACATCGATACCAGAGAGAAGCATTGATTGGTTGCCTTCCTTATGTGGCTGGACTGGGATTGGCACCTGGATTGGGGATTGTAGATGTCCAGACTGTGGGCCACATGTGCCCATGCTGGAACTGGGGATTGAACCCACAACCTAGGTATGTTCGAACCTGCAACATTTTGGTTACAGGACACTTTGACCAACTGAGCCATATCCAGCCAGGGCGGTTGGGGGATTTTAAGCAGCATAAGGCAAAGGCATATTTGTGCTTTAGAAAGATAATTCTAGAAAACCGAATGAAAATGGGCAATAAGAGAGGTCGGAAAAGCAGTTAGTGCACTTAGGATTCTGGAACAAGGAAGTAGTGAGTGTATACAGGATATTTGGTAGAGTTGAGAGATTTAGGAAACAAAATAGATATGACTGGTTGATTGGATGGTGGGGGTAGAGGGAAAAAATAGCAAAGAATCGACATGCTGCCATGGTTCCTGGCAAGGGCAACTGAGTCGGTAGTTATATTATTCACTGAGATATTACAAGTTCCATATCGAGATTTCTTGAATTGTAAATGTTTGTAGTCTATCCAAATAGAGCTGTCCATTGGGAAATTGACTCTACAATGATGTGTAGTTTGGGAGCTCTTTGACTGGAGATTTGGATAAGATAGTCATTGGCAGAGATAGAGTTATTAAAATTCTTTGAATGAATGAGACAATCCAGTGAGGGGGTGTGGAATAGAAAAGACTTTAGGACAGAAACTTGAAAGATTCCAACATTCAAGAGGCTGGTAGGAGACTCAGACTAAGAAGGAACAAAGATAGAAGGAAAACTAAGAGAGTATTTTGGGCAATAGAGTGGGGTGGGTATGAAAACCTTCGGAAGAGGGTGTGGCCAACTACACCAGTGATGCCAACGGACAGAACAGAGCTTTTTGTGAAAATAATTTCAGCAGAGAAATCAAGATGAAAGGCAGTTTTTAGTGAACTGAAGGCTAAGTAGAAAATGAGGAAGATGATTAGACAAATAAAGGCAATTATTTCGGAAAGTTTTTGAAAAAACAGGAATTTTCTGGTGGAGAAGATTTTGAGGTTAGGTCTACTTCCTTTCCCTCTCTTTCAATGAAAATGACTTACATTTTTTAAAAGCAGCTGGTATGGACCAGAATAGGTAGTAGTGCTGATAATGGTAGAGAGAGAGCAGGACCATAGTTGTATATCACACAAAGGTGCCTGGGGAGGGGGCAACCAGGGAGTAATGTTCAGCTTTGATGTAGCACCAAGAGGTGTAATCCAGAGGAAGTCATGCTTTTTCATAATTATCTTTTCACAGAGATGCACAAAGGTGCCTTAAGTACTAGCAGAGTCCTCATGAAGAGGAACAGCATTTAGTAATTGATTGAATGAATCTCGAAGACATGGAAAGGAATGAATTTTGGAGGACAGGAGAACAAGGAACCATAGGAAGTGGAACACATCTTGCAAAGAGACTGGACAAGAGAGGAAAGGATGGGTGTAGCTACATGTGAATTGTCTGCCCCAGTGATGAGAAGATGGGACAGTTAATCTTCATGTCCATCCATTTCTCTGTGAAAAAGTAAAAGAGGTTACCCATTGAGGGGATGGGTCAGGAGAAGTTTGTGGAAAGTTGAAAAGTCTGAAACAGCCTCTGTGGTGAACTGGAGAGGGAGCAGAGAGTCAGAATTGTCAAATTCTTACTGTGCTGCCCAGTGTAAGTGTTAAATAACTGACATAAGATTCCATTTTCATACAGATCCTTCCATGGTTTTCCCATGAAATATGGCATTGACAGGAAGCATGTTGTTTCTTAAGTTAAACATGTTTGAAATGTCTATTGAACTGTTGACTGAGTTGGTTGTATATGGTTGAAATGTCACAAAAACATTGCTGCTTTTATTCACCTTCTTATCTCTGCTTCACAAGCTTAAACACCACTGGGCAGCAGCTCCTGGTTCTGAGGAGCCCACTCTCTTCCTGTTTACCTTTACAGAATACTACTGTTCTGTTCTGAGTCATTCTAGTGAGATGCAATGAGTCTTGGGAAAATACTAGGTAACTAGGAATTTAAAAACAAGAAGGACAGCAGGCATAAGAACACTCTAATTGATGGATGCTGACTAAAAGTTCAAGAAAGGGCTGAAGACCCTCAAGGGAAGTCCTCAAAAGGACTCCTTGAAATGGTTCTCCTTGAAATGGCCAGGGCATGGTAACTAGAACTTTATTGCTTGATGTTTTCAGATATCTCGATATCTCCTTGCTTCAAGTTATAAGCGGTCTATTTTTTTAAAGATGATGGCAAATGTGTGGGCAGACAATCCCCAATCAAGCTTCCGACCCCTCATTAATTTGTAATAGAGTCGATTGTTGTCACTAAATATAAAATGATTTACCTGCACTTAGAAACGAATCGACTTAGTACACTGCGTGACCACACGGCATTTGTCTATTCCATTTCCCCTGGCTGTCTCCTCTTTAAAAACCTTCACACTGACATGCATAAAGTGAATGTACAACAAGCAAAACTCCCACCTCTCCCAAGCAGTACATGTAAGTTCATAGTTTAGGATTAGCTGTTTGCTTTCTTTCATGTCCCGTATTATCCCTCCCTCCATGTCTTCAGCATTTAAAAGAAGCAAACATTTTCATGGGTTTCAAGTCATTTCTGTATCTGGAATAATATGTTCTTAAGCACTATGTGTATCCAAGATTTGTCCCGATGTGGTCCATTTGTTTTAATGTGGGACTGTCAGTGGGGAAAAAAAGAGAAGTAATTAAGTTTGTGACTGGCATGAAAAAACATTTTAAGTCCTAACACTGCAGCCTGATCCCCACTAGTTTCATTATATTTCTTCTACTTGTCAGATCAAAGTCTCAACTCCTAAAACTCAGCCATGCTTTGATTAATTACTTCATACAATGAATTTTCAAATTATAGTTCTATGTGATTTATGTCATTTTTAGCTTCAATCAGATTTTTGGGGGATTGCTCTAGTCACTGAGCCTGTCAGCCTTCACCCTGGAGAAAGCATGTTTTTAAGATTGCATTGCAATGTTTTGTGCTTAGCAAAGAGTTATATATAAGGGTTTTCAATGATAGGTTTCCTCTCCACTAGAATGTAGAAAAACTTATTATTTTATTTGTAAATCAGATTTGAAAAAAAATAGATTTCTTTCTACTATCTCCAAGTTCTTTGAGCTGCACCTCACCCCTTTTTTCTCATATGTCTCCATCTTCCGTACCTGAATAATTCATCTACGAAAAACAGAGCATTGCTTTTGGGTTTCTCTCTCCCTCTACCATTCCTCCTTTCTAATTTCCTCCCACCATTCCTCCTTTCTAATTTCCTCCCGCATTCCTCCTTTCTAATTTCCTGTTGAGATAAATAAGGCTACATTTTTTTGGCATTACTAAATTTTTTTCTCCAAAATTAAAATCGGGCATTAGTTTGGACAATTACAGTCATTGTTTAAATTAAAAGTATTTTAATTTTTCTTCTACCATCTATTATCCATATATACATGGTCTGGCACAAATGACACCCCTTTTTATTACAAAATATTTTATTACAAAATCATAAGCATGTAATTCTGTAACATAACAATATCACATTCAAGCACAACATAGGACATTTTAGGTGAAATGTTCAAATTAAAACTATAAATTATTACACCCATATTATTACCCTACTAACCATGCTCAAGCAGGCATTACTTCTGCTGGAGCCTGTATATGTGTGTGTATGTATATGTGTATATATAAATAGATGTGTGTTTATATATATAAATACATAAATACATATATATTTAAGTATAAATATATATACATATATATTTATATTACAATGATTGACTGGGATGTCTCTCAGAAAAAGCTCACCACAGCTTGTGGTGTGTCCTTTCGAATTTAAGACAGAAAAAGTCCTCTCCTTCTTCCCCAGCCCAGACCCTTCACTGAAACTGGAAAAACAAAACAAACAACAACAACAAAATCTCCTGTGTGTCACCTGAATACTTACTTTTGGGACTGTGGTTTCAGGTGGGGGCTAGCAGCCTCTAGGCCCCTGTGCTCAGAAAATATTTACTTAGTGAGGGACTGTGCTTGTGCCCCAAAGAGTCTGGGGTCTTGGTTTGCGGAGAGGTGGGGGATTTCATGTAGTATGCAAAGTAGGAATGGAAAAACAACACCCTGAAAATAGAGATCTTTTAAGAGATTGTCAACTGTTATCCAAGCAGATGCAGCTCACATTTACAACTCACAAAGGCACATATTTATAAACAGAATAAACCAAGGAGCTTGGGTCTCAAAGCAAATATGTTAGCACAAGTAGTCTTGCCTTCATTTAAAAGATATATCCACAGATGTGACATGAAGCTTATAAATATTAATATTTCCCTTTTTATTCAAAATGATATTTATGACAGAATTGTTATCCATGAGGCCAAAAGAGAATAATCTTCCCAAAAGGTATTAAATACATCTTTGCTTTTATGAAAGTGATACCAACCACAGTAGAGCTGACATAGAAAATAGTGGGACAATCATCTATAAGTCTATCATCCTTATAAAACTACTCCAAGTTTTTGGGGTGCCTTTCTTTCTAGGCAATTTTTCTTAAATACACATTGATTTTTACCTTACAATCAGTCATTTTGTACATTATTTATTTTATATTATGTTATAAATGCTTTTTATATTACTTTTAGTCTGCATACTATTTCTCTAAGTTAATACACTACAATTTACCTGACCATTTCACTATTTGTGGATGTTTAATTTTTTGTTATTTGACATTATCCAATGCTAGAATGAACAGCCTGGGACATGCAAGTATTTTAGGTTAATTTTTTAGGTTAGAGTCTCAAGTCCTGGGTCAAAGTTCTTGATATATCTACTTCCAAATTATTTTCCTGTCAAAGAATTTCATTAATTTATAATGTTGAGAGTAATATATAAAACACCAATCTTACTACAGCTTTACTGATATTTTGTTGTTATATTGTTTTTAATGTTAAAACTGGCTTAGTAATGTACTATTTAAATGTTTTTCTTTAATCTTTGTTTGATTATTTGTGAGGGTCTAAATGTTTCCTATATAACTTACTTATTGTAGGTCTACCTTCTTGAATTTCTATTCATGATCTTTCTCATTTAGCTGTACATTTCCAGATATCTTTTACTCAAAACCTCTCTTCCCAACTTCAATGATTGATTCTCAACCCTCATCTTACTGACATTTGATATTTCTCTTTCTTGAAACATTTTTTTTCATTTGGCTCCTCTCACACCACCCTCTCTTGGTTTCTCCTGTTATTGGCACCTTCTCCATCTCTTTTCTGGGCGTCAATTCTTCTACTGCACCTTAAAAACTTGGGGGTTCTTTGTTCTGCATACTCTTCTCACTTGCCACCCTCTTGCCAAGTGATTTCATCCATCCCCATGGCTATAAATAAAATTCATGCATAGATGCCTTATATTCAGCCAGATCTCTCCTCTGACTCATATTTCTAATTATCTGCAATATGTCTCTAAACATCTCAAAGTTAATATATCTGAGGCTGAACTCCTAATTTTTCCCCAAATCTCTTTCTCTCCATGTTCTCCATCTTAGTAACGGTATCCCTACCCACTTGATTGCTCCAATGAGAATTTTTTTACTCCTTCTTTTCCTTTCCTCTCATTCAGCAAGCCCTGTGACCCTGCCTCTGAATTTGTGTATTTCCTTCCACCTTCATTGACATCTCCGAAGTTCATGGCATTGTCTTTTTAGTTAGCTACCTCTCTGCTCCTCATTTTATTTGTCACTCTGCAGATTGAAAGCTGTTTTAAAAACAAAATTAGGTTGTTGGTCTCCCCTGATTATTATCCATCAAAAGCTTTCTCTTGCACTAGTAATGAAATCTAAATTCCTTAATTTGGCCCACAAGACCAGGCATGATTTACCCCTGCCTACACTAGCAACTTTTTTTTTTTTTTTTGCCTCTTTTCTTCTTCCTATGCAGCCATCTCTATCTTCTTGCCCTTCCTCAGGCATGCCAAATATGGTCTTGAGTGAAGGACTCAGCTGTTCCTGGATCATGTGTTCCCTCAGTCCTCACCTGGATCTTAGTTTTTGCTTTAATGCCACCTTCTCAGGGAGAAGTTTCCACACATCCTTATCTAAAATATTTCCCCATCCTTTAAATTTCTATAACAACATTTGTGTCCTTGGTAAATCTCATCAGAGTTTACACCACTCATCATTTCACTGGCTTTTTAATTGTTTCCCCTTCTGAACTGTAAGCTCCACGGCGTAAGCATCATGTCTGTTTATGTTATCTTTTGACAGTAGGAAGGCACTGAAAGATCAGGATGCTTGGACTGGTTTTGGGAAGATCATTTGGCAGCAGCCTGAGGAATGGATTCCAGCAGTACAAACTTAGAAACCAAGAGACCCAATTAGGTGGCTCGTGAAACCTTGAAGCTAAAGATGATAAGAGTCTATACTAAGGAGATAAGACATTTAATATAAAAAAAGAGTCCATTCAAGTGACATCCACAAAATCCTGCTTTGCAAAAGTGGGTGTAGTGGATTGATAGAAGCAGAAGATGCATTATTTAAGCTTGCAGACAGGATGTGAGACCTGAGGCAAGCAGGTGTTGAAGATTCTTTTGGGTGCTTTGCTGTGAAGGAAATGAGAGACAGGTGGTAAGAAGAGTGGAGTGTAGGAAGGATTTCAACTCTAAAGGAAGCAGCTTGAATGCATGATCTTATTCTGTAGTGGGCACAGATGGAATAGAGAGGGACGGGTTGGACACAGAGGAAAGAAGGAGGCCTAAATGAACAAGCCCTGTTTGTTTGGGTAATGTGTGGAGTGCAGGTTGGGATGAGGGTGTTAGTCTTGAACAGCACAATGGAAACACTTCTTTTTTTTTTGAGACTGAAGCAAATGAGTTGATGGAGGGTACAGGAATAGCTAAGGCAATATTGTCATTAGCCTTGTCCTTATTCTTCTAGTTTTGGTGAAAGCTCCTTGAGGATGGGACATGATTTTATTTTTCATTGGCATCTTCCCCAGTGCAGAGCTTATTGCTGAGCACAGAGAAGTCACTACATCGTAGGTTACTATGCGAAGTGGGAATTTAATTCCTACTGTAAAGCATATCCATACAGACTTGTTCAAACTCTAAAAAACACGTAGAAGCCACATACAATGCATCTTTAAGTGAAGAGCCAGCCTCCCAGATTGTGATTTGTCAGGCCATTCCTTAGCTGTTGTTCTCAGCATTCCACAGCTGGACAGCATTATGTGCCTCACTGTCTCAAAACATTTCTCCAACCCGCTGTGCCTTCTTTGCAGTAGAAATAGGCTTGCCCTCCTTTTGGCTCATTTAGGAAAGCAGGAAGAGCAACAAGCTATAATGGGGACTGGAGGCTTTATTTTTCTTACAGCAATGACGGTGATGTGTGACCATGCCCACCAAGATATTTCTACATCATTTCTACACAATCCTTTCATATGTGTGAGCACAAAACCATTCAGGAAAGCAGGGGAGGGCCATGAAACAACCAGGAGAGCAAAAGCCTCCTGTGTCTAAATAGTGAACTGAACAAATGAGTCCAGGTTCTAAAAAGGTAGTCAGGCCACAGGTGTGTTCCTGTAAGTGGGCGTGATTGCCTGTGGAAGCGTGCTATCCTTGGGGCTCCTAATCCTATCGGCTATTAGCTACTTCTCATTTGACACTTAATGTGGAAGAAACACACAAAAGATCCAGAGGCTCGATCTAACTCTCTCTGTGTGCTTCCTTTGCTCTAGCTTCCTATTGTGAAAGTCATTTTATCTAGATCCCATGTACTCAATTGCATAGTGCCCTCTAGTTAATCCTGATGGGATATTACTATAGGCTGAATGGGCTCAGGCAAGACAGGGTAGCTTCAGGGAGAAAGTTTCTTTAAGCGATGAATTCCAGCAAGACATATAAGAATATATATGTGTGTGTGCATTTATACACTGAAGCATTCAATTTGCAAAGGTCATGAGCATCGGCTGATACACACGGAGGGAGCAATATGTCTCCTAAGGTCTGAAGCATTGACAAATCTCAGAATTTATAGCAAGTGGAATTAATAAGCAGCTTGAGAATGCAGTTCTGATTCATGTATGCTAATTGGCTTACATTTATAACTTGCATAAATATGTTCAAAATTGTTCAAAAATGTGATCCAATGATATAGATTCTGCTTCTAGACCTTTGAAAATACCTGCACATTTACTTACCCTTTAGCACTGATACAAGGTATGAAGAGGTGAAGTGGCCCATAAGCCTAAAGCACAGCAGGCAAATATTTCATTCATCAAGGGTCTTGGCATGGTGAATTACACTGTGACTCAGGTCCCTAGATTTGAGGCTACAATAGCACTTTGTGGGCTCAGAATTAGGTGGGATCTTTCAGCATGGTGACCCGACCAGTTTCCTCCCACACTGGTGGTCAACCAGTTTGTTGGAACACTCCCTTTTATGTCTATTGCATTTTATGGATATTATAAGAAATAAAGTTAACCTAGAGATACCTATTGTTAATATCTTCCTTCCTTCCTTCTACTATTTTAATTACACATATACAACATGGGAAAGTTTTATCTTTTTTTCTTAACATTATTACATCATAGACATATCTCCTACTCAAGAAGAGGACTCTGTAATGCCTCACACAAAGTCCACTGGACCAATGTACCAATAATGTATTTATTTACTTTCCTGATGTTTGGCACAAACAATGTTTTCATTTTTACCACAATAAATAATATTGTTACAGATGTGCTTGTGACTGAATGTGCCCATCTCTATTCCCATAAGATAGATTCTGAGAAGTGGAATCAATTTTTGTGTTTTAATTCATATTCTTTAAATACTTCTAGGAAGGATATACCAAAATATAGACCTTCTATATGCTTCTTTTGCTTAAAAAAATCATCATTATTGTTACAAAACATTTTAACACTTTTTGTTAATTTTATAAGAACTAAATTATGTCCCATTGAATGAAACCATAAACTCTGCTTACACGTGAGAGTAATCATTTATCATCCACTTGAAATTGTTTTCTGATTCATTTATTGATGCTCATTGTTTTCCTTCTTTTTTTAAAAGATAAAATGTTATTATATATTTCCCTCGATCTATCTCAATCATCCTCAACCATGGCTGTACATTAGAATCACCTGTGGTGCTTTTAATGCAGATATTAATGCCAGAGTCCTCCCCAGTGATTCTAATTTAATTGGCCTGGACTGGGCTATTAGCATTATTATTTTTAAAGCTTCCCAGGTAATTCTGCAGTCAGAGTTGCAGTCCACTGATCTACACTCTTCTAATACTAACAACCTGCTCTCTTGTAATATTTTTTTCTGTTTACTCTCTATAATATTTATAGATTTTTTAAAAAATCCAAGCATGGGCTTCAGAGAGTTTAAGGCTGTACTCAAAAGCCAAGCTTTAAGGGTTAAAAACCTCCCTTTGTCTTTTATGAACAATATCATCTTGACATGTCATATTATTTCTCAGAGCCTTGGTTTTCTCTACTGTAAAGTGGGGTTAATGTAAGGTATATCTCATCCTTTGTTAGAAAGAATAAATTGATTGGTATTTCTTAAGTGCATACAACAGCATCCAGTATATTGCATGCAAAAATATCAATATTTTAAAAGTCTTTTTTCATGGTTTTATTCTAAGAAATTATCCTGAGATCAGATGGATATTGATGTATATTCTCTCCTAAGTTTTTTGGTGTTCTTTTTCTTCTCATTGCCTCCTAAATCTTGATTTCACTGAGTCCTGGGATGAAGCTGATGGAGAAGGAAAAAACAAATCCATCAGGGTTCTGAGGGGCTAATGTACAATTTTCCTTAATCTGCATTCCAACTAAACCATTTATTTCTTATTTTAGGATACCAGTAAAATTTGTTTTCTGATATTATCTCTTAAATTTCAACACCCATGTAAAGTGACTTTGCTGTATTTTGAAAGCATGTCCTCTGCTTGCCTTGGGCCTCATCAATCCATGTTCGTCTGCACACCCCTCCAGATCTTGAAGACAGAGTGACTGTCAAGAGGCTGCAAATTGCTTTCCAAATACCTAATGCTGACAGGTTCAACATACCTCTGCAAAATCAAAGGGAAACAATGTTATCACAGTCACAGGAGTAGATGTAAAATGACTGAGAGCCATTACTGCCAAGTATTTTACTTCCACGGTATCCGGAAAAGGTGCTTAATGAAATGAAGATTGGAAATTTGATTAAGGGATTTTGAAATGAGCCGCAATAACGTTATGAAAAAGCACATCTTGGTAGCCTTCGTCCCCTCACTTACCATCACCGTCTGTGCATGCATTCGTTCCTTCCTTTAATTCCCCCATATGTTGGATGCCAACCTCACTGTTTGAGTTCATAAAGTATATTGCACAATAAATTAAATGAAAAGAGTTGAATAGTTGTAAAACAACATTAAATTTTTTTACAAATTTCACTTTAGGGAAGAGTATAAACATCTTCTTTGTCTTTAACTTGTCAGTTTTCCATTAGCTGTTTAAGAGCGGCTTGTGGCGGATAATTTACTTTCAGGAGTGATAGCATCAGCAAACACAGGAGAAGAGGGCTGAGATGTGCTCAGCTGCAATGAAGCCAGGATATTGGGAGTTTCAGCTGGTGTGTCTGAGTCATCCTCAGTTCTGTGATCCCTGTCTTTATTTCTCAGGATGCTACAAGAGTGATTGAGGCTATTATAATGCATGGTTATCTTAAAAGTACCAAGAGACCCAAGTCTGTGGCTACTTGCATTGTTTCGATCTTGTAAATTATAATCTCCAAAGACTTCTACAATGCTTTGTTTTTGCTATGAATATCCAAGGTCAAGAAATAATGTGCTCTTTTTTTATATTTTTATCTTTTTCTTTTTAAGTATATTTTGTTGATTATGATATTACAGTTGTCCCATTTTATTCTCCTCTTTATCCTGCCCTGCCCTGCACCTCTCCTCCCTCCAGCATGCCCATCCTTAGTTCATGTCCATGGGTCGTACATATAAGTTCTTTGGCTTCTCCATTTCCTATACTATTCTTAACCTTCCCCTGTCTATTTTGTGCCTACCAACTATGCTTCTTATTCCATGTACCTTTTTTCCCCATTCTCCCCTTCCTCCTCCCCGCTGATAACCCTCCATGTGATCTCCATTTCTGTGATTCTGTGCCTATTTTAGTTGTTTGCTTAGTTTGTACTGTTTTAAACTTTTGTGGATATCATGTTTTTAGATATGAGATTCTTAAAATCACAAGTGCTCATATTTGCAAAGCTACTAAGAGATCTAACACTAGACTTCAAGCCCACTGCTGAGTTAAAAACCTGGCATAGAGAACTGTTTGTTGAATGAAAAGTTATTTGCTATATTCAACTACAATAAATATGTATCATCTGGGTCATTGACTTACGTGCTATTGATTTAGTAGGTCTAATATCCCATGTAAATGAAAAATACTGGACTCCATGTCCTCTATTATATGTTGAGTCAGATTTCTCCCAGTCATAATAGAGCTACTGTAAGTTGTATTAATACTTGGAGGCTGCTGGGGTACCCTTTAGTGCAATGAGACTGTGTTGATTAAATTTCCGCTCCTCCACCCTCTGAAGGTCTTTTATTCACTCCCAAGGAGTAACCTGAAACTTAGGAAAACCTAGCTGTCCGGATTCTCTTTTTCTTGGCAATAGGCCTATGATGGGGGTAGGGTGGGAGAATAACAATTATTTTTCACCCACTCCGGCTCTGCAGGAAGACGCCTGTTCCAGCGGTCACGTTTCTCTTGTTTACTGACTGCGGCCGTTTCTGTTGCGTAGTTCTTTTGTTTTCTCCAGGGGTAATCTCTGTTGCACATGGAGTGCAGACAATGCGGATGACCCTGTCTTCGATGCTCAGAGTACTCTGTTAAGATATTGTTGTCCCTCACTGGGCTCAAGTCCTATTTTAGTAGGAGAGAGAAAAAAAGAAACAATGGAGACAAATTTAGACACTGATGGGAAAAGAAATGCAGTTCACTGTCCACCCAGCCCTCTCAAGCTACACCCACCAGGCGATTTCCTGTAACCTTCTCAGGGATTCCCAGCCACTGCACAAGTGCCCCTGAAACTCAAGGCAGAAAACAGATGAATAACTTGTGGCTCACCCAGTCCATGTTAAGTTCATGTCCCAGACATCCCTACTCTTAAACAAAACAAATAAAAAACCAACACTAAAACAAAAACAAAAAACAAAAAAACCCCCCACAAAAACATGTATTCCAAACCAACTCAAGATTAATCTCTCCGTTAAGATCTAGACTTGATGGTTATCGCTTTTATTTTCCCAGCCATTTGTGGCCAGTATTAAACTTTGCACCAGATGCTTCTTAAGGCTTTCTGTATTCACTAGTCTTTATCCTCTGAGAGTGGGAAAAGTGAGTGTTTACCAGGCTCATTTTCACTCCTTTTCCCCATTCTGAAGCAACGCTTCATCTCATACATTTGAGTGCTCACAGCTCCCCATAATTCAAGATAATGTAAATTTACCCAGTGATGTAAAGAGACATTTATTAGCATGTAAGATAGATGACTGATTTTGAACATATCTGAACTGTATGCTGTTTATGCTGGGATATGTGTGCCTGCTGCAGTGGCCTAGATAATAAATGCAGTAAGCAATAACAGTGCAATCTCCTCTTGGACAGTCTTATTAATGAGCTGTGAAACTAGACCGATACAATCATTAATACATACTACTACTTCAAGTGGGAATAATGTCTGGTTTGAAGTCATCTGTCACATTGCTGGGAGTCTCTTTTGGGTAGGCCACTGTGTATCCTACTTTTTAATATCTTTAATAATTTATACATATTTTAGTGGGAAATATAACTGGTAGATACATATCAACAACATTAGCACAATTACCATAAGTTTTAGGAAGATTTAAAAATTTTCAAATTTTAGGAAGATTTAAAATCTCATAGATTTTATATATTTATAGCAGTCATAATTATTTGAGTATCTTTATGTCCCATATTTTATTTAATTTATGTGGATGAAACTTAAGGAACATAAGTTTCTAGGCCTGTAAGCTTTTCTCCTCACTTTGGTTCCTGATGGAGTCATTTCCCTCCTATTGCTTCTTTCCTTAGATCTCCACTTCTTAAATGTAGAAGAAGGAAGGTGGAGAGGGAGGCAGAACGGAGAAAAGTGACAGCAGTGATCAAAGGAGGAAGTTGTTGAGACCAAAATCCTAGACATCTTTTGTAGCGGAAACAGGGACATTTTGCTTGAAAGGCATTGGAAACACTGTATAATGAAAACTAGACATTTTAACCTTTGACTTTCTCTACCTCTCTCTTTTTCCATTCTCTGTGCAGCATTCATTGGTTCTTGTCCAGCACAATCCTGCCAGGACAGCTCAGAGCTGTCTTTGCTCAGCGATGTCAGACATCGCAACAGCAGCCCAGCTGATCTATTTCTTCGCCCTCCTAACTCCCCATTTCATTTCCAGTCTTGTGAGCTGCATCTTTTCTCCCTTTCCTTCACCCTTTAAATCTTTCCTCTTCCTGGATTGTAATCAACCCTTTTAATGTAACTGCACTATTTACTGCCAGATTTTTAGGATGCAAACTGGTAATGAAGAGGTAGTGCTACAACATATGTGACTAAGTTATGCTGTGGAGCTAAGGTATGAGGCAATGTAGACAGGGTTCAAAATGGGTTAGGAATGTGTATTATATTTTGTTTATATTCCCTAATTTGCAGTAAAAGATTTTATAAAGCTAATAATGATTCTACAGTAAACTTTTATTGTATGTTCTTTTGATTTGTTGTACCTTCCTCTTCATTTGGTAGAGTGAATTTATGGTCATTTCAATGTTCCTTCTTCCTTATGAGAAGATGTATACAATCTGGGACAAAAGCTCGTCTCAGCCCCTTGTCTAAATTATCTCCTTAATCATGGAGTTCCATAATCACAGGAAGGGACAGCAGTCTGTGAAAGACTATAGAGGAGAATCGAGCACAGGGTTTCTATTGACATCTTGGGTTGGATAATTGTTTGTTGGGGGCTGTGCATTTTAGGGTGTTGAGCAGCATCCCTGGCCTCTACCCATTAGATGCCAGTAAAACTCACCCCCACCACCTTGGATATGACGATCTGAAGGATCCCCAGGCATTTTCAAATGTACCCTGGGTGGTAACATTGTCCCCATTTGAGACTCATCTACTAGGCTAGATCATTCAGCAGTAATTACCTCCTCGCTGTTCATGACCGCGTAAGCTAGTTCTGCCTCAGAGCATCTGAACTGCAGCTCCCTCACCCTGGACCTGTCTTTCCAAAAACTTTACACACCTCATTTTCTCAGTTGTTCTGCTCAAATATTACCTTGGTGGACACATCTTTTCTGACCCTCCCTCTTATACTCATATATAGTGCTCCCCCCAACCTCTGCCCAGTTCTGCTTTCTCTCTCCTTAACCTACTTTATTTTGTAGTGTTTATATATTTTTGTTTGTTTGCTGTTGACCTGACCTACTAGAAAATAAACCCCTCCGAGGGCTGAAATGTTAACTTGTTCACAAATGTATTCTGTGCAATACCTGACGTTTATAATGCTTCATAAATGTGTTTGTTGAGTGAGTAAATGAATGAATGTGTGACTGAATGACTGAGCCACCATCTCTGCTGCAGGCAAGGCAACTGCTTGTTGGAGAGAAGCACATGAGGGAATTTGTTTGCTCGTGTCCAAGGCTGGAATCCTCACAAATCTTTCATATTCTATTCATTAATAATTTGTTAAAATGATGAATTCATCCCATCATGAAAGATTTATCAGAAAATAATAGGTTCTCACACTCAAGTTGAATAGGCCTTTGGTATTTAATCTTTCTTTCCCATGGAAAAGAACATTATGAGACTATTGTTGTTCCCTTTTCCTTTTCTAAATTGTTGTAAATTATTATCAAGATGGTGAAGGAAGTTATGCTGGTGATTAAACCAACAACTCCCTCCGTAAGTCAAATTTTGGTTCTTTAATTAAAAGAAAAAATGTATATGTATATATACTCACACACACACACACATGTGCCATATGTGTATGCATACACATGTGTATGCATGTGGCACACATCTATTATGTGTGTGCATGTATGTGCATATAAAATATATATTTACTTTTCCTTTTGTTTCATCTATCCCAGAAGGGAATGAACTATAGAAGCAAGCTGGTGCATAATATGCTGGAACGCTTAGTGTTTACTTGCACCAAGAGCCTCCTTCTAGTAAGTAGAACTGTGGTATTGCAAACAGCTTCCTCATTTGTGTGAACCCAGGGCATATGTGCTTAGAATCTTGAGACATGCTGTTGCTAGGGAGGTCTGCTCAATGGCTCATGGACAAGACTATTTTGTTTTACTTGGAAGCACTTGACCTCTCTGTGCCACCCTTTATGATGTTTTAAGGAAGGATGGCTTTATGTTTACTACAGGGTCTTCCTTCAAATCCAGCCTCCACCATCTTGATAAAAACACCTAAACTCTAGGCCTCAGTTTCCTCATCTGCAAATGAAAATCTCATAGGATTGTTGGATTATTAAAGATATCATATGCCTGAAGTCCTGGAACAGTGTCCAACATATACAAAGTTCTTAAAAATGATGACCTTTATTATTATTATTATTTAAAGTACTTTAACCCTACTTCTGGATTAAATAAATCCTGTAAATACTGGCTAGAAATATTTTCTGGTTCAACTGTGCTCAATTTTGGTTTGTCCAAATAGGAAATAGAAAAAAATGGAAAGTTTTTTTAAATTTAAAAGTAACCTAAATCTCACTTGTATAAGTACTATTTGTTCATTATAGAAAATCCAAAACATTTTTAAAATATAGAGGTAATCATGAGTTGTAAATTGTCAACATTTACATATATCTTCCTCTGTGTGTTCTCTGTGCATGTGTGTAGAGAGAACTAAAACTAACTAACTTGTATTCCTTTTAGCAAATAAAGTCATTTTCCCGTTACTAATTAGTTAGTAGAGACTTTGTAAGCACACACACACGCACACACACACAAGAATAAAAAGAAACCACTGTTGTTGATCATCCAGGCATCACCACACAAAGTGAACATGTCACATAGTTCTCTTAAAAGAATTATAACATTTTCCCCACACATATTTTTTTATTTATTTTGAAATATGATTTTTATGTTAGGATATTTTTATCCATCAAGGACATAAGAAAATTAAATGAATAAAACTCAGAACTGCTCTAAAAAGACTTTTGAAAGGATCCAAGTATGGAGTCAACATTTTGTGAAGTGGGAAGAATTCACCTGGAGAATGAGACTGCACTGGCATCTGATACTTCAATACTCATGAGCTGTGTGACTTCTAGCATTTAACCTGTCCCTGCCTCAGCTTTCCTATTAGTTGAAGATAATAATGAATTGATTGAATGCATTACAAGTAAAGTGGGACATTGGCTCATATTAATTATTTCACATCCTATCCCACTCAGGGACATATGAGGGCAGACCTGGTACCAAATTTCAATCTGCTTGAACTTTGTCAGTAGAGAGATTTCTACTTTTTGTCTTTTACTTTTTGTCTTTTAAAGTTGTGATGAAGTCTTGAAAGGACATTTCCAAATGTTATAAATTCTACATCTGAAGGTTTCCCATAAATATATACTGCCTATATAAGAGCCTATAAGGGCACCATATTGAGTCTATAGCTCCAGGTGGGAAGGTGTAGGGAGGTTGGGTAATTTCTAATATCTTGTATAATAGCAGTGCCAGACTGAGCTCACTATTACAGTTACTGATTTTAAAACCAGAGCTGAGCTTTTTCTTGACCACCCATGGTTGTCCAGGTCCAAGCCTACCCTTTATCGAATATTCTATATCGGGATTCTTCATATGAAAAATAAGATTCTTTTGCTAAAACAGTTCAGAAACAACAGCTGTAAACAATATTATTGTTATAAAGAATTTCAAAAACTTAAAAGCATTTCTTATGGGCTCTATTTAATAATGTTCAGAGATATTGTTTTCTTCTGAGTCCTTAGATGATGTTCCAATATGCTGTCTGCCTGGTATTATTTTTATAGGCTCCATTAGAGCTCACTCCCCCGCCTTTCTATTTTAATAATGTTTGTATGTGTTTTTGAGTGTATTTCTTTTAAAAATAAGGATGGCTTTAACTGTACCTGGTATTTCCCAACATTATATGTGGTTTGCTCTTGGTTTTCTCCCACTGTCTACTTAGGCATTATTAACAGACAGTTTGGGCAGAAAATATAAGAGATATGTTTTGAAAATGTTACACAGTATGGGGGAAAAGTTAATAATTTAATATTAAGTGAAAAAAACCGTGATAGCTTTCTATATAGTATCTCAATACTTTAAAATTTAATTTAAATTTATACATGTATTCAGTAAATTTGCTAGGTGAATGGAATCAATTAATCATGCCACTATAGGATGGGATTTGTATTGTTTCACATGTTGTTCCATAAACCACTCAGTATTTTCCAAATTTTCTGTGATGGACTTGAAGAATTGTTAGAAAAGCATATAGTTTTACAGAGATCTTTTCTGTTTTCTTGAATGATTAAGTCATACCTACATTTCTCAGAAATTATATCTACTTTATCATCAGAACATATTTTTCCTGACATATATGTTGTTTTTCATATATATGATTAATTTCTTCGCTAGATTAGAAATAACTTGAAGTCAGGAATTAAATATTCTGTTATTGTTGGATTACTTCTATCTAGAGATGCATAAAAATTGTTGTTGAATGATCTACTCAACTATGTCAGAGTGAGAACAAAGATGTTCCCATAATAATAAATAACACTTTTTTCTCTCCATCAAATTTATAGTATCTCTTGAAGTAGATCTTTCACTACTATGTAAAAGACAAAAGAATTATAAAATTGACTCAGGCTAAGCTCTTATTGGCTGGTTAGTGTGAAATGGATGTGCTAAAAGTTTTAAGTATGTTTTCTTAATTTCCCTTTCTGTTAGTTCAGTGTTGGTATATAAAAATGCAACTGATTTCTAGATATTAATTTTGTATCCTGCTGTTTTGCTGAATTCATTTATCATTGATCAGTTCTAGTAGTTTCTTGGTGAAATCTTTGGAGTTTTCTATGTACAGTATCATGTCATCTGCAAATAAAACAGTTTTATTTCTTCCTTTCCATTTTGGATGCCTTTTATTTTTTCTTCTTGTCTGATTGCTATGGCTAGAACTGCCAGTACTATGTTAAACAAAAGAGGTAAAAGCAGACATCCCTGTCTTGTTCTTGATCTTAAGGGGAACACCTCTAGTTTTTGCCTGATAAGTATGATCCTGGCAGTCAGTTTGTCATATACAGCCTTTATTATGTTTAGGTATATTCCCTCTATTCCCACTTTGCTGAGAGTTTTTTTTATCGTAAGTGGGTGCTGGAATTTATCAAATGGTTTTTCTGCATCGATTGATATGGTTTTTATCCTTCATTTTGTTTATGTGGTGAATCACATTTATTGATTTGTGAATGTTGTGCCGCCTTACATTCCCAGAATAAATCCCACTTGATCATAATGTATGATCTTTTTGATGCTTTGCTGTATTCAATTTGCTAATATTTTCTTGAGGATTTTACTCCATTCACAATTGCTTCAAAAAGAATAAAATACCTAGGAATAAACCTAAAATGGATATAAAGACTTGTACTTGGAAAATTATAAGACACTGAAGAAACAAACTGAAGAAAATACAAATAAATGGAAGCATATACCTTGTTCATGGATAGGAACAACTGACATCATTAAAATGTTCACACTGCCCAAAGCAATCTATAGATTCAATATAATTCCTATCAAGATTTCAATGATGTATTTCACAGATGTAGAAAAAATACTTCCAAAATTTATATGGAATCACAAAAGGCCCCAGATAGTGCAGTGATCCCAAGAAAGAAGAAAAAATAAGAGAAATCATATTACCTAATTTGAAACTATATTATAAGGCCATAGTAATCAAAGCAGCATGATACTGGCATAAAAACAGATATATAGATTAATGGAACAGAATAGAGAGCCCCCAAATAAACCCATACCTTTATACTTAATTAATATTCAACAGAGAAAACAAGCAGATACAACGGGCTAAAGATAATTTATTCAATAAATGGTGTTAGGAAAATTAGACAGATACATGCAGAGAAATGAAACTAGACCACTTTCTTACACCACATACATAAGAATAAATTCAAATTGGATTAAAGACTTAAATGATGGACACAAAAATATAAAATCATAGAAGAAAACATAGGTAGCAGAATCTCAGACATTGCTCATAGCAATGTCTTATCAGATATATCATCCCTGGCAAGGGAAACAAAAGAAAAAATCAACAAATGGAACTATATCAAACCAAAAAGTTTTTTCACAGCAAAGGAAATTATCAACAAAATAAAAAGACAGCCCACAGAATGGAAGAACATATTTGACAATACATCTGATAAAGGGTTAATATCCAAAACTCATAAAGAACTTACAAAATTTAACACCAAAAAAACCAAACAACCCAATTAAAAAATTGGCAAAGGACCTGAATAGACACTCTGCCAAAGAGAACATACAGATGGCCAGTAGGCATACAAAAAGATGCTCATCATCACTAATCATCATAGAAATGCAAAGTAAAGCCACAATGTGGCATCATCTCACACCTGTCAGAATGGCTGTCATCAGTAAATCAACAAACTACTGCTGGTGAGGATGTGAAGCAGTTTTGCCCTGTTGCCCTTCCACACTGTTGGTGGGAATGCAGATTGGTGCATCCACGGTGGAAAGAAGTATAGAGATACCTCAAAAAATTAAAAATGGAACTGCCTTTTGACTCAGCAACCCCTCTTCTGGGAATATATCTGAAGGAACCCAAAACACTAATTCAAAAGAATATAAGCACCCCTATGGTCATTGCAGTGTTATATACAATCACCAAGCTATGGAAGCAGCCCAAGTGTCCATCAGTAGAGGATCAGGTAAAACAACTTTGGGACATTTACACAATGGAATGCTCCTTGGCCACACTAAAGAAGAAAATTTTTACCCTTTGTGACGGTATGGATAGACCTGGAAAACATTATGCTAAGTGAAATAAGCCAGTCAGAGAAAGAAAAATACCATATGATTTCACTCATACGTGGAATCTAATGAACAAACTGAACGAGCAAGCAAAATAGAGACAGACTCATAGATAGAGAGCAGGATGGCAGCTAAAGGTGGCGGGAGGTTGGTGGGTGGAGGGGATTGAGCAAAAAGGAAACAGGACTCAAAGACATGGACAACTGTGTGGTGATTGCAGGGTAGAGAGGGATATATGAGGACTAAATGGTAATGGAAATAATACAATGAAAAAGTTTTAAAAATAAAAGTTTTGAGTATGAAAAGAGGTGATGCCCTAATTTTTCCATTGGAATGCCGTATTATGGACAATTCTGGTGTTTTGCATGCACTTGACTTAGAGAATTTTATTTCTTTATTTCTGTAGCTAGTTAACAAATAATTAAATTAACTTCGATATACACTTCTATGATATAATTAAGTAAATGCTAAAATCCCATTTACCTCAAAATATCTTATTCCCCCAACCCTGAGCTTCTGTCTTGCTGCCAGAAATTTCTACCAAATTAAGCCAACATTTGTGAGATTAAAAAATTGTCTGTGGTATGCTTCTGTTAAAATACAAATATGCTTCATGAGAGGAGAACCATTAATACATTAATCTGGTGATATCTTAGATATGGCAGGTGTGCCAGATTAGTTAATCAATCAGCAAAGAGCAGCATTATGAAAGAACAGAACAGAGAACAGATATATTTTTAGGGTAGAATTGAAGAGATCTAGGGCATGAGGAGAGTCTTATAGTATAGACTTGGTTGGAGGCTCTTGAGTACAGATTCTAGGTAGTCAGGGTTAGCACAGAGGTCTATTTGGTTAGAGATTTCAAAAGGATTAGACTACAGACCCTACAGACAGTTTCTAGGTAAGAGGCACTGTGGACCCTACACAGGCTTGTAGATTGGCACTGTGGACCCTACACAGGCTTGTAGATTGGCACTGTGGACCCTACACAGGCTTGTAGATTGGCTTGCATATCTGTCTTATT
Source organism: Micronycteris hirsuta (assembly GCA_004026765.1). Lineage (NCBI taxonomy): Eukaryota > Metazoa > Chordata > Mammalia > Chiroptera > Phyllostomidae > Micronycteris > Micronycteris hirsuta. The sequence continues at coordinate 84,488 of PVJI01000060.1, forward strand.
CATAGAGCAGGCTGTTTCTCACTTCCACGTGGCGACAGATGTTCTCTCCTTTGGGACAGTATTGGTCCAAAGTAGAGAGTAGTGGGGATAAGGATACGAGGTCAGTGCTCTCCTCAAGCATGAAAAGTGCACAATGTTAGCAGCAGTACCCAGAGTCTCTGAGTGCTATTACTTCCCCAGTTAGAGAACAGAAATGCTTCTCACACCTCCTTACACACACACACACACACACACACACACACACACACACACACACACACAGAAAATTCCTCCTGGTAGAATGGGAGGAAAGTCAACTTGCCAATATGAAACTAGCAATAATATTAACAATACTCACAGATAACCAAATAAGATTACATGAACAAGCTGAAACCTCAGATGAACTCTCAAAGAAAGGCATTCACATGGGTGAGAGAAGCCAAAAGTTCTGTGAGAGTAATTTGTCAGTGTGAGGTTATGCGGTTCCCCAGGAGATTGAAGCCACACAATTAGCTTTAAACACCAAGTGACTCTGAGGAAGAAACAGGGAAAGAAAAAGAATTTTGAGTAGAATATAATATTTTGAAACATATTAACTTAAATGTCCAGCTGAAGGACCAATGAAAGGCAGAGCTTTCATTCCCAAACGCAGACCTCATAGAAAAGAGGTACCTGAGAAGACAATGATGGCATGATAATCAGCCAGCTGGCGCTTCAACATATGCATTTCAGGGAGCCGTATACTTCCTGTCATTTTCCTCACGTTGTGTGGCTCTTAAATCAGATTCAGTGTTCCAGCTATTGCTATGAGGTTGGACATATTGTCTGGCAAATGAACAGGTCCTTTGCCAAGTAACTAGATCTCACTATTGCTAAAGGAAGAACATTGTTCACTAAAATAGTTTGTCTTTTGATGCCAAAGGAAATCAAATTGTAATCAAGGGCTGAGAACAGACTGAAGTCACCAAGGTTGCCTTGCTTCAGATTTGGCAACTTCACATGTTCCCAGCCTTATTTAATATAATTTACTTTTACAAAAGGAAAAGGCTTTATTGCATTGGAAATTTGTTTTAATAATGCCTAAGTGAACCACTGATGGAATGGTCAGCTTCGCAATCCCGTGCATTTCAAGGGCATAGAGAGAAGCACAGATAAGGAGGAATTTAGATTTTTATTGAAGCAACCTGAAAGAGAGAAAATGCACCTAAGTGAATTGTTAAGTTGTATTATGACCATATGGCAATATCTCATACATGCTAATGTATTTTTGGTTTTCTATGTTTGTTTTGGTCATGGTGGGATATAAGAACAAGGAACGAGAAGGCATAAATGTTTCTTTGTAGATATGTGATTTACTCCTACTGCACTAAGGGTTCAATTCAAATTAAAGCTAAATAGTGATTATTGAATGCATCCTCTATAAAATTCTTCTTGAATATGCTATCTCATTTACCCCTTACACCACAGTTTGAGTTGTGTTTACCCTGTTTTAGGAATCCAAAATTAAGGCTCAGAGTAATTAAGTAACTTAACCAGTATCACAGCCAGTTAAGTTGCAGAGATAAGAGGGATGCAAATTCAGGTCGAAAAGCAAGATCCCAACCCTAAACCTCTTCTCACTCTGTTCCCTGTGTTATGCTTGATGTAAAAGTCAAAGAAAGGAAAAAAACGAGTGAAGAAGGTGTATATCCACTGCCAAGCTTCCTCTGAGAGCTATTGTTCCCAGAAAGGACACGTCTGTGTTTGTAAATGAAGGGAAAGACTGAAGCAATGTATTCAGTCCTCCCCAGTGCTTTGCCTTGGGTTGCTCTCCAGGAGCACAGGGCATTGTGTCAGCCTCAGTTTCAGTCATCTGCATAATTGCTGTCCCATTTTCTTTTGCCTCCATAGTCAAAGCTACAAGAATAGCAGTAAAAGCAATGCTTTGAATTCAACAATACAGAATGATTATGGTGATTTACCTTGGATAAGGAAGGTTTTGGAATATGCAAAGTTAGAGACCTCCCTCTAGCTTTATAATGAAATTTTCATACCTGGTGGGAACAAAGAATGTAAAAAACAGAGGGGAAAAGGAATTTCTTCTCACCTCCAACACACAGATGGGAAAGCATTTTCCATATTTTATGGAATAACCCAGTAATATAAGATTTATTTGAAGTATTTATTTTTTATGAAAAAAATCCCATTCATTTTTTATCAAAAAGGAAAACAACGAAGGGAATTGTTTTTCTTTATATTTTTAAGGTACTATTGAATGGCCTTTAAATGGTTTATTCTATTGTTATAGTCATCAAAGTTTACTCAACACAAGTGATTAAAAAGAGAAGTTAACCGATGCAATAATTAAATTATATAGAAGTCAGAGGGTAATCTGTGAGGCTGTTTTTACCAGCTCCAGTTTTGTTTCTTTCAATTTAATTTGATTTCATTTAGCAGTGCACCACATTTTAGGAGCGCAGCCTGCTAATCTAAAAAAAGACAACAACAAAAAGCCTAATGCTTTGAGGACTAATGGACTAGGATGTTTCATTATAACATCATAATAAGCTTTATATATGGAGCCTCTTGGCATGGAGTCATGAATGTTAGAAGCGGCTACTATAAAACAAAATCCTTTACATAAGCATCTGATTGCCAAGCTGTCCTCTGCTCTTCACTCAGCAGCTTTGTAGTATTTTGGTTAACGGAGCCAATGTACTTTCTTCCACATAAAGGAAATTATGATTCCACTGGAGGCTCAAAGGGGAAAATTAAACTCATCAAAAATCTGATTCAAGTAGGCATTTTCTTTGAATATGTGAAGCATGCTTTGATTCATCCCGATCCTTTGCATCCCAAGGGTGCAACGGAGGGCAAGTCTGACTCTTGTTTCTAAAGGAATCATTTATATTGTTTAATCCCACCCTCCAAAAAAGAAGGGGGTACACTTCTTTTGGCAGAGGAAGGTAAGAAGGACATGCAAAGTAGGGGAACAAATCTAAACAGGAATTCTTTGCAGCTGCTCTAATGTGGAATAAAAAACAGTGCTGAAAACAAGGCAACAGAGGAAGCAAAGGTCAGCCTTGGAGGAGCAGAGGGGTGTTATTCCGAGGCACATTTACAGAACTGAAGCCATTCAATTTCCGTCTGAGGGACACCTCTGACCTATCCTGCGGGAGGAGGTTGCACCACAGCAGCTGGCCTTTGATCAAGCGACAACATCCTTTGGGTGTGCGCCCCTGTGCCAGCACTGACAGCCACTTGTGGAAATGAAGATGAGTAATATTCCCCCAGTGACAGAGACATTCTCTTCAGGTCTTCTGTGAAAGTTTATTGGCGGTGATTGTATTTTATGATAATAAGAACAAAGTGCATCATGGCTAGTGTCAGGAGTATTTTCCCTGTAGCAAAAGAATTGTTTTACATCTTTTCGTGTGTGGCATCCTCAGGAAAGACACTTTGGCACAGATTTCTCCAAAGAAACTCTTTCTTCAGATAAACTTTAATAGTAGAAGAATATACCTGAAATAAAAAACAACTATTTATAGAAGCCCTTTAATAGCTTTAATGTCAGACAAAGAAAGATCCAGGAAACTTAACCATGGCAAGCAGATAGTTGCTAGGACTTTTTCCTTGAGATTATTAAATAAACAGTAGCCCTGTGATCCTGTGAAATGCCCCCCCAAAATTAAGCTGATGGTTGTTTCCCATAAATCAGTGGTGGTATGACACTGGTTTTATTAGAAAATGCCATGATTATGTGTTAAAAATGATTGTTGGTGTTCACATTAGCATCTGGAGGCATGACCTGCATCTTGTAATGATTACAATTGAAATGGTCACAACAGCACTTCCTTGGAATCATGATCTAATGCAAGAAACAATACAGTGCAAATAAATAGATTTCCTCCTCTTTTACTGCCTGAGTTTTCCCTATTGTGTACGTCTTCACTGGGCATTGAAAACTGGGAAATATCTTGACAAAGGGTTTCTCCCATTTCCAGGATAGAAGTCTCTCTCACCATTCTTTCTTTCTCAGATAAGTGCATACACTTTCTCTCCCCATTCAAATAAGACTATGACTAATTTCAGGGACACTCACCACCAGAGATTACACCAATTGTTGGGGTGGTGAGTGAAGGTCAGGAGGGACTGGTGGGGACCCTTTGGAAATGTCAGCTTATTATATTTATAGAATGAACAGTTCATTTTTGCCTCTGTACTTGATCAAAAACATGAAAGTTGAGACCAAAATGTGGACTTTGTATATTGTTATCAGACCATTAAGAAATAAGAATGTACAACAAACTCTGCTTTCTATTTTGGAGGCAGGGGAAATTTGCTGCCCTCCTTCCTGAGCTTAGAGGAGAGAGGAGCTTTATGAAATCCCTCTCTTAGGGGGTCCCCTATAGTCTGGAAAACATGGGAGCTGGGAAGAGTATCAGACTTCCCCCAGAGGGCCACCTCTGGTCATCCTGCAGATATGTATCAGATGGCACCACAGGAACTGCCCTTGAGGAAATCCAAGGAGAACATTGATTTATTCATTGAATCAATAGATATTCATTATGTGCAGATCATTGTGAAAGATGCAGGCTGCTTAAGATATGCTCCTACACATCAGGGGTTACATCACTGCCTAATATAAACTATGCCAGGTCTAAATGACTTCATCACAGAGATGGAATTGTCTTGGCTCCCACCAGACTGTGCTATTTTTTCCTGAACATTCCTGAACATGCTCTGCACATCATCTCTGCTTTTGCCATTTCCCCGAAGCCTGGATACATTTTACCAAAATGAATTGTGTGTTTTCATGATGGCAACTTGTGTCTTTGGAAATGAAGTGTTTTTATTTCTAGAATGAGGCATGCTCGCTATATCAGGTTATACTGCTGCTGTTTTCCTCACTGGGTGTGCAGAAGGTGACTGAGGTGACAGGGTCTCAGTGTTTGACTCATAGAGCCATTTCCCTTTATCTGTTCTGTGTATTGCTAATATTGATTTTTAATTATAGAACTGGATAATATGATAGGCCCCCATGGCTATAATATTTGATGATTATAGTGTTGATTAGAGTTCTTAGGAGTGGGGGTCAGAATGGACCTGTAATCATACAGTCGTCCCTCACTTATTGCAGCTTCACTGTATCGCAGGTTTTTTAAAAAAATATATATAATTTTGTATCATGAAGTTTTTGCTATATCACTGGATTTTGCGGTATATAGGTATTTATATAATATTTATGATTTTAATGATTTTTGCCTAAAAATTTTAAAACAATATAAAAATGTTAATTCAAACATATTAAAAGAATATTAAATCGAAATAAAATACAGTATGTATTTCATCAGCAGATGAATACCACACTGTACACAATGGAAATGTAGTACGTCACTACCGCTTGCACAAGTTTGCCAACGTGAGATTGTACACGGCACAACTATTGGCTGATGGAATGGAAGGCAACCAACCACAGCACTGTGTTCTGTATCCTGGGTGCTGATTGGCTTAGTGACCATAGCATCAGTCTGTTTGCTCTCCCACACTGTGCCCATACGTTCAGCATCTCTCCTTCCTTGTCCATTTCACATTGACGTCTGATCGCTGCGCATAGTATTGTTCTGCGGTGTTGTGTTTTTGTGAAATTTTCATAAAAGTTTGAATTTATTTCAAGCCCTATGATGTCACCCAAATGTTCTGCGCCTTCTAAGGCTTCTGGCAGTGAATCCAAGTGCCAGAGGAATATGCTTACCATCAAAGAGAAGGTGGAACTTCTCAACATGTTAAAGAAAGACAAAAGCTATGTGACTGTAAGCCGCCCTTATGGGATCAATGAATCTACTGTTTGCTACATAAAGAAAGACAAGAAGAATATTAGGTCTATGGCAACAATGACTTTTTTTTTTAAGATTTTATTTATTTATTTTCAGAGAGAGGAGAAGGGAGGGAGAAAGAGCAATGTATGGTTGCCTCTCACATGGCCCTCATTGGGGACCTGGCCCGCAACCCAGGCATGTGCCCCGACTGGGAATCGAACCGGGACCCTCTGGTTCCCAGCCCGTGCTCAATCCACTGAGCTACACCAGCCGGGCGCAACAATGACTTTTAACAAGACTGCAAAGAGGGTGGTCACTTCCCACAATAAGGCCATTGTGAGGATGGAGTCTGAATTGGCCCTGTGGATAAATGACTGCAGGAAGAAGAATATCTTGCTGGATACCAACATCATCTAGACTAAGGCCAAGAAATTTTATGATAGCTTTGCAGAAAGCACAGACAGTTTTGTGGAAAGCACATGACAGTGATGAGGATGAAGATGAGGATGACGATGCAGAAGCAGAACCGTAGAGTGCTTCTCCCACCAGACCAACCCCATTCAGTGCCAGCAAGGGCTGGTTTGACAAATTTCAGAGACACTTTGGACTCAAGAGCATTTTTCTGCATGGAGAAGCTGCCTCTGCGGATGTCCATTCACAACCGTTGACGGACAAAGACTTGATGGAGATGACGAAGTCAGCAAGTGAAGAAGAGGATGAGCAACAAGATGAACTATGGGTTGGAGAAGAGGAGGAGGTTGGCCTAACACTTGATCGTCTTGCAACCATGGTCAGAATGGCCAAAGAACTTCAGCGAGTGGCTGAAGAATGGGACCCCCAGATGCTTCTTTCGTTGCACTTCATAAATACAATCGAGAGTGGCATGTCAGTTTATACAAACCTTCTCAGTCAGAAGAAAAAGCAGTGCCAGCAACTCCCCATAATTATGTTCGTCAATTGGACAAAGAGATCAGTTATGTGTATGCCTTTAGCGGAAATAGAAGTTATAGCCCAGGGTGAAGATACTGCACCACCTGATGAAGCGCCTGATGAAGTGGTGCCTTCAGAGGATCTGTAATGCTCTTCTTGGCTGTGCAGTACATTCATCTCATCATCATCATAACCTTCATCGCCATCAGTACTGCACAGGTACATAATTCATGATCTTCATCATTCAAGTTGTAGTATACTTCACTGGTGAGTACCCGTATAGAATTTTATATGTTGTTAAAATTACGTAGGTTTAATAGTGTAGAAAGTGTTTAAGAGCATATGAAGTGTTTATAAGAGTGTGGGAAAGGTTAATAAGAGAGTGGGAAAGGTTTATAGGAGTGTGGGAAGGGTTTATAAAGCCTTTATATATATATATATATATATATATAATAAAATAAATATAACCCAGCTACTTTGCTGATTTTCACCTATTGCAGGGGTCTCTGGAATGTAACTCCCGCGATAGTTGAGGGATCACTGTATTCTTAAGGCACTCCCCCTTCAAAGCCTTCAGGGCTGCCGTCACTAGTCTCAGGTGATGAGAACTTCTAGCTGAGCATTCAGGGGCTTCTGACATCTTACTAGGAGTGAACCAACAAAAGCAAGAATTACCTCTGGAGCTCTTGGACCCCACTAGGTTAGTGTTCTAGGAACTCATCTGTATCAGTGTACCAGGTGGTGGTGTTGTGAGAGGCTATATTTGGCTTCAGTGATTATTTTTGAAGATTCTTTCAACATGTCTGCCCATTTCACAATGGGTGATTTATGAGTGAGTGCACCTGTTCACACCGTGCTGGGAGTTCTGCAGTTTTTGACCAAAAATAGCATGACCCCCATGCCCACCCTCCCTATTCACATGATCTCACCTCAAGTAACTTTTTGTTTGTTTGTTTGTTTCCCTGGAAGAAAAAAAACTCCTCAAAGGGAAATGTTTTGCCCATGTGGAAGAGGTGAAACAAGAAATGGTAGAAACTCTAAAAGGCATCAGAATCTATGAGTTTAAAAACTGTTTTGAGCAGTGGAAAAAATGTCTCAATAGGTGTAATGCATCAAATGGAGAGTACATTGAAGACAACTGAAGTTTAAACATGTAAGAATAAATACACACCTTTTTATTAAAAAAAATTCTGGGCTTTTTGGGTCCTCCTTTGTATTTCTTTCTAGCACTTCAGTATTGTCTTTCCAAACTGTTCTATGATTTAGCTAAACTAGACCATCTCTAATTTCTAAATTAACTGTTTTTTCCTGCTCCAAGAGGTCTTTATTGATGCTATATTCTTCTACCAAAATCATATCCATCCTTACAAGATTCATCTAAAAATTCTAGATATACTTCTCATTATATTCACTATATTTTGCATTGTTGCATTGTTTATTTTTACAAGTATAAAATTTAGGAGTTTTTAGTACCTCAGTGTGATACAACCATAATTACTATCTAATTCTAGAATATTTTATTACCCCCAAAAGAAATCTCAGATTCAATCAATTCCCATTCTCTCTTCTACCCAGTCCATGGTAAACACTAATCTAATTTCTATCTCTATGGATCTGTATATTCTCAACATTTCATAAAAATGGAATCATACAATATGTGATCATTTGTGACTGTATTCTTTCACTTCTCATGATGTGGACTTTGAAAAAGTTTCATTCATGGCATACATGCATCAACACTTCATTCCTTTTAATTGATAAATAACAGTCCATTATATACATATACCACCTTTGTTTATTCATTCATCAGAAATTTGGGTTGTTTTTACTTTTTGGTTATTAGGAATAATGCTGCTATCAGTATTCATGTACATTTTGTGTGTGTGCACATGTATTTTTAGTTGTTTTGGGTACATGCCTAAGAGTGGAATTGTTGGGCTATATGGTATATGTTTAACCTCTTGAGGAAATACCAAACTTTTTGTCACACTTGCTGAACCATTTACCTTTCCACCAGCAGTGTATGAGACTTCTGATTTTCTACATTCTCATCAACATTTTTTATTGTTCATTTTTTAAATGATAGTCATCATAGTAGCTGTGAAGTGATACCTCACTGTGGTTTTGACTTGCATTTCCCTAATGACTAATGATGTTGAGCATCTTTTCATGAGCTTATAGGCCAGTTGCACATCTTCTTTGAAGCGAAGTCTATTCACATCTTTTGATCATTTTAAAATTGGATTCTGTGTATTTTTTTTGTTGAGTTATAATAGTTCTTTACATATGGGTGCAAGAATTTTATCAGATATATAATTTACAAATATGTTCTACTATTGCCTGGTTTCCATTTTCACTTTTTTAAATTTTTTATTGAAGTTTTGGGGTGACATTGATTAATAAAATTATGTTTTATATGTTTCAAGTGTACAATTCTATAATGCATCATCTGTATATTATATTGTGTATTCACTATCCAAAGTCAAGTTTCTTCTGACATCATTTATCCCCTCTTTACCCTTTTTCACTTCCCCTTACCCCCCTTCCTCTTGTAATCACTATACTACTGTCTGTGTCTATGAGTTGTCTTTTTTTTTTCTTAATCTGTTCACCTTTTACACCTGGCCCCTCAAGCCCCCTCCCAGCTGATAAACCCTCCAAATGATCTCTATATTTATGATTCTGTTCCTATTCTGCTTGTTTGCTTAGTTTATTTTTTAGATTCAGTTGTTGATAGTCATGAATCTGTTGCCCTTTTAATGTTCATAGTTTGATTTTCTTTTTCTTATATAGTTCCATTCAACATTTCATATGATAATGGCTTGGTGATGATGAACTCCTTTAGTTTTACCATATCTGGGAAGCACTTTATCTACCCTTCAATTTTATTTTATTTTTTTATTTTTTTAAATATATTTTATTGATTATGCTATTACAGTTGTCCCATTTCCCCCACTTTCTTCCCCTCCACCCCCACCCCCCCATTCCCCACCCTTTAGTTTTTGTCCATAGGTCATCCACATAAGTTCTTTGTCTTCTACATTTCCTATACTATTCTTAACCTCCCCCTCTCTGTTTTCTACCTACCATCTATGCTACTTATTCTCTGTACCTTTTCCCCCTCTACCACTCTCCTGTTGATATCCCTCCATGCCTTATATAAATCCCTTTAACATTTCATATAATAAAGGCTGGGTGTTGATAAACTCCTTGAACTTGACCTTACCTGAGAAGCACTTTATCTGCCCTTCCATTCTAAATGACAGCTTTGCTGGATAGAGTATTCTTGGATGTAGGTTCTTGCCTTTCATGACTTGGAATACTTCTCTCCAGCTCCTTCTTGCCTGCAAGGTCTCTTTTGAGAAATCAGCTGACAGCCTTGTGGGGATTCCTTTGTAGGTAACTGTCTCCTTTTCTCTTGCTGCTTCTAAGATTCTCTCCTTATTTTTAATCTTGGCTAATGTCATTATAATTTGTCTTGGTGTGTTCCTCTTTGGATCCAACTTTTTTGGGACTCTCTGAGCTTCCTGGACTTCCTGAAAATCCATTTCCTTCACCAGCTTGGGGAAGTTCTCCTTCACTATTTGTTCAAATAAGTTTTCAATCTCTTGGTCTTCCTCTTCTCCTTCTGGCACCTCAATGACTCGGATGTTGGAATTTTTAAAGATGTCCTGGAGGTTCCTAAGCCTCTCTTCAGTTTTTTAAATTCTTGTTTCTTCATTCTTTTCTGGTTGAATGTTTTTTTTCTTTCTGCTGGTCCACTCCGTTGATTTGAGTCCCAGTTTCCTTCTCATCCCTTCTCATTTGTTTAAGTAATTGTGACAATTTTTCTTCGAATCCTGTGAGCATCCTGATTACCAGTACTTTGAACTGTGCATCTGATAGGTTGACTATCTCTTCTTCACTTAGCTGTATTTTTTCTGGAGCTTTGATGTGTTCTTTCATTTGGGCCATTTTTTTTTTTTTGGTTCACCTGTTACTTTAAGGGGCGGAGCCTTAGGTGTTCACCAGGGTGGGGTAACCCACGTTGTTGTGTGTAAAGTTGTCTGTGGGGGCAGGGCCTGAGAGAACAATGGCGCTTGCTCTATTCTCTGCACTTCTCCAGCTACCCACAATCAAGTTGGGCCCTTCTTTGCTGGCTCTGTGGTGAGTGGACGGGCCTGCACGGTTCCAAGTCCCTGTGGGCCTCCCCAATGAACGCTCCTGTGAGGCCGGGAGTTCTTCCCATTGCCACCTCAACCCCCACAGGTGTATTCAATTGGTGGTTTGAGGCTTTATTTCCCTGCGCTGGTGGGCCAGGAGGTCTGTTCCGCTCCCCAGCTTTTCCTCCTGGTTTATCTGCGCGAGAATGAGGGACCGCCCAGTCCACCAGTCTCAGCCCCGGTTTCGCCGATTGCTCCTGCCGCGTTTTGGCTAGGCGCGCCTGCCACGGGCCTCTCCGGGCAGCTGGAGCATTGCCAGTACTGCTCCACAAACTGTGTCTTGCCAAGTGCTCTCCACCTGGCTCCGTCCCGCTTACTGGTCTGGATGAACGTATCTTTAACTCCTTGGTTGTCGGACTTCCACTCAGTTCAGTTTTCTGTCAGATCTGGCTGTTTTTGGCTTTTAAATTGTTGTTTTTCCTCTTTTGGTTGTGTGAGGAGGCACAGTGTGTATACCTATGCCTCCATCTTGGCTGCAAGTCCCTACCCTTCAATTTTAAATGAAGCTTTGCTGGATAGAATTATCTAGGTTATAGGTCCATCACTTTGAATACTTCTTGACAGTCTCTTCTTGCCTGCAAAGTTTCTTTTGAGAAATTAGCTGATAATCTTATGGGAACTCCTTTGTGGGAAACTCTCTGCTTTTCTCTTGCTGCTTTTAAGATTTTATCTTTATCTTTAAGCATTGGCATTTTAACTATGATGTGTCTTGGTGTGTTCCTCTTTGGCTCCAACTTGTTTGGGGCTCTCAGTGCTTCCTGGACTTGTATGCCTATTTCCTTCACCAACACAAGGAGGTTTTCTTTCATTAATTTTTCAAATAAGTTTTCAGTTTCTTCCTCTTCCTCTTCTCCTTTTGGCACCCATACGATTTGGATGTTGGTACACTTAGAGATGTCACAGAGGCTCTTATTCTATCCTTATTTTTTTTAAATTCTCTTTGTTCTTACTGTTCTGATTGAATGCTTTTTTTCTTATGTTCCAAATCATTAATTTGTTTCTAAGCTTCATCCACTCCACTGTTGGTTCCCTGTAGATATTTCATTTCACTTAATACAAGCTTTATTTCTTCCTGTGTATTTTTCTTGGATTTTTCCCAATTTTAATAGTTATTTTTATGATATACTACATAAATTTAAGGATATAAGAAATATATTTTTCTTTTTTAAGTATATTTTGTTGATTATGATATTACAGTTGTCCCATTTTATTCTCCCCTTTATCCCCCTCTGCCCTGAACCTCCCCTCCCTCCAGCACACCCATCCTTAGTTCATGTCCATGGGTTGTACATATAAATTCTTTGGCTTCTCCATTTCCTATACTATTCTTAACCTCCCCTGTCTATTTTATGCCTACCAGTTATGCTTCTTATTCCTTGTACCTTTTCCTTCATTCTCCCCCTCACCCTCCCCACTGATAAACCTCCATTTCTATAATTCTGTTACTATTCTAGTTGTTTGCTTAATTTTTGTTTTTGTTTTTTTAGCTTCAGCTGTTGATAGTTGTGTGTTTGTTGTCATTTAACTTTTTATATTTTTTATCTTCTTTTTCTTAGATAAGTCCCTTTAACATTTCATATAGTAAGGGCTTGGTGATGATGAACTCCTTTAAATTTACCTTATTTGGGGAGCACTGTATCTGCCCTTCCATTCTAAATGGCACCTTTGCTGGGTAGAGTAATCTTGGATGTAGGTCCTTGTCTTTCATGACTTCAAATACTTTGCTAGCCCCTTCTTGCCTGAGAAATCAGCTCCTTTGTAGGCACTCATTTGTAGGTAAATCTCTTCTCTTGCTGCTTTTAAGATTCTCTCTTTATCTTTAATCTTGGGTAACTTAATTATGATATGCCTTCATGTGTTTCTTCTGGGTCGAATTTCTCTGGGACCCTGAGCTTCCTGGACTTCCTGGAAGTCTATTTCCTTTGCCAAATGGGGGAAGTTTTCCTTCATTATTTGTTCAAATACATTTTTAATTTCTTGCTCTTCTTCTCCTTCTGGCACCCCTATGATTTGGATGTTGGAGCATTTAGAGTTGTCCCATAGGTTCCTCAGCCTCTCCTTGATTTTTTTTTAAATTCTTGTTTCTTATATCTGTTCCAGTTGAATGTTGATTTCTTCCTTGTGTTCCAAATCGTCGATCTAAGTCCCAGTTATTTCCTTTCACTGTTGCTTCTCTGTATATTTTCCTTTATTTCACTTTATATAGCCTTTATTTATTCCTCCATTTTGTGACCAAACCCAATCATTTCTGTGAGCATCCTGATTACAAGTGTTTTGAACTCTGCATCTGATAGGTCATCTCCTCATCACTTAGCTCTTTTTCCAGAGTTTTGATATGTTATTTCATTTGGGTCATATTTCTTTGTTGGGCATACCTGTTATGTTGTAATTGGAAGAGCTTTAGGCATTTGCTAGAGCAAGGCAACTCTTTTTGCTGCATTGTGGTGCTGTCTGTGGGGGAGGGGTCAGAGAGGGAACAGTGCACTTGCTCACTCTGCTCTTGCCCTATTTTCCATCACTTCCCTTGCTTTCCACAAGAAGATTGTGCCCTTTTCCCAGGTGGGTGGGTTTGTGTACATTCTAGGACCCCCTGTGCCTCTCTAATAGGCTCTCCTATGAGATTGGGAGTTTCTCCCGCCTTCTAAAACCCTGACAGAATTTTACAGCCTAAGGTTTTGAGTCTTCAGTTTCCCATGCCAAAACCCTGAGTTGTGCAGTCTGTCTTGCTCCCATATTGTTCCTCCCAGCTTATCTTTACATGAATATGGGATCCCCTGATTCAGTCCCTACCTTGCCCGCCCAGTCCACCACCTTGCTGCACGTCCTTTTTGCCTGGCTATCTATCTCCACCCCTCCTATCAGTCTGGGTGAATGTTTCTTTATCTCCTTGGTTGTCAGAGTTCTATGCAGTATGATTTTATGGCAGATCTGTTTTTTGTTTTTTGTTTTTTTTTTTCCAAAATGGTTGTTATCTTCTTTTGGTTGTCTGAGGAAGTGAAGTGTTTCTACCTATGCCACCTCCATCTTGGCCAGAACTCTGTCTGTGTCTTTTTTATGCTGCTGCAGTGCCCAATGAGTTCTCTGAGCATCCTTGTAACCAGTGTTGAACTCTGCATCTGATAGCTTTCTTATGTTCATTTTGTTTAGCTCTTTTTCTGAAGTTTTGTTCTGTTCTTTCATTTGGGCCATATTTCTTTGTCTCATCATTTTGGCAGCCTCCCTGTGTTTGTTTCTGTATATTAGGTAGAACTGCCTTGACTATCTTAGTAGCATGAGTTATTGTAGAAAAGACCGCTGTAAATTGTGTGAGGCAGAGTCTTAGGTAATCACCAGGGTGAGGCAACCCATTTCACCACTTTGTGGCTCTGTGTGGGGGTGGACTTGAAGAGGGGACAATGCCACTCACTGGTCTCTGCATATTTACTTGGGAGGAAGCTGTTTCCCGACATTCACCCTGTTGCCAGTCACTTTGCTTTCTCCCCGTATACCACTTGTGCTCTTTCACCTGTTGTCCTTGTGCTGAGACACATAGGGGTTGGGTCCTGAAACATTTGTGGGCCCTTTAACAAGAGTCTTCTGAGAACCCTGCAGTTTCTTCCACTGCCCCAACCTCCACTGGCTTTTATAGTCAGAAGTTATGAGGACTTAGCTTCTTGGCGCTGGAACCCTGGACTGCCTGGCCTGGTTTGAGGCTGGGATTGCTCACTCCCAAGGTATCCCTACTGATTTTTATCTGCCACACATGAATGAGTGACCACCCATTCTGCCCACCTCTCTGTGCCTCTTTGTATCTCCACTAGCTCTTACTCGGGGAGAATGGAACTCAGTATCTCTTAAATGATGATATTGCTTTTATAGCATCTGTACACACTGAGATGAAGTCTCTATAGTGTGATTGACCCACAGGCAGGTTGGTTTACATTAATTTTTTAAAATGGGATGTCTTATGGAAACCTATTTCACTGGAGTTTTAAAAATAAAAAGGGTATTGTTTTGTCTTCTGTACAGTGAATTTCCTTCCCTTTTAGTTTCATTTTGATAATGTATGTGGCTATAGATATTCATATAAAACAAGTACATGTGAGGTTTGCAAAAAAATTATCAAATTAAAAGATTAATGAAAGCAAAAGCTATGTAATAATGGGAGTTAAAATTGTAAAATAATTCTTCAAAAATACTGCTCTATTATTTCTACATTTTAGCAATAATATGAAAACACATATCACATTATGAGTGGGAATTAAATCTAATTAAAACACAAATAGCAGGTCTCATGCTATGTATTATGTTAGCCATAGTGACAGCAACAGATGCTACGGAAGACACTCTGTTCCTTTTGCACAAGTGAAAGCCTATAATTAGGAAAAACAAATGATTGAACTGACAAACCTGTTTACAAATTGCGTTACTATTGTATGATTTTATTGAAAATTGAGTATTACCCTTTTATATCTTAAGGAGTAGTTACAATAGGAGAAATTAATTTATTTACTGTTTTTTTGTGTATGTGTGGGAAAAATGGTCTGCATGCTTCTAAAAATATGATAATTATAATTCAAATTATTGGAGTAAAAATATTAAGAACTATATTACTTATTGTCATTTATAGTTTTGATGCAATAATTGGTTCTTTAAGATACTGGAAAATTTTCTAAAGTAATTTAGGAGTCTTTATACTTGAAGGTGAATTGTCATACTAAAACCATATTGTCAGCACCTTCGAGGGCTAAATTTAGATATTTCTCAGGAACACTTATACTTATTGCTTAATGCGCATCTATTGTGAGTTTCTACTCTTTGTGTGGCACTGTGTTATGCCAACCATTGAGGGCACAATAGCAAACCACCCTTTTTCTTTCCTTGTGGAATTTTAATATATTGGAAGAAACAACAGAGCGAACAACTGTATTGCTACAAGCTATTTTGGGGAAAGATCCAGAAATAAGTGAGGTAGAAAGAGTTGAAAATAAAGTACATTTGGGTTTTCTATAGGAAAAAAATTTAAAACAGTTTGCATGGTACATAGGAAGTTAGAAGTATGGCGAATTTGTTGTACGGGGTATTTTATTTTGGAGCCCTAGAGATACACTGTCTAATAAAATTATATTGTAAGCTATATCTGAGACATGACAGCCACATTAAAAAATTTCAAAAAAGCCCTGGCTGGTATGGCTCAGTGGATTGAGTGCCAGCCTATGAACCCAAAGGTTGCTGGTTTGATTCCCAGTAAGGGCACATGCCTGGGTTATGGGGACATGTGAGAGGCAACTGAACATTGATGTTTCTACCCCTCTCTTTCCCTACCTTCCCTTCCCTCTAAAAATAAATAAATAAAGTCTTTAAAAAGTTAAAAAGAAATCAGTGAAATAATTTTTAAAATATTTTATATAACCCAGTATATCCAAAATGTTACCATTTCAACATGACTATAAAAATTAGTGAGTATTTTATACAGTGGGTTTTGGTTTTTTTTAACTGTCTTTCAAAATGTGTAGTCTTACAGCATATCACAACTTGGACATTAAATTTTCATTGGAAATATTGATCTGTGTTAAGATTTCGTAAAATTAACAGTTTCAAATCACCTCCTCAGGTTATTTCAAACATACCTAAAACTTTCCACTAACTGAATAAAATATCAGTTTTTAAATTTTAAATAAAATATGGAATTTAATTCCTCAGTCTTACATGTCATATATCATGTGTTTAATAGCACATTCTGGAGCACTTGAAAGAGACAGCTCAGGTCTTAAGAGTAACTGGCACAAGTGCCCTCCTTGAACTGGCAAGGTGCTTGGTTAATAGTGAGCATTGAATAAGTGTTTGTTGAATTAGATTAAATGAAACAGCTGAGACCCAGTAGGGTTAAATGTCATGCTCAGCATCCTCCAGATAAAAAGAGGTGATAAGGATAACTAGAACACTGGCCTATTGCCAACTAATAAAATCCTAGAATAGTATCCAGTGCTTGTGTTTCAGAAAGTGAATCAAAATCTGGACAGCAAGGAATTGTTTTGAAAATGTTTCCAAACTTACTTGGTTCTTAGAGAAAAAGCTCCAACAGGAAGAGTCCAGATAGGAAGTACTTGAATTTACACTATAAAATATAGTAATGAGCTAGGAAAGCTAGGAAAATACAGTGATAATAGAATAAAGAAGCAATGTATTGGGTTCGCCAAAAAGTTCCCTTAATTTTTTCCATAAGATGACCATAATAGCACTTAATTGTCTTTAACTTCATTCAAAACAATTTAGTTAGATTGAGTCTGACAGCTGTCATATCAGTTTGCATTTAAAAACATCAAATTTGGTGAATTTTTGTGCAGCCATTTTAATATTAAAGATGGAAGAAAATACACATTTTTGGCATATTTTGCTTTATTATTTCTTTTTCTTTTCTTTTTTTTTAAAGTCACCCAAGGAGGTAACATTTTTTTAAAAGATTTTATGTATTTATTTTCAAAGAGAGGGAAAGGGAAGGGGAAGAAGGAGAGAAACATCAATGTGTAGTTGTCTCTCACGTGGCCCTCATTGGGGACCTGGCCCGCAACCCAGGCAGGTACCCTGACCAGGAATTGAACCAGCGACCCTTTGGTTCGCAGCCCATGCTCAATCTACTGAGCTACACCAACCAGGCTTGCTTTATTATTTCAAGAGAAGTAAAAACGTAACTGAAATGCAAAAAAAGATTTATGCAGTGTATGGAGAAGGTGCTGTGACTGAACGTGTCAAAAGTGGTTTGAGAAGTTTCTTGGTACTATTGACATTTTTGCTGAATAATTCTTTACTGTAGGGCTGTCTTATTCATTGGAAGATGTTTAGCAGCACCCTCGGTCTCTATTGACTAGAAGCCAATTGCAGCAGATAGTAGACATACTCAAAATATCCAAATCAATAAAGTTATTGGTGAAAACGAAAAATGTCTTTTATTTTAAAGAAAAAACTAAATGAACTTTTTGGCCAACCCAATATTTTACTTAGCCTGTTTTACCTACAAAGCATTACTAATGATCTGAGAGAATCTAATTCAAGAGTCCGAATTATATTTTTCTCTTTAACAATGGAAGTGTGAGGAAGTGTGCAAAAGTGTGTGAAAAGCACTCAGTTTGAAGGTTAGAAGAGAAGCCTTTACCTTTAAGGGTGGGATGGGGTACAATTGGCTTGTACAATGGCCTTCAAGAGGAGTAGGTGGAGTTTAACTTGTGTTCTTGGAGGAGCAAATAGAAATGAATCTCTTACTTACCCATTCTTAGCTACAGAACTTCAAGAGCTGAAGAAAGCCACTATCTTAGTCTGTTTGGGCTGCTATAACAGAAATATCTTGGACTGGGTAGCTTGTAAACAACAGAAATTTATTTCTTATGGCTCTAGAGGCTGGGAAGTCTCAGACCAAGGCACTGGCAGAGTAGATGTGTGATGAAGACATTTCCTAGATGGCTGTGTTTTCACTGTGTCCTCATGTAGTGGGAGGGGCTAAGGAGTGATCTGGGGTCTCTTGTCTAAGGGTATTAATCCCATCATGAGCGCTCCAACCTTATGATCCTACTACCTTCCAAAGACTCGACCTCCTGATATCATCTCCTTGGGAGTTAGAGTTTCTGCATGTGAATTTTGGGTGAACATAAACATTCTGTGTATCACAGCCACATTTGTGTTGAGAATTTTTCCTTGGAGGGGAAAATAAGATTAGAAGAATAAAATAATTTAATTGGCAGGCTTACTTTATTTCTTTTCCTCATTGAAAAAGTTGATTCTATTCAACTTGAGAATTTTTTCCTTTATTTTTTTTTAGGAGGGGAAGAACAATTGAATAATATAGTAATATTGGTTTGAATTTTTTTTAAAGTTTAGAAAATTTTTTTTGCTTTGGTTAGAATATTTGTTTTCATCACAATTGGAATGAAAACAGCCAATGGCAAGACATGGCATTTTAAACAAATATGGTCTATTTGAAATGAATTACCTTATAGAAAGCCTGTCAATTTTTTTTTTTTTGACTGCAAGCTTTTTACATCATCCATATTTATTTATTTAGCTTTTGGATTGCTGTGATTAGATCGAAACTATTTCATAGATGGATATATCTCCTACAAACAAACTCTAAACAAATGACAACTACCATTTGGGGTCATTTTGATACTTTCTCTTCTCCTGGATATCAATTATTCCATGTGAAGTACCCTCTATGGTTGTCTTTGTTGATTCCATTTTAAGGACCCCTCATTCTTTCCAAACTTTACGTACTTTACTACAATGTCACACTTAAATTTAGCTGCCTAGAATATTATTTTGACAAGGCAGATGGCAATGAGTTTTTAAGAGACTCTAAGGAGGTTAAGCCATGGTGATATTATTTTCAGCATTATGATGTTTCTGGCCAGTAGAAATGGAGTGTTTTGTTTGGGAGCAAAATGGCAAACTCCTAAAGTGTCTAAATCACCTTGACCACTGAAGTGTTAAAGTGTGCTCTAATGGTCATTAAGTGACCACCTATGAGAACAGGAGATGTGTTTAATGGAAATTTGAGGCCTGTTCAGATGCTGATATGAGTAACTTTTACTAGTAGCCAAGTCTTAAAAGCTTCCTGAGCATGCTCATTTATCCTCCTCCAATTAAACAAGCACAAGTTTCTTCAACTTTTTAAATGAATATTTTCTTATCTCTCATGAGCTAAAAATAACTGAGTATCATTAACTTCAATGGTTGTCTCTTTAGTATAATTAAACAGATCAATGCCATCCAAAAGTCTCATTTATTTCAGAGAAAAGTAGACAAACTCATCTACTTAAGCAAGGTATGGTCTATAAATTAGATTCACCTTCTAATATGTATTTAGAGTGATAAAAATTCTGAAATTTAAAATTAACATGGAAATCAGTCTCAATAATGCTTATGGAAGTAAAACTATTTTACAGAGGAAACTTTAAAGTTATGAATGCTTGGATTTGAGAAGATATTTGCAATTATGGTGTATATACTGAATAAATATGCATTTACAGTGTAGAATTTCCTTCCTTTATATTTGAACTGTATGTGGAACTAATTTGATGAATTTTCCATCCTGACATAACATGACTCCCCAAATGATGCCAGAAGTCAGAGTAGAGCAACTGTTAGACTCACATTTAGTTCATGTAGACATGCCCCAGAGAGCCAGACATGCCCCAGAGAGCCAGCCAGGGAGTTGGTCAGAGAAACATGAGGCTTTGTGAGTAAGAATGCAACTTAAAACATGTTGCTATCACCTGATGCTATCACTTTTATTATAGTGAATGTTCTTAATGCTAATTTAAAAAAATCTTTGTATTAATGGCGGACAGTATAAATAAGAAGGATTGTAAAGGAAAATGATCTAAATTTAGATACTGCATTTTTTTCACTTTGAGCAATATTTTTTTCACTTAGAGGCTCACAGATTTACTTGATTATAAATAAATATTATTTCTCTGTAGCCTAGAAAATCTAGACATTTTCAACTCCTTATTGAAGAAAACATTTTTGTGATGTAACAGGTGAAATTAATATCATATACAAAACAGACATTAATGCAGTAACACATCTTTTAACTAACATCTTCAAAGAATGATGTGTTCCACATAAATAATTTTTCCTGATAACAACAGCTTTTCTCTTTGAAATAAAATGTACTTCAGGACTTCTGGTTAAGATGGTAGCATAGGTAAACATGGCTCACCTTCTTTCACAACCACATCAAAATTACAACTAAAATATAGGAAAACTGTCATTGAGAACCATCATAAATTGAGTTGAATGAAAGTCCTAAAACTACAGAATTAAAGAAACCACACGCATCCAGACTGTTAGGAGGGGTAGAGATGTGGAACAGACTGGTTCCATAGCCATGTATGGTGTATAAAAATTTGGGAGGGATATCTCAGGAGCAAGGAGTCTGAGCACCACACCAGATTTCTCATCCAGGGTTCTATGCCAGGAAGATTAACCCCCCATAACTTCAGGTTGCAAAAACCAGCTGGGATTAAGTCATGGGGAAAACTTCTGGAGTCCCAAGCATTTCCTCTTAAAGAATTTACACATATGCTTAATCAGACTTACTCCCTCTGGGCTCCAGCACTGGGGTAGCAGCTTGAAAGGCACCAGTGGCGTACAGGAAGAAACCCAAGTGTCTGGTATCAAGGCAAGAGCTGGGTGACAGCACTCTCCCACACAGAAAGGCAGGCAGAGGCTGGTGTCTCTTTTCTAAACCCTCCCCCTACAGAGCCACAAAATCCAGACAGATGCCATAGCTCAGATTCCATCAACCTGACTAACGCTGTTTGCCCCACCCTGGAGATCCTCAGACATCCAGTCCCACTCAATTTATGGTTCCACCCAAGCTACTTTTCCACATGAATGGATGGTCTTTGCTCACACTTCACAACTTCCTAAATCCTCTCAAATAAGCAACAGCCAGCCTCAGTGAGCCCCCAGCCCACATACCCCTTGCTAAGTGGCCCCAGGCCAGGCACTAGCAGTAGCCAGCCTAGATTCACAGCTTGGCTTTACCTGGGAATCTCCAAACGCAGCAAGTAGCAGGCATCTCAGATTGCTTTATAGCTCAGGCAGGGTGGCCCTAGGCAAAACACAAGTGGGGGCTGACCTTGGCCTACAACACTCAGGAAACCACAGAGCCTGTGCACCCAGTGGACAGCTACAGACCATGTTGGAGCACCACCAACCTGCCCCCACACCACTGATCCCCCACAGAGGGGAGACATTGGTAATAATGGTTACAGCAATCCTTATAGATGATTGGCTTGGGTAAATAACCTCCAACTAACCAGCCAACAGCAATCAAGGCTCAACTACAAGAGGAGGGTGTATTCAGCCCACACAAAGGGCACACCTTGAGTATCTAGATTGGGTGATAGGGGAGGATATGCCACTGGACCCTATAAGACACCTACCACATTAGGCCATGCTACCATGACAGGGAGTCATAGAAGCTTGACCTAATACATAGAAATAAACACAGGGAGGCTACCAAAATGAAGAGACAAGGAAACATGACCCAAATGAAAGAACAGGTAAAAATTTCAGGAAAAAATAAAATAAAATGGAGGTAAGCAATCTATCAGATGCAGACTTCAAAACACTGGTTAGAAAGATGCTCAAGGAACTTAGTGAGGAACTCAACAGCATAAAACAGATACAGTCAGAAACTAAGGATATACTAATTAAAATAAAGGACAATTTGTAGGGAACAGCAGTAGAATGGATGAAGTTGATAATCTAATCAATGATTTGGAACATAAGAAAGCAAAAAACAACCAATCAGAACAACAAAAAGAAAAAAGAATCAAACAATAATAAGGATAGAGTAAGCGGCCTCTGGGAAAACTTCAAGTGATCCAACATTCACATCAGAGAGGTGCCAGCCAGAAAGAGAAGAGAAAGAGCAAGAAATTGAAAATCTCTTTGGAAAAATAATGAAAGAAAATTTCCCCAATCTGGTGAAGGATATAAACATGCATGTCCAAGAAGCAAAGAGAATCTCAAGTAAGATGGATGCAAAGAGGCCCACTCTAAGACACATTATAATTAAAATGCCAACAGTTAAAGATAAAGAGAAAACCTTAAAGGCAGTAAGAGAAAAGCAGTTAGTTACTTACCGGGGAGTGAATTCCCATCACTCTCAGCTGATTTCTCAAAAGAAACTTTGTAGGCTTTAAGGGATTAGCAAGAAATATTCAAAGTCATGAAAAGCAGGGACCCGCAAAGCTATCATTTAGAATATAAGGTCAGATAAAGAGCTTCCCAGACAAGAAAAAACTAAAGGAGTTTATCATCACCAAACCATTATTATATGAAATATTAAAGGGACTTACTTAAGAGAAAGATCATGACTACAAGCAATAAAATGGCAATAAATACATATATATCAACAATTGAACCTGAAAAACAAACTAAGCAAACAAACAAGAGACAGAATGCTGGATATGGAGAGTGTTTTGATGGTTGCTAGATGGGAAGGGGATGTGGGAAATGGGTGAAGAAGTGAGGGAATTAAAAAGTACAAATAGGTAGTTACAGAACAGCCATGGGTATTTAAAATACAGTATAGGAAATGGAGTAGCCAAAAAACTTATACACATGATCCATGGACATGAACAATGATGTGGGAATTGCCTGAGGGAGTTAGGGGTGGGCAAAGGGGGAAAATTGAGCATAATCAATAAAATATAATTTAAAAATAAAATACAATTAAAAAAATAAAACATGCTTAGAAATAAAGTTTTTAACTTATTTTTAAAAAGATTTCATTTACCTATCTCTAGACAGAGGGGAAGGGAGGGAGAAAGAGAGGGCTAGAAACATCAATGTGTGGTTCCCCCAACTGGGGACCTGGCCTGTAACCCAGGCATGTGGCCTGACTGGGAATCAAACTGGCCACCCTTTGGTTTGCAGGCAGGCGCTCAATCCATTGAGCCACACCAGCCAGGGCTATTTCTTAATTTTTGTTAGACATCAGTTTACTAGGGTACATATACTTCTTAATTTTTGTTAGACATCAATTTACTAGGGTACATATCTAAGCAGCATTACTCAATACTTAAAATTCTTGTTGACTTAGGCACATTTATAGAGAATTAAAATATAATAACACCTTTAGTGTAGTGCATCTAATGTTTAGCACACACAAGAGCAGCCTTGGAGTTTGTCAAAAATACATTTTCCAGGACCCGTTCCAGAAATTCTTACTCAGTAGAGTGGACTGTATCTGTTTCTGGTCTAAGCAGTGGGGGAAATCACACTTGGAGAAACCTTGCTTTCAAGAGCATCATTTAGAAAATAACAAAAATCCTAACAACCACACCTATCATTGGTAGGCAGTGTTCTAAATCCTTCTATGAATTAGCTTATTCAAACACTCACAACAGCCCTATGGGGTAGGTACTATTTTATTTCCCATTTTTCTGATTTGAAACTGAGTACCAAAATGATTTAAAAATCTTACCAGATCACATAGTCACAAAGTATGGGTTCAAAACCAACCTTCCTGACTTCATGTCCAATTTAGATATTCAGAGATGAACCTTTCTAAACATTTCATACACTTACTGTTTCTTTCTCTATGTGTGGTTCTCTCAGGGTCTGTTAAGGATCACACTTAGCAATTTGAGTACCTGATATCAGTCAGCTATGATGGACTCCCCTCTGGGTGGGGGCTTGGTGAGAAGTGTTGCTGCTAGTACACTTACCCTCTCTTCTCCTCTTCATGGAGGAAAATCAGTTATGCACCAAGAAACCAGGTTGCCATCTGCAAAAGAACTGAATCTATAACATGAGCAACCAGGCTCCAAGCAGCATTTAAAATATGTGTTTAATGAGTTATTTTTCTAAATATAATGTATAATGCTGATTATATTATAATTATAATATAGAATCACTGTGAGAAATTTGGAAAAATAGGAAGTATAGAAAATATAATGTGCAGACTAGTCAGAGATGATACTTTCACATTTGGAGCTCTTTTAAAATAGTTTATATATTTAAATATAAACATACAAATGCATGCTTGTGTGTTTATATGTAAATATGCAGACATTATTTACATACATAATGCTATAACCTATATTACATTGTTTTACACAATTGGTATAATACTATATATAATACTTTGCATTATTCATTCTTTACTTAACATTGTATTATTAGCATTTTGGCAGAATTTTAACAATTTTTGTGAACACAGTTTTTCATTAAAATTGCAAGCATAACTTTCACTGATAGCTGTGTTTTAATTTGCATAAATCTGAACTTATTTTTTAATTTATCATGTTTCTACTTTTTAGCTATTGTAAATAGTGCTGGGAGAAACATCTTTGTATGTAAATATTGTCTGCAGTTTGAATTACTCCTCTAAAATAGAATTAGGGAAGGGATGTTACTTTGTTAAAGAGGACAACTTTTCCTAAGGAACTTATCTTCCACATTACTTTTCATAATTGTTTTACAGTTTTACATGGTCATCACCATTATATGAGAGTGCTGACTTCACCTTGCCCTTGTACCCACAAAATAGTATCATTAAAAATAATATTTCCTGATTTAACAATTAAAATAACCTTTTATTTTCACTTGTAGTTCTTTGGTTATGACTAAAATCAAGTTTTTTAAAAAAGAATTTTAGCAATTTTTCTTCTTGCATGACTTATCCATAGCTGTTCCTTCTTATCTACTTACCATAGTAGCTTTTTATATATAAATTGTGGTCATATTTTCTGTAAATATTGTAAGGGATTCTTTTAGGGTTGAGAGAAGGAGTTTAAGGCCCCGGACTTTATGATGGCACTTTAAAAAATATATATTTTATTGATTATGCTATTACAGTTGCCCCATTTTTTTTTCTGCCCTTTATTCCCCTCTGCCCTGTATCTACCACCCACCATCATTCTGCCACCTTAGTTCATGTCCATGGGTTGTACATTTAAGTTCTTTGGCATCTCTATTTCCTATACTATTCTTAACCTCTCCCTGTCTATTTTGTACCTACCATTTATGCTTCTTATTCGCTGTACCTTTTCCCCCATTCTCTCCCCTCCCCCTCCCTACTGATAGCCCTCCATGTGATCTTAATTTCTGTGAGTCTGTTCCTGTTCTAATTGTTTGCTTAGTTTGTTTTTGTTTCTGCTTTTGTTTTTATAGGTTCAGTTTTTTTTAAACATTTTTAATATTGTTGTTCAAGTACAGTTTTCTGCCTTTCCCCCCCACATTTCCCCACCACCCAGCCTTCCCTACCTCCCTCCCCTGTTTCCACTCCCCCTTGTTATTGTCCATGTGTCCTTTATAATTGTTTCTGCAAACCCTTCACTCTCTTTCCCTATAATCCCCTCCCTTCTCCCCTCCGCTCACCATCAGCCTGTTCTCAATTTCAGTGTCTTTGATTATATTTTGCTTGCTTGTTCATTTTGTTGATTAGGTTCTTGTTAAAGGTGAGATCATATAGTATTTGTCTTTCACCGCCTGGCTTATTTCATTTAGCATAATGCTCTCCAGTTCCATCACTGCTGTCGCAAAGGGTAGGAGCTCCTTCTTTCTTTATGCTGCATAGAATTCCATTCTGTAAATGTACCATAGTTTTTCGATCCGTTCATTTACTGATGGGCACTGAGGTTGCTTCCAGTACTTGGCTATTGTAAATTGTGCTGCTATGAACATTGGGGTGCATAGGTTCTTTTGAATTGTGGTCTCAGGGTTCTTAGGGTACAATCCTAGTAGTGGAATTGCTGGGTCAAAAGGCAGTTCCATTTTTAGATTTTTGAGGAAATTCCATACTGTTTTACATAGTGGTTGCACCAGTCTGCAATCCCACCAACAGTGCACTAGGGTTCCCTTTTCTCCACAACCACTCCAACACTTGTTGTTTGTTGCTTTGTTTACAATGGCCATTCTCAAAGGTGTGAGGTAGTATCTCATTGTGGTTTTAATTTGCATCTCTCTAATAACTAGTAATACTGAGCATCTTTTCATATGTCTCTGGACCCTTTGTATGTCCTCCTTGGAGAAGTGTCTGTTCAAGTCCTTTGCCCATTTTTTGATTGGGTTGCTTGTCTTATTAGAGTGGAGTTGTGTGATTTTTTACATATTTTGGAGATGAAACCCTTGTCTGAGGTATCATTGGCAAATATGTTTTCCAGTACAGTTAGTTCTCTTTTCATTTTAATGCTGTTTTCTTTAGCCATACAGAAGCTTTTTATTTTGATGAGATCCCATTTGTTTATTCTTTCCTTTATGTCCCTTGCTCTAGGGGACATATCAGTGAAAATATTGCTGCATGGAATATCTGAGATTTTCCTGCCTATGTTTTCCTCTAGGACTTTAATGGCGTCACGACTTATATTTAAATCTCTTATTCACCTTGAATTTATTTCTGTGTATGGTGTAAATTGGTGTTCCAGTTTCATTTTTTTGCATGTAGCTGTCCAGCTCTCCCAACACCATTTGTTGAAGAGGGTATTTTTACTCTATTTTATGCTGCTGCCCCATTTGTTGAATATTAATTGACCATAGAGACTTGGGTTTATTTCTGGGCTATCTATTCTGTTTCATAGGTTATGTGTCTGTTCTTATGCCAGTACCAGACTGTTTTGATTACAGAGGCCTTGTAATACAGTTTGATATCAGGTATTGTGATCCCTCCTACTTTGTTCTTTCTCAAAATTGCTGCAGCTATTTGGGGTCATTTATGGTTCCATATAAATTTTTGAAGTGTTTATTCTATATCTGTGAAATATGCCATTGGTATTTTAATAGGTATTGTGTTGAATCTATAAATTGCTTTGGGTATTATGGACATTTTGATAATGTGAATTCTTCCAATCCATGAACACAGTATATGTTTCCATTTGTTTGTGTTTTCCTTAATTTCTTTCTTCAGTGTTGTGTAGTTTTTCTAAGTACAGGTCTTTTACCTCCTTGGTAATGTTTATTCTTAGGTATTTTATTTTTCTTGTTGCTATACGAAATGGGATTTTTTTTCCTGATTTCTCATTCTGATGTTTCATTGTTGGTATATAAAAATGCCTTTGATTTATGACTATTGACTTTGTATCCTGCTGTTCTGCCAAATTCATCTATTAGGTCAAGCAGTTTTTTGGTGGAGTCTATAGGATTTTCTATGTACACTATCATGTCATCTGCAAACAATGACAGCTTTATTTCCTCCTTTCCAATTTGGATACCTTTTAGTTCCTTTTTCTTTCTGATTGCTGTGGCTGGGACTTCTAATACTATGTTGAATAGAAGTGGTGAAAGTGGACAAACTTGTCTTGTTCCTGATCTTAGTGGGAAAGGTTTTAGTTTTTGCCCATTGAGTATGATGTTGGCTGTAGGTCTCTCATATATGGCCTTTATTATGTTGAGGAATGCTCCCTCTATTCCCACTTTGCTGAGTGTTTTTTATCATAAATGGGTGCAGTACCTTATCAAATGTTTTTCCGCATCTATTGATATGATCATGTGATTTTTGTCTTTCCTTTTGTTTATGTGAAGTATTACCTTCATTGATTTGTGAATATTGCACCATCCTTGCATCACTGGGATGAATCCCAGTTGATCATGGTGTATGATCTTTTTAATGTATTGCTGGGTGCAGTTTGCCAATATTTTGTTGATGATTTTATCATCTATGTTCATTAGCGATATTGGCCTATAGTTTTTTTGTTGTTGTGCCTTTATCTGGTTTTGGGATTAGGATGATGCTGGCTTCATAAAAATAATTTGAGAGTATTCCATCTTCTTTGGATTTTTTGGAATAGTCTGTGAAGGATAGGGGTTAGCTCTTCCTTAAATGTTTTGTAAAATTCTCCTGTGAAACTATGTGGTCCAGTTCTTTTGTGTGCCAGGAGATTTTTGATTACTGTTTCAATTTCGTCAGCTGTTATCAGAGGCTTTCTGCTTCTTCTTCATTGAGTTTTAGAAGATTATATTTTTCTAGAAATTTATACATTTCATTTAGGTTTTCAAATTTCTTGGCATATAGTTCATCGTAGTGATTTCTTACAATCCTTTGTATTTCTGTGGCATCCGTTGTAATCTCTCCTCTTTCATTTCTGATTGTGTTTATTTGGGTCCTTTCTCTTTTTTTCTTCATGAGTCTGCTTAAAGGCTTGTTGATTTTATTTATCTTTTCAAAGAACCAGCTCCTGGATTTATTGATTATTTAAATCGTGCTTTGGTCTCTATGTCATTTCATTCTGCTCTGATCTTGGTTATTTTCTTCCTTCTACTTGATCTGGGTTGTCTTTGTTGTTGTTCTTTGAGTTCTTGTAGGTATAGGGTTAGGTTGTTTATTTGAAATGTTTCTATTTTTTTTTTAGGTAGGCCTGTATCGCTATGAACTTCCCTCTCAGGACTGCCTTCACTGTGTCCCATAAGTTTTGGGTTGTTGTGCGTTCATTTTCATTTGTTTCAATAAACTTTTTGATTTCTTCCTTAATCTCATTCTTGACCCATTCATTGCTTAATAGCAGGCTATTAAATCTTCATGAATTTGAGTGTTTGTGAGCTTTTTCCTTGAGGTTGGTGTCTAGTTTCAGTCCCTTGTGGTCAGAGAAAATTCTTGATATGATTTCAATTTTCTTGAATTTGTTGAGGTTTGTTTTGTGTCCTATCATGTGGTCTATCTTTGAAAATGTTCCATGTGCATTTGAAAAGAATGTGTATTTTGCTTCTTTGGGGTGAAAGGCTCTATATATATCAGCTAAATTAATTTGATCTAGGGCATTTTTCAATGCCACAATATCTTTGTTGATATTTTGTTTGGAAGATCTATCCATTTTGACAGTGGGATGTTGAAATCCCCTACTGTAATTGTGCTGCTGTCAATATCTTTCTTGAAGTCTTCCAAGATTTTCTTTATGTATTTGGGTGCTCCTATGCTGGGTGCATATATATTTACAATGTTTATGTCTTCTTGTTGGATTCTTCCCTTGAGTATTATGAAGTGTCCTTCTGGGTCTCTCTTTATGGCCCTTTTTTTGAAGTCTATTTTGTCTGATATGAATATTGCTACCCTGGATTTTTTTTCCTGTTAGTTTGCTTGGAAAATTTGTTTTGAGCCCTTCACCCTCTGTCTGTGTAGACCTTTTGTCCTGAGGTGGGTCTCTTGTAGGCAGCATATGTGTGGGTCATGGTTTCTTATCCATTCAGCTACTCTATGTCTTTGAATTGGAGCATTTAATCTGTTTACATTCAAGGTTATTATTGATAGGTACTTACTCATTGCCATTTTTTCCTACCTGTGTTCCTCTCTCTCTCTCTCAGTCTTTTCCTTCCTTTTCTTAAAGAAGCCCCTTTAGTATCTCTTGCAGAGCTGGTTTGGTGGAGGTATATTCTCTCAGACTTCTTTTGTCTGGGAAGTCCTTATTTGGCCATCTATCTTGATTGAGAGCCTTGCTAGGTAAATTAGCCTTGGATGCAGGCCTCTGGTTTTCATTACCTGGAATAATTCTGGCCATTCTCTTCTGGCTTGGAGTGTTTCCCTTGAGAAATCAGCTGCTAACCTTATTGGGGCTCCCTTGTATGTTACTTCCTGTTTCTCCCTGCTGCCTTTCAGATTCTCTCTTTGTCTTGGAATTTTGCCATTTTTATGATGATGTGTCTTGAAGTGGGCCTCTTTGGGTTCCTCTTGATTGGGACTCTCTGTGTTTCCTGGATTTGTGTGACTTTTTCTCTCACCAAACTAGGGAGGTTTCCATCATTACCTTTTCAAACAGGTTTTCTATTCCATGCTCTTCTTCTTCGCCTTCCATTATCTCTATTATACCAATATTATTATGTTTCATGCTGTCCTGCATTTCCCTTAACCCCTCTTCATTCTTTATGAGCCTCTTTTCCTTTTTTTGCTCTTTCTTGCTGTTTTTTTCTACCTTGTCCTCCAGCTCGATGATTTGATTCTCTGCTTTATCTCACCTGCTTTTGATTCCTTCTACTGTGTTCTTCAATTCAGAAATTGTATTCTTCATTCCCTCTTGGCCCTTGTTGATAGTTTCTATTTCCTTTTTCGTGTTAATATAGTTTTCAGTGAGTTCATTGTAGTTTCCCTGTAGTTTTTGGTAATTATCTGTGAGCTCATTGAGCTTCCTGATAACCATTGCTTTGAACTCAATATATGAAAGTTGACTTGCCTCCATTTCATTTAGCATTCTTTCTGAGCTTTCCTCCTTTCTTTTCATTTGGGATTGTTTCTTTGTCTTCCCACTGTTTGTGAGACTCTTCTTGTTAGCCTCTGCTTCTTAACTTGATCTGTTCTGACTCCCTGGGTTTCTGGTGTGAACTTCTACGGTAGAATACCTGTGAGGTTCAGTGGTGCAGTCTTCTTGATCTCCTGTACTCGCTGGTCTTGGGCTGTTGTTTATGTTGGCTCTCTGTATGTCTTTGGGTTTTGATTATTGTTGGGACTTTCTTTGGTGAGTCCTTCCCTCCAGCTGGTTAACTGAGGGTTGCTCCATCCACCATGTCTTGTATTCTGTTGTGCAGGTGTGGACAGGTTGTGTTGAAGCTGATTCGTCTGTGTGTATGAGATTTTGAAGCTTCTCTCTCGCTGTCATTCAGTTGTTTGTTCTGGGTAATTTCTCCATCATTTAGTTGTATTTCTGATGGGATTTCGTCCCGCAAAATCTGTGGTTACCACAACCGAATGCGTGCATGAATCTCACACAGAGACACACTTGGAAAAGGAAGTCCGGGGCCATGGACCCTTCCCTCAGTGTCTGGGAAAGGGCCCTGAGCATAGCTCAGCTGGGTTTTTATTAGGAAATTCAGGACACATTAGCATTGGAATGGCCATTCATCAACTATGTGAAGAACAGGGGTCTGCACTAAGTGGTAAAGATATATTAGAAGGGGGTAGATAAGTGAACTGTTTATTCAGGAAGGTAAACATTAGGGCAGGGAAGAATCCCAGGCATCCATTAACATAAGCCCCTTGACTCCAGGGAAAGGGACTCAGCAAGGTAATAAATTTTAAAAAGCATGTTAGTCTAATTTCCCTTCAGAGAATTCTTTTTTCCACAGACATGAATCACTCTGGCTGACTCGGGAGTAATTTTTCCACGTGGAGTCGTGCTCACACATGTGAATTCCCAGAGCTACAATTCTCCATGTGTGTAAAAAGAATCCTCCACATATTTCCAGATTGGTCCTGGATTGAGGTTAGTGTTCTTTCCACTCCCTCCTTCACTTTCTTCTGTTGTTACCTGTTGGTGGTTCCTTTGTTGGTTGGTTTCCTCTTCCAGCAGGTATACTGGTGTTCACAGGTCCCACATCTGATTTTTCAATGTCCTCTACAGTTTTTGGTCTCCAATCTTCATATATGCTGGGATACTGTCGGCTGTTCTCTCTGTTCCTCAGAAGATTGGCTAGATGCTTCACCTGTGTGCAGGGGGCAGTGGACTCCGCTCCCACCTATCTCGCAACCATCTTCTCCTCAGTTGTTGATAGTTGTGTGTTTGTTTTGTTATTTTACAATTCATTTTTTTATCTTCTTTTTCTTAGATAAGTCATATAGTAAAGTCTTGATCTTCTTTTTCTTATGTCGTAGAGTAAAGGCTTGGTGATGATGAGCTCCTTTAACTTGACCTTATCTGGGAAGCACTTTATCTACCATTCCATTCTAAATGGCAGCTTTGCTGGAGAGAGTAATCTTGGATGTAGGTCCTTGCCTTTCATGACTTCAAATACTTCTTTCTAGCCCTTTCTTGCCTGCAAGGTTTCTTTTGAGAAATCAGCTGATAGTCTTATGGGAACTCCTTTGTAGTTAACTGTCTCCTTTTCTCTTGCTGCTTTTAAGATTTTCTCCTTCTCTTTATTCTTGGGTAATGTAATTATGATGTGCCTTGGTGTGTGCTTCCTTGGGTACAACTTTTTTGGGACTCTCTGAGCTTCCTGGCTTTCCTGAAAGTCTATTCCCTTTGACAGATTAGGGAACTTCTCCTTCATTATGTTTCAAATAAGTTTTCAATATCTTGCTTTTCCTCCTCTCCTTCTGATACCCTTATGATTTGGATGTTGGAACATTTCAAGTTGTCTCAGAGGTTCCTAAACCTCTCCTTATTTTTTTGAATT
The DNA here is from genome assembly GCA_004026765.1 of Micronycteris hirsuta. NCBI lineage: Eukaryota > Metazoa > Chordata > Mammalia > Chiroptera > Phyllostomidae > Micronycteris > Micronycteris hirsuta. The sequence goes on from PVJI01000060.1 coordinate 116,985, forward strand.
CTTCTTTCTTCATTCTTTTCTGGTTGAATGTTTCTTTTTTCCTTCTGCTCCAAACTGTTGATCTGAGTCCCAGTTTCCTTACTTTCATTCTTGGTTTCCTATGCATTTTCTTTTATTTCATTTTTTCATAGCCTTCACTTTTTCCTCTATTTTGTGACCTTAACCATTTCTGTGAGCATCCTGATTACTAGTGTTTTGAACTCTGCATCTGATAAGTTGGTTATATCTTCATCTCTTAGTTGTATTTTTTTTTTCTGGAGCTTTGATCTGTTCTTTCATTTGGGCCATATTTTTTGGTCTCAGTGCACCTGTTATGTAGTAAGCCTTAGGCATTCGCCAGGGTGCAACAACCTCCTTTGTTGCATTGTGATGCTGTATGTGGGGATATGACAGCACTTTTGGATGTTCAGAAATATTCTGATTTATTTCTGGGCTCTTGGCTCTGTTAGAAACAATTAATGCTAGTAAAAATTAATTAATTGATATGAATATTAATAATAGTAAAAAGCAACTTAATAAATGCATGGTATACGTTGTTGCAAATAATAATTGAGGGTCAGACTGATGATTTACTAAGATGATTGATTTTTCACTATTTCAAGGATATAAGTTCTTTAAGTTTCTGTTCTATCTCAGCTACATATTTTTAGCTCCTATCTATTGTGCCCAAAACTGCATCTCTATTTATGATGTGGAATATCAGGCTCAGAGAGGATAAATGACATGATAAGATTATCTAGTATCCCTCTTCAAATTTTTACTTTTTCTATTACATCAATTTCCTTATTCTTACAAATAATACCATATTATATGCTTTTGAGTTTTATGACAATTTAAATATATGTGGTAGTAGTCTGACTCAAACTTTCATAGAAACATTGTACAGAATTATATTCTAAAAATGGTGGAAGAAATAAATATTCCCAATTTGAAAGTTGCAGTGGAATAAGTAAGAACAGAGGTTGGTTTGGACTGACTTTTAGAGAATTAAAATTATACACCATGAAACCCCACACTTAACCCTGTAATTAAAAATGCATTTCTTTATTCAGAAAATTATTATTTTATTTCAAAAGGAGGAGAAGAAGCAGCAGCTAACTAACCATATTTCACATAATCTACCAAAATTCTCCCTGGTTCCAATTATGAAAATATACTTTAAAATTATATGATTAGTTCTTCTATTTAAAAAAAAAATTGACACATAAACTAAAGGAAACTTGTTTTTGAAAAAATAATGTGGATATCAAAGTCTTAATAATGATGCTAATAGCTTAAAAATACCTAAATTGGAGACAGGAAAAAAATAGGAAAATAAAACAACTTTTTTTGAAGAGAATAAATTCTTGATTTAAAAACCCACATACAACAGAATGGGTTGCACACAAAGATTTTAGCAAATCTAATTAAGGCAAATGCCACCCTATACCCTGAACTCTGATGGCCAGAGAGCATCCACTTACTCTAGGTAACATATGACTGATTATCTTATGAAATTATACCACCAACATAGTCCTTTAGTCAAATCTCTCTTTGAAGCTGCCTGCAATCCTTTTGCAAATCCTTTCATTTCCCCATGAATTTAAGGCTGTTGACCTAATTCTGTGGGTGGCTGAGAGGATCTGGGCTGTTGGCCTTCCTTCCCCTAAACAACGGCACCCAGATAGGGAATAGTACCTCAGTGTCCCAGGCAAAACCCGTCCACGATGAGGGAGCTGCTCCACATGTATACTCATTATTCACACTTACTTAGGGCCCAGAGAAGGTGGTAAAGCCAGGCCTTATCATGTCAGTCTCAGAGGAAAAAGTCTTGTAACTGTTTCATTAGGTTGATAAGCCTATATCAGGCCCCTTCCTTTGTTCCTTTCCCAGGGTACCAGCTGCCTCTTTTCTAAAGAAGAGTTATTTTTTGGAGAGGAGGGGGCATAGAAAGATAAGAATTAAAACTTGAAACATTGCTAATCTAAAGATTTTCTTTCGCCTGCAAGAGCTGTGTGCAAACCCCAGCGGATGTATTTAATAAAATGCTAAGTAATCTTCATAATATGTCACAGACTCACTCGTTTCAGCACAGTGTGGCATGTATGGCACGTATTTGGAATGAGACCTTCCACTCTGGGTCTGTGGAGTTAGTTGCAAATCATTGGACTCATGTCCCTACATCTCTTTGTTTAAAAGAAGGGTAACAGCCCTGGCCAGCATGACTCATTTAGATGGAGTGGCACCTCTTCCACAAAAAAGTTGGAGGTTCAGTCACTGGTCAGGATGTGTACTTACTTTTTGGTTTCATCCCAGGTCGGGTTGCCTATGGGAGGCAACCAGTTGATGCTCTCCACACCTCAATGTTTCTCTCTCTCTCTCCTACCCTCTTTTTCTAAAAAATTAATAAACATTTTTTTTAAAAGAAGAGGGATAACAGTAAATTTTGGTGGATGAGTATTTGATGGGATTTCAGAGCTTCCAGTGAGGAAGAACATTTGTGTAGGGGTGGGCGTGTGTGTGTCTGTGTTTTGCTGCTGCTTGAGTTCCTTCCCCTCTTACCTTCCAGGGTCTCCTGTATGTGGTTGTGCCACTGGCATCTTCACTTGCATTGAATGGCTGGAAAAACCAGTGAGAGGGAATATGCCTTAACAACCCCCCTCAATGTTGTGCCTTGGGCAAGAAACAAAGTGTACCGCGAAGGAGGGCCTGAGAGGAGGGTCATGTGGCAGGCAGAAGACAGGAGAGAAAGAAGAGAGAAAGGGGAAAGCAGTGAAAAACATGCTCTTCATTTGGGGATGGAAGTGGGGGTTGGGGTGCATACAAAGTAAATTTCAGGGTACGAATACTTGCCTGGAAATCTGGATAAAAAGATACCCCCAGTTACTCTTCTTTCTTATACCTTCATTCTCCCCTGTTACTTCCCGGTTTGTTTTCTTGCTGGCTGCCAACTCCTCTGCCTTTACTCGACCCTTCCCCCTGCCCCTGCACCTCACACACACCCTTTTTTTTTTTTTTTTTTTTTTTTTGGCTTACCTACTCTTGGCTGTAGTCAAATGAATCAATTCATTATTTTTTGCTTCCCGCTTTGATACTGGTTCCTGGCCTGGTTCTGCATGGTAAGAACTCTCAAGCACAGAGAATAAGTCACCTCCTACCACCTCCTGGGGAGGGTTATCAGAAGGAGGCTATTGAACAAAGAGGGTATAGATTGATATCAAAGCACTGTCTAGTCTCATTGCTTCGATCGTCTTAGCCATGATATCTAATTTATTTTGATATGTTAAACAACATTTAAAAATGCATGAGATTTTCATATTCATTAAAAAGGGGATAGGAATTTAAAGTAAATTAATAACAATGATGTACAGATTCTGGGCAAATCAGTCAACCTCTTCAGGGAAGGAAAACCTGTACCAATTCTTGTGAAAATGGAACCTTTAAGCACTTCGTAATGGAGAAAACTGGTTTTCTGTACAGCTTTGCCCAAGTATCAAGGAGAATCATTAAACTTCATGTAAATAACATTCCATTTGCTACTATGTATAATTTGTTGAGCAATAAAGATAGAAAATCTTTGTGGCATAATTGCACTATTCTATGAGTGGGCTTTATGCATACTTTTTGCACACTATCCTTATTGTAGTTAATCTTACAGAATTTTTAAATTGTGTGAGATTGTCTCCTTATGTTGAAATTCAACATGTTTACTACTGAGAGATTATAATAATTAAAAAACACATTTCAGATTCAAAACTCTGGTAATATTTTCAAAAAACACTTCTCAATCGTGTAATGGGTTTTGAAAGACAGAGTTGACTGTGTTGAAGTTTTAAGTTTTGCATGGAGAAGATGAGATTTGTTATCTTCCCATGGAAATGGAAACACACATTATGTCATCAGTTTCTAGTCTGTTTCCTTCTCTCTAGAATACCCACCCCATGCTGGGACTTTGATAAATGTAATTTTAAAAACAGAAGTGCATGCTTGACTGGAGGGAGGAACACGCAGCAGGCTGGGCAGTCAGAATAGGAGCAGCAACAGGCCAGTGTGATGAAGGCTAGCTGATGTGCACTTGGAATAAACAAAATCACCTGTTAGGGGCAACGACTGCGACACAGCTGCAGGCAGGAAATGCGCACACACAACTAGGTCTCCACCTTCCTGCACGCTGGGCAGAGGAATGGGCCAGGGTGGGTGAGCATGGGGGTGGTTGGGTGCACAGAGGCTAACCGGCCTCCACTCTGATCCTGTAGTTGGCTTTGCACCCTGAAGGCAGCCTGTTTTATATGTATACAAAGAAGCATAAAGGCAAGGGAGTTCCTTATATACGTACTTCTGTTATTTAACCTATTTAATAGTTTGTTATAATGTCATTGGTCATATTACATTTTGCAAAAATCCAATGAGATTCAAATAAAAATCAATCCAGACCTATTGTGTAGGTACACAAATCAGCCAATGTGTAAGCCAAGGCTGACTGTGAAAGAGATGTCACAGGCAGTCCTTGATTAATTGCCAAATTGAGGTCCTTCATGTACTGGGTCACTCTGAGTGATGAAAAGGTGTCTAGGTACAGAGTCTGCTTTCAAAAGCCCATACTCTAATGGCAGAAGTGAGACCTAAATACACAAAAAATTATTATAAAAATTACACTAAATAGGGGGGAATATAGAAGGAATAGGCAGAGCCCAGAGGATTTTTAGGGCAGTGAAACCACTCTGTATGGTGCTCTAAGGGTGGATACGTGTTACTGTACATTTGTCCAAACCCAGACAGTACAACACCAAGGGTGAACCCTAATGAAAACTACGGTTTTGGGTGATGATGACGTGTCAATGTAGGCTCACTGATTGGAGTAGATGTACCACTCTGATGGGGGATATTCGTAATGGGAGATACTGTGTGTGTGCAGGAGCAGAGAGTTTGTAGGAAATCCTGTACCATTTGCTTAGTTTCTCTGTGAACTTAAAATTTCTCTAAAAAAGAAATACTATAAATAGATAGATTGCTTAAGTGACATTTTGAGAGTATAATCTAGACAGTCACTGTTTTAGGAACCTCTAACAAATTATCTGTGTTCATAAACCCATCCTCTTATGGTACAAACCATTATCTTACTCCAGAACACTTGGAGAGCCTAACATGCCCCGCAGTGGCCCCTAGAATCTTTTTGATGAAATCCTGAGGTCCTAGAAGAAGCCTTTGGAGTCACAGAAGGTACTTCCTCTGTCGGGGACAGTGTGTTTCTGTGGTCCTAAATCAAAACTCAAAGGACGTGTTCACATAGAAGCAACATAAAAATAGATGGACAGGTGAACAATGAGGCTAATACAGTGTCGATTTGGGGTTAGATTATAATTTGTGCTAACTAGATATTTTGGGGACTGACTGAGTATAACCTTCATTTATAATATTAATTTTATTGGAAAATGTTTTCCAAGTACCATTTGCGTGGTATTCTTTATAAATGTACTTTTTAGAAATCACCCAATGTGTAAGCCAAGGCTGACTGTGAAAGAGATGTCACACAGGCAGTCCTTGATTAATTGTCAAATTAACTGACAAAATTTCTGCTTGGAGGCAGAAATATCCCATTTGCATCCAGAATGGTCAGGAAGGATCAGGCTCAGAGATTTGTGAGCTCAAATGATGTTGAGATGCCAGGTCTTCCAGCTCTTTATTGATATAAGCAGGTGGAGTGTTTTGTAGCAATCGAGACCTGAGGGGAAAAAGATTTGCAGAAATCAGTAGCCAATGAGTTGAAGAGAAGAAAGCTCCTGTGTAGGCCAGGATACTTTCGATTCTACCTTATCTTTTCCTTCAAAATCACATCCAGTCAAGGAAGGGCAAAACTCAAACAGTAACAATTAAGAACCAGTAACAATTAATCCTCTAATTTTGGAGAACTGGGACCTGGCTACAAAATTTTATGTTGAAAATTTTTGTATTATCGGAAATTTTTATATTTCCTTAAGCAAATAGATCATGTATTTCTGAACACCGATTTTATAAAATATTAAATAGCTAGCATAATTAATTAGCCTAAAGCCTTTGAACCAGATTCCCTCTGATGGACACGTCCCCAGCTGGTTGAGAACCAGAGATTCAGGGCCCTCACCACTTCTTTCTTTCCCTGTCTTTCCTGGACTCCTAGTGGCTGAGAGTGAACAGGCAACTTGTCCGTCTCCGGTTCATAACAGCAGTTTCTACCGAATGGTTCCCCTCCAAGGAGAACAGACGCCCTCTGTTTCTTATCTGGTGGCACTCTCCTCACCCCTGCACCCCAACCCCTTTGCAAGTTTACTCACCTTATCTATTCAAAGGACGAAAAAGTGCTCTGGCAAAGATACCAGTGGACTTGCACTTCATTCTTTCACATCACAGGACTCCATCGGAAGGATACTGTTGGAAGAGGTGCTTCTTATCTTGTTTTACTTTGAAACGCCTTCAAAGGAGAGTTCTGACCCAGGCAGCAGCAATGGAGATGTCAGATAAGTTCTGCTTCATGGAACAGAGTTCTGAATTATATGAGGAGATCAGGCACAGGCAGTGCTTCTTAGTCGGTCTCCATGCTCATGACTTTTCTGGCTCGGTCTATTTTTTAAAAAACTGACAGAACGATCAGTTTCACCATTTTGAGACTCTTTTAGATTTTTCAGGGGAAATTCCTGGTCAGAAGCTTTTGACTTTTCTTCTTCAATTAGGGCTCTTTTACTAAGATTTGTGCCTTTTTATAAAACTCCTTTGAAACATTGGTTTATCTAAAAGGCTGTAACTAGGGTGCCCATGCACAGCGTTTTGTAAATCAAGGTATTTTATACTCGTGTGTCCATGCTGAGTAAATAAAGTAGTATCCTGGAAATGAAACTTCCATGTGTTTTCCTAAAGATGAAAGGGTAAGTATATGGAGAATAAATTTTAGAGTGAAAATATTTAAATGATAAACTCCAAAAATATTTCAGCATTGTCATACTTAGCTGTTTTATAGAATGGTTAAGGGACAGACTCGGAAAAAAAGTTGTTTCATGAGCCATCTGTAATATATTGTGCTTTCAGGTTGTATTGCAAGTTATCAATGCTCTGCTATAACTCAGAAATGCAGTTTGTCTCATAAATAGTTACAGGATGCTATTTTAAGGTCAAGTCTATTAGTTTTGATCTTTTCTGCAAGAAAATTATTCTAGAAAATAGCCAACTTACTGTATTCTTATTTGCACCTAAAGGTAAAAAAGAAATGCAAGCATGACTAAACCTTGTTACTTGATAATTGAAAGTAGACACATTCAAGCAGGAAAGGGAGAAAGGGATTCATTCTGGTGCTCTCTGTCCCCTGGACTGACCCACTGAACTTGTTAGTGTGTTGGATTCTGTCTTTGAGGTTAAGCACCCAGCCTGGGATGTGTGCAGGTGAGTGGCAGCTGGGATGACCTTATTGTGCAGAGTACTGGGATGGTGTGGCTTACAGTGCAGTTTGTGGAGGTATCAGAGCATTGACAAAATAAGATTGCTCATGCACTGCAGCAGCTCCAATTAGCTCAGCTTTCTCTGGTGTCATAGGTAGAAGTCCAGGCAGGACACAGATATGATTGTTTACACTTTTTTCTTACGAAAAAAGAAATTGAGATGGTTAGCCTCTTCTGGACAGTAAGATGAGGAAAGCAGCAAAGTCTAATTCGCAGTGTGATTTTAAATTGTTTCTGCATGGCTTAGAAATGTTCTCAGCATGTTCATAAAAGGCACTAAATGGAAGATAGAGAGGCGACGCTAAATCGGTCTGCATAGAACATCCCAGCAATCTTACCACAGAAATCCCTTGCTTAAGTTGAATTTGGAAGTGTTGTTTTTGCTGCCTTTGCAATATTAAAATGATGCACGGCAAACAGGCTGGAGAAATTTTAAGGTTCTGGGTCAGGGGTGCCACAGTTGTATATGCAGCTTAAGATTCATCACAGTAAAAATATGGGTTGAGTAGGAATTAATTCTTAAAGAACTAGAAAGCCTGACATGTTTTTACAAGGTGTTTCAAATTGATTGGTTAATCCTCATAATATCTGGAGTGAGGTATCACAGAGAGTAGACTATGGAGGCTGCGATTAAACTGGGATTAGAACTCAGCCAGAGTAATTAGTCCGTTAAACCAAAGAAAGCAGTCAGGGAATTTCTTATTTTGTACTTGGTTAATAAATTGCAAGTGGTGCTTTGTTTAGGGAAAGATGAATTTTAAGTATGTTAAACACAATTAAGGTGAATCTTTGAGTTTTTGCATTCTGAGCAAGATATGGCTGAGACTTTGTTTCATGATACTATTCAAATGAGAACATTCCCCACTTTTTAAATTTACTCATCTTCTATAATTCTGTAAGGGTGAAATAAAATTCTATCTCCTTCATAAAGCCTTTTCAGCTTATAAAAAGGCTATGGTTTTCTTCAAAATACTTAGTTCTTATCTTCACCACAACTCTGTGAATATTTAAAAGATAAAAACAGCCCTGACTGGTGTGGCTCAGTGGATTGAGCGCGGGCTGCGGACCAGAGTGCTGCTGATTCAATTCCCAGTCGCGTCCCATGCCTGGGTTGCAGGCCAGGTCAGTGGGGGCTACGTGAGAGGCAACCACACAGTACTATTTCTCTCCCTCTCTTTCTCCCTCCTTTCCCTCTCTCTAAAATAAATAAATAAATAAAATCTTTTTTAAAAAGCAGCTGGGGTTTAGAGCACTTTTTTACTAATGAAAGTCAGAATCAAAACTCAAACTCATGAAGGCTCTGAGCTGATGCACATTTCTTCTGTGAAAACTAAGTCCCTCCTCCTAAACTGTGAATTGATCTATCATTTAATTTTATCTTTGTTATTTATTACTTAATTATTTTTGTTACTTTCAATTTATTAATTATAAGCAACCATAGTTATGTTTCTAATGAAATCTTCCTAATTGTTGGCACAGTTTGCAAAATATTGGTGATATGACTTTACTATTTTTTTAAATGTAGGTTTAAAAAGAGCTTGTGTGCTGGATCAACTCTTTTCTTACCATAACTGATATGACCCATGTGTGGTATGAAATGGAGAAACTGTTTTTATGCATGGTCTTGTTCTGAATTTTCTCAATGTTTATGGAATCTTTACTCCAGGTGAATAATCCTTGAGGAACTACATTACCTTGTATGGAGTCTGCTGTGGGGGAAAAAAGTTTATTCAGTAAATAAATGATTGAATGCAAAGATAATCTTTATACAGGGAGATTGCAATCATTCATGATAGAGAAAATTCTTTTCTTTATGTAACTGGTCAGCTTGCGTCATCAAAATACCATTTCATCTCCTTGTAGAGAAATATCTGGATAAGTAAGCTTTAATAGAAGCCATGTATGACATTGCTCTTCCAAGATTTCTATGTTGCTCATGAATGTGTTAATGATTGTCTTTCTTATTTTTTAACAGAATTTACTATGTTTATCTTAAGGGAATTTTTTTTCTTTGTAGAGATGCTGTTTTGGTAGATATTGTCTTCTCCTGTATAAATGTCAAAATCTGCTTAGTAAGAAAGCATCAGTGAAGTATTTCATCTTGAAAACTCTAGATGATCTTAAAGAATGTAGTTAATAATACAACCAAAGTCAACAAAAAGTTGACTCCTGCCAAGACTAAGGCAAAAGCTGTTATGAATCATTTGGCATTCATGTATTGAGGTAGAACAGAGGAGATAAATAAAGAAGGATTGCTACATGGTGATATTTGCTGTGTGTGGTAGAGAGGAAAAGACTCTGGACATACAACAGTTCTGCAGCATAAAGAGCTCATGTGCTTCAGTAACATCTAGGATACATTTACAAATGAGTGAAGAGAAAACTATGCTCAAATAACACCACGAATAGTTACCTTCATATATTCTGTATCACACACAAGCAAAGAGACACAGGAGATGTCTCACCACTTACATGAAATCATAGAATGTTCGAGTGAGAAGAGATTTTAGAAATCCTTTAGGTCAGCTCCTTTTTGTTTTGGATTGTCTATTCTTGCTTCCTGCATAAAAGCCCTATAGGACTTTACAATTTTTATAGGATTCTGATACAAAATGAACCAAATAGCCTTGATTCAGAGTATGGGTTTATTCACTCATCAATTTATTCATCCAAAAAACAGACGTTGAGTGACAGTTTCTGTATCACTAGTTTCTAGGGACAGAAGGATGAACAAGTCAAGGGTTTTGTCTGTGGGAAACAAAGTCTAACGTTGATATCCTACATGTAAACATTTAATTCTGATACCATATAATATTTGCTAAAAGATAAGTATTTATAAAATGCTATGGAAATTCAGAGAAGGGAATCATTTGTTTTACTTGATATAGTTGGGGAAAATATTTTAGAAGAGGTGGCATTGGAATTAGGGCTTAAAAGATAAATGAATGTCCATCATTTGGAGAAAGGATAAAAAAAAGGAATGGTAGTTTACATAAGAGAAAGAGATAAAAATACATGGTGAGTAATTAATTATTTCATGCTGTTTGCTAAGTGGGAAGGTAGAAATGACGTTTCTCATTAACTTAATGCTTTATTGATCATACCTGTGGCAAGTACTTTAGTGTGTAAGTACACTACATTTTCCATTTCTTCTTTTCAGCCTTGAGTGGGAACCAGTACTCATTTCCAGAGTTATAAGGTATATTTTGTGAACAGCCACAGGCATCCTTCACAATAACCTTAGTTTACTCGAATCAGGTAAACAGGATCCAAATCCTGACACATCATCAACAACAAAGGCATCTGGCAATAATCACACTCTACAAATGTAGTATTTTTGTTATTTATTTTTTAAAAAAGAATAAAGAATTAAAAATGACACATTCCCTTCATAGATTCTCTTGATACTGTAGTATGTTACATTTCCCATCTTTTCTTTATAACTCATTAGAAACCACATGTTTAGTTTAATACTTTGATTTTCACAAATCCTACTGAGTTCTACTGTTGCATTTGACATTAAACTTTAGAGTTTAAGTTGATGGTAAAGTACATTTTTAAAATGTGCTTTAGCCAAATGTAGACAACATATCATAAAGCTGAAAAAGTTTCAACTGCTCAACTATAGAGAGTTATAAAAAATATGATGGCTTTTAAGACAAGTAGAAAATTCTAAAACAGAATAGAATTCCATAACATATCTGTAAGATACTGGTATACTTGGGAGTCATTTGTGTCTTATTTTTGTGTTTGTATTTTTACTTAGAAAACATACATGACAAAGTACCTGCAAAATAGTAACTTGGAACAATAATTAAAACCTTTTTTCCATCAGCATTTCCTTAATTTAACTGAGCCATCCATTCTAATTAGACCCAATTCTCTTGCTGTAGGACTTTCACAAAGGTCAAAGCTCTGCCTGACAATACTTTTTATTTAAATAAAGACCCATGTTCAGGTACTTCCGGCCAAGATGGAGGCGTAGGCAGACACACTGTGCCTCCTTGCACAGCCAAAAGAAATACAACAACAATCTAAAACCAAAAAACAACCAGAACTGACAGAAAATCACACTGTATGGAAGTCTGACAATCAAGGAATTAAGAAGACACATTCATCCAGACTGGTAGGAGGGGTGGAGCCAGGCGGAGAGGGCTTGTGGCAAGGCGACAGCTGGCGGACCTGGCGAGGCAGCACTTTGTGGAGCAGGGCAGGCAACATTGCAGCTGGCCGGCCAGGCAGCAGCTGGTGGACCTGGATGCAGTGAGGCTGCAGCTGGTGGACCGGGAGGTCCCACCTTTGCATGCAGATAAAGGAACAGCTAGAGAGTAAAACAAGTCGCATAACCCAGGGTTCCAGTGAGGGGAAATAAAGCCTCAACCACCTCTTGAAAACCCCTGTGGGGGTTGATGTGGTAGTAGGAATAACTCCTAGCCTCACAGGAGAGTTCGTTGGAGAGACCCACAGGGTCCTAGAATGTACACAAGCCCACCCCCCCAGGAATCAGCACAGAAGGGCTCATTTTGCTTGTGGGTAATGGGGGAAGTGACTGAAAGCCTACAGAGAGCAGAGCAAGTGCCATTGTTCCCTCTCAGACCCCTTCCCCACAGACAGCATCACAATGCAACAGTGTGGGTTGCCCCACCCTGGTGTACACTTAAGGCTCTGCCCCTTACTAATAACAAGCACACTGAGAAAAAAAAATGGCCCAAATGAAAGAACAAATAAATACAATCCAGAAAAAATACAACTAAGTGACGAAGAGATAGCCAACCTATCAGATGCACAGTTCAAAACACTGGTAATCAGGACGCTCATAGGATTGGTTGAATTTGGTCACAAATTAGTTGAAAAAATGAAGGCTATGATAAGTGAAATAAAGGAAAATGTACAGGGAACCAATAGTGATGGGAAGGAAACCAGGACTCAAATCAATGGTGTGGACCAGAAAGAAGGAAAAAACATTCAACCAGAAAAGAATGAAGAAATAAGAATTCAAAAAAATGAGGAGAGGCTTAGGAACCTCCAGGATATCTTTAAATGTTCCAACATCTGAATTATAGGGGTACCAGAAGGAGAAGAGGAACAGCAACAAATTGAAAACTTATTTGAACAAATAATGGAGGAGAACTTCTCCAGTCTGGCAATGGAAATAGACTTCCAGGAAGTCCAGGAAGCCCAGAGAGTCCCAAAGAAGTTGGACCCAAGGAGGAACACACCAAGGCACATCATAATTACATTACCCAAGATTAAAAATAAGGAGAGAATCTTAGAAGCAGCAAGAGAAAAGGAGACAATTACCTATAAAGGAGTTCCCGTAAGACAGTCAGCTGATTTCTCCAAAGAGACCTTTCATGCAAGAAGGCTGGAAAGAAGTATACCAAGTCATGAAAGGCAAGGACCTACATCCAAGATTACTCTATCCAACAAAACTTTTATTTAAAATGGAAGGGCAGATAAAGTGCTTCTCAGATAAGGTCAAGTTCAAGGAGTTCATCATCACCAAGCCCTTATTATATGAAATGTTAAAGGGATTTATCTAAGAAAAAGAAGATAAAAAATATGAACAGTAAAATGACAGCAAACTCACAGTTGTTAACAACCAGACCTAAAACAAAAGCAAAAGCAAACTAAGCAAACAACTAGAACAGGAACAGAACCACAGAAATGGAGATTGCATGGAGGGTTATCAACAGGGGAGTGGGAGGGGAAGAGAGGGAGAAAAGGTACAGAGAATAAGTAGCGTAAATGGTAGGTAGAAAATAGGGGGAGGTTAAGAATAGTATGGGAAATGTCAGAACCAAAGAACTTATATGTGTGACCCATAGACACAAACTAAAGGGGGGAAATATGGGTGGGAGGGATGTGCAGGGCAGAGGGGAATAAAGAGGGAGATGGGACAACTGCAATAGCATAATCAATAAAATATATTTTAAAAAAGCCCCATGTTTATTTCTATATCTTTCCTTCCAACTTTCAAAAGCCCCAAGGAGTCCCAGCTTCTTTGCATGTTTTGTTCTTTTGGTGCCTATGCGGGAAGAAATCTTCATGTTTGTAAGACAGTAATAGTTCTTCACTGAAGAAAATCACCATGCACCCAGTTTGGGAAATAAGGTAGGGAAATAAATAAGATAGCTGGTCAACTTTCAACAGAAATTTAAAAAAAAATAGGAAATATGTAGACACTATGCTACACACAGACCTATGGTTGAAATATTTCCCACCAAATAGTTTTTACGTTTAAAGGATTTGTAAAATTACTTCAATTTTCCAGTTTGCTTTCTTCAAAGAGGGCTTTTGCATCAGAGGATGTTTTCTTTTCATTCTACCTCCTGTTGGTTGTTTACTTTTCTGTAATCCTTCTTTGTTTTTATTTTCTTGTGAAAACAATTGTGTGTAATTCACATCTGTCTCTTGGATATGTCAATCACACGCTCCCTAGACCCACGGTTGGCCAGTCTCACCGTACAGGAGAACGCACTCATAGCCTTCTTTGATGCTGTACTTAGTAAATGCTTATTTACTTAATAAAGTGCCTGTGATATTTGCATCAATTTCTACTCTCTGAGTGTTCTAAGAAAAGTGGAGCCTTTCTCTCTGTCCATTTGTTTACATCATATTGTTCTAATGGGCTGATGTCTTTTGGGTTAACTTTATATAGCAACTAGGAGGTATTAGGCACTGCCAGGATATGAATTATTTTATTTTAATGCTACTAGTGCACTAGACTCACTTTGCTTAATCTGAGCATAAGGTTTTCCTTAAACCACACTTCAAGACAAACATTTATTAGCTACTTGCAATAAACTAGCTAACATTCTTTGGGTAAAAATTTTGGATAAATATTTTTCCCCATTTATGGGTCTTCATTTGCTTTCCGATTTTCACAGAAATACAACCATTTTAAATTCCGGTGGTGGTGCTTTTCCATCCAAGACTTACTTCATTTAAAAACAGTGAACTATAAAAGAGGATTTGCCAAACCAGAGTTCTCAGTGCCTCCCTTGGAAATCTCATTTAAGGAAGGCTTGGTGTTTAAAATACATTTATGCCGTCTTAATGTAAAAGATTTTACACCGAAGTATGCATTTAAACAAAAATGTTAGAAAGTCTGAGAAATAGGCAGAAGTATCATACTGGGAAGAATAGTCCAAAACAGACCAGCAATGAGCCTTTATTGACATTTCTTTGATATTCTTTCTGAGAAGAGGAACTCTCGCCTGCCTGTGATGTGTGGTGGGACGGTTACATATCCAGCCTTCTCTCTACTCATTATCATTCTGTCACCAGGCCGCTTTCTAAACACTTTCACTATCACAAACAATAACAATATCTCATTGTTATTCACTATCACCTCTATTAGTTTTTTTTCCTTGCTGAGTTTATTTCCTTGCTGGCTTCTTGGTAATATTCTTTTCCAAGTGTATTATTTTTTATTCTTCTAGGGTGGATTTCATTTTCTTGGTGTGGCTTGGTAAGACACCTCAAACTGGAGACAAACACAGAAGAGCTTCAAATTATCAGAAGTGAGTTGCATTTTGTTATTCTCATATGCACCCATTCTCCATCTTTTCCTAGCATTATTGTTTCTGTCTCATTGCCCCTGGAGTCCATTTCTTTTTTTTTTTTTTCTTAGTTGGTCAGTGGGCGAGCAACTCCACTTGTCTTCCAGTACAAACTTTGCCTAGAACTCTTACTTCATATTTCCAATGTCACCTACTAATGGCATGATGTGAGAATCACATTAATGAAGCTTGAGTAGTTGAGGAAGAGAAGAGTTCATCAAATTAGCTCAACATTCCTGAAACACAGGAAACACAAATCTTCCACAGGGAAACCTCAGGCAATTCGTGCCTTGCCTTTGTCGCAGGGAAGTTAAAAACAGCAGAGATAATTATCTCGGGGCAGTTTCACTGAAGTTATCTCAAGCACTGCAGCTGGGCCTTGATCAGCAGACCCTGAAAACTTCCTTTTACTGGATTTCCAGTCACCATGGATTTAGACATAGAAGACTGATGTGCTTAGACACTGGTGTTCCAGTACATTGGATGGAAGTATGATTTTAAGGTCTGACATCAGAGTGACCATCTTTTTGTGTCCTGCATTTATTTATTATTTTTGCTTTTTACACTTTATCCAATTTTTATTTTTATTTTTAAAATTACTTTATTGTTGTTCAATTACAGTTGTCTACGTTTATTTCCCACCATCTTCCCCCACCCCAGCCAAACCTTCCTCCCTCCCTTGCTTCCACCCCCCTTGGTTTTGTCTGTGCGTCCTTTATAGTTGTTCCCGAAAACCCTTCCCCTCTTCCCCCTTTGTATCCTTTAGAATAGATAACTAATTATAAAGTACAGCCACATTAGAAAGCAAAAGCGACATTACTTTCACTTTTGCAATGTCACTTTTTGGGGGGGCAGGCACATAACTTGAAAGAAAAGATGTAAATTTAGGTAATGCAAGAAAGAGTATGTCTCATTCTCTAGTGAATAGAGCGTGGTAACCTACCTGTAAGCAGGTGTGACACAACACTGCTGAAACTCAGCTCTCTGACTAGAATTAGTGCACATGGGCTTCTTTTATTTTTAAATTGAACTGAGGTTGGATCGATGAAGGCATTGCTGCTTCTCAAGTACTCCTGATCTGAATATAAATTGGCTTTAGTTCCTCTTTCTAGTGTTTAATGAACAAATAGACAATAAGTATTTCACTTCACGTTTTCAAACTTTCATGACCAAGATAAAATAATAGTGCACAAAGATCATTTGATTAAGTTATCAGTGGGACTAGGTATTTTGTAACCAGTTCATGTTTCAAAACAGCCCTCACATATACCCAGAAACGGAATTAGAGGGTTTGCTATCTGCTTTGTGACATGAAGAAGACTGGTTGGAATAGAAGCAATTTGTCTAATTAAAATGTTTCCATGATAATTTTGTGTAAATACTTAAATCTTGTGTCTGAATCATTCATTAGCACAGCATCTTTTGCACTCATTAGATAAATAAAAACACATTGTTAATGCTCCAACTCAATGACCAAAAGATAATTTTAACAAGAAAAAGGAAAATGTAAGGAATTAGAAAGGATGTAGCTATCCAAACTTTATTGACTTGATTCTAAAATCTTACATTTTTATAAACATACTTTTTTAATTAAAAAATTCAATTGTATTTTTCAGATTTGGATATTGAATTTTGAAATAGAGTAGCAACTAAGTACAGCAAATATTTTTAAGTATTATTGTTGTGTAAGGAAAATGATATTTTTCTTTAATAAGCATATCTCACAAAAGTCAGTGAAAGGTCATTCTATAAGGACATTAGAACTTTTAAGGCCCAGTTATAAAAAAACAAAAAGTAAACTAATGGGAAAAATAATGTAAAGGCTTGTTACTGTGTTAAATAAAATTCCCTTGATAGAAGTAGAGAGGTAGTAAAACAGGCAGGCACCAAATCTCATATTTTCCTCAAGTGTGACTAATGTAACTTTCTAACAACATATGTAATTCTCAGACATTAAGAATCTCCTAAAAGAATAGTTCTCTAAGTATGAGCAGCATACGGTGTGTGGGTGTGCCCCTGATGCTGCCTCTCGGCGGGCTCTCCACGTGGAAGGTGTAGGTGGTGATGTTGTTTCATCAGCGGATCACCATCTATGAGCAGAGTGCCCACTGGCCTTCGTGGATGTCTGTGTTTTCAGTTTCCTTCATTTCTCACTGCCTAAGTCTGGGTGGGCAAGGTATAGCTAAGTAGTTTGCTGTGATAAGGTTGCCCAATTCCAGTATGAGGTGGAATGTTGATTAAATGGATAAGCATTTTTATTCCACATTTTATTCCTTATAGTAGAAAGAGTAAGAGTTGAAGGCTGAAAGGTAGGTTGTTGTGAATTTTTTACTTTTCCTTCTGAATGATATTTAAGACCTCTGTTCTCAATAGTTCTAAGATATTTACTGCCTTGGAGTTTGTTACAAATTCATCTGTTAATACTCTTTTGAAATCTTCTAAAAAAACCCCCAAAATTTTCAGCTCCTAGCTGAGGTTCTACCTGGGTTATAGTTTAAAAAAAAAAAAACAAAGAACAACTAACTAAAATTCAGCAACAAATCAGGTGACAATTAAAATTAAGCTATTAACCATCATTTATTTTTATTTATGCTTATCTACATCAAAAATGTTTGAGGTATATTAAATGTTAAACCATATCTAAAACATAAGAATTAAAATACAAAAATACAAAATTAAGTTAAAGTAATAAAGAAAGAAATCATACGTTAATGATATTGAACAGCAAATTTATATACTTTTTCTTTTTTACTTTTTTAAATTTGAAATGTATTTTTATTTTTTATTTCCCTCTCTTTTTTTTAACTTTTTTAATTGTTGTTCAAGTACAGTTGTCTTTATTTTCCCCCCACCACTCCCCCCCACCCCAGCCATTCCTACCTCCCACCCTTGATCCTAACTCCCTTTGGCTTTGTCCATGTGTGCTTTATACATTGAACAGCAAATTTAACTTTGAGTTTCTAGAAAGTAAGTTTTAAGAAAGGATTAGATTAGATTAGATTAGATTAGATTAGATTAGATTAGATTAGGTTTTTGTTAGATGAAAGGAAAATAAAAACATAATCAGGTAGTGAAACATTTTAAACTGCTTTAATTCTGCAAAGAATACTTCATAACTGGATTCCAACAAAAATAGATAGCTTATTTTCTGTAGGATCATTTTTTAAATAATTTTTTAAAAGATTTTATTTATTTATTTTTAGAGAGAGAAGAGAGGGAGAAAGAGCAATGTATGGTTGCCTCTCACATGGCCCTCACTGGGGACCTGGCCTGCAACCCAGGCATGTGCCCCAACTGGGAATCGAACTGGGACCTTTTGGTTCCTAGCCCATGCTCAATCCACTGAGCTACACCAGCCGGGCTGTAGGATCATTTTTGACCATGGTTATGCAGGAGAACTTTCTTATCAGGTCAAACCTCATTATGATTCACCCTTGGAGCATCATAGTTTTCTCCTTCAAAGTACATAGCAGAGCTATAATTTCTATGTGGTTATTATCATAACTTGCACTAAATACATTTAATTTCAATGAGAGTAGAGGCCAAATCTACTTTTGTTCAACATTGTGTTGCAGATACAGGGCTAGCATAAGGAAACACTCAGTAAGGATTTGTTGATTGAGTAAATTCTTTTAAACAAAAGCCTTCAATACCATCTCTTCAAACCCCTGGAGATTACATTAAATTTCAACCTTCAGAGTGAATTTCCTCTAAGAAAGTGAAGATAATATAATCTACCTAGCTGTCTGGGTTTTGATGGCGTTATTATTCAGGAGTATGGTTTAGAACTCTCGAGGAATGGGTAAATCAAATACCCATTAGACTGAGCCTTCATATATTGAGTTCTCTGGTAAGTTTTGGCAAATGCTGCCTGCTAGGAATTCACAGTTACATTTTCTGAAAACAAAATACTTGAACTGTAACTCATGAAAGAAAAATTGATAACAATGTCCAAATGGAACAGAGCACCCTTTTCTTAAGAATTCAAGTCTGGATTGTGTTCTTGCTTAAATGGAGAATTATGTCCCTTTCTTTGGAAGATGGTGTGGTAGAGTGAAATGGGGAGGGGTCTTAGAGGCCAGTCAGAACTGATTTCCAGTCCCAGCTCTTATTTGTGATACATTGGGCAGAATCTCCTGCCTAAGACACAGGTTTGTTTATTGTAAAGTGGAGCAGTGATATGTGACTTCTCAGAATTGTTGCTAAGTGATAATGAGTCAAAACTCTCCACCACATACCAGAGTAATACAAATAATTTTTTTTAAATGAGTGGTTTCTTGGAATCTATCTATTTAAAAAAGCTGAATAATGCCATTTAGTTTACCAAAGGTACACATAATGCCCTGGGTGGAATTCTGGACCCAGATGGCTTTTGGGGTCAATAATATATTAATTAGAGTTTTCCAAAAGTTTCCATAATGCCATTACATTTTAAAGCTACATCAATAGTTGCTGAGAGGCGGTTGGGTTGCCCGCACCTGGCAGGGAGACCTGGCACGAGAGCATGTGCTCCCTGCTTCATGAACCCCTTCACCGGGGCAGCTGGCCAGGACTAGGGACTGCGGATCTGTGAGAGTCCAGCCCAAGACACCTGCCAGCAAATTTCAGTAACTTAAAGAAACAAGATGAGCTCTTCAAGTTCCAACATGTCTAACCTAAAATATACATATCAGAGACTTCCAGCCAAGATGGAGGTGTAGGTAGACACACTGTGCCTCTTCGCACAACCAAAAGAGGGAAAACAACAATTTAAAAACAAAAAACAACCAGATCTGACAGAACATCGAACTGTATGGAAGTCCAACAACCAATGAGTTAAAGAAGACACGTTCATCCAGACCAGTAAGCGGGGCAGAGCTGGGCAAAGAGCACATGACAAGACGGAGGTTTGTGGAGCAGTGAGGGCAACACTGCAGCTTCCCGGAGAGACTCGCGGCTGGTGCACTCAGTGAAACCCGCGGCTGGCTGACCCAGACCCAGCGGGGCCAAGACTAGTGGACCAGGTGATCCCTCATACGAGCACAGATAAACCAGGAGAAAAAGCAGGGAAGCGGAGCAGACTGAGCAACCCACCAACACAGGGAAATAAAGCCTCATACCACCGATTGAAAACACCTGTAGGGGTTGAGGCGGTGGTGGGAGGAACTCCCAGCATCTTGGCAGAGTTCATTGGAGAGAACCACAGGGACTTAGATCTGCACAAGCCCACCCACCCGGGAACCAACACAGAAGGGCCCAATTTGCTTGTGGGTGAGGTGACTGGGAGCCAGCAGAGAGTGGAGCAGACACCATTGTTCTCTCTCAGCAACCTCCCCCCCCAACAGGTACTGTCACAACACAACGATTTGGGTTGCCCCATCCTGGTGAACACCTAAGGCTCCACCCCTTAAAGTAACAGGTATGATGAGAAAAAAAAATGGCCTAAATGGAAGAGCAGATCAAAACGCAGAAAAAATACAACTAAGCCACGAAGAGATAGCCTACCTATACAGATGCACAGTTCAAAACACTGGTAATCAGGATGCTCACAGAATTGGTTGAATTTCATCACAAATTAAATGAAAAAATGAAGAATACATTAAGAGAAATGAGGGGAAATGTACAGGGAACCAATAGTGATGGGAAGGAAACTGGGACTCAAATCAATGGTGTGGACCAGAATGAAGAAAAAAACATTCAACCAGAAAAGAATGAAGAAACAAGAATTCAAAAAAATGAGGAGAGCCTTAGGAACCTCCGGGACATCTTTAAACATCCCAACATCCGAGTCACAGGGGTGCCAGAAGGAGAAGAGGAAGACCAAGGGATTGAAAACTTATTTGAACAAATAATGAAAAAGAACTTCCCCAATCTGGCAAAGGAAATAGATTTTCAGGAAGTCTGGGAAGCTCAGAGAGTCCCAAAGAAGTTGAACCCAAAGAGGAACACATCAAGACAAATCATAATAACATTACCCAAGATTAAAAATAAGGAGAGAATCTTAGAAGCAGCAAGAGCAAAGGAGACAGTTACCTACAAAGGAATTCCCATAAGACTGTCAGCTGATTTCTCCAAAGAGACCTTACAGGCAAGAAGGGGCTGGAGAGAAGTATACCAAGTCATGAAATGCAAGGACCTACATCCAAGATTACTCTATCCAGCAAAACTTTTATTTAGAATGGAAGGGCAGATAAAGTGCTTCTCAGATCAGGTCAAGTTCAAGGAGTTCATCATCACCCAGCCTTTATTATATGAAATGTTAAAGGGATTCATATAAGGCATGGAGAGATGTCAGCAGGAGAGAGGAGGAGAAAGTATAGAGAATAGGTATTATAAATGGTAGGTAGAAAATGGACAGTGGGAAGTTGTGAATAGTATGGGAAATTGTCGCGGATTTCGACCCGCAAAATCCGTGGCGGGGACCGCCCCGATCGCGTGAATCAATCTTACCCAGAGACACACTTGGAGATGAGAATCCGGCAGCCACGGGTCTTTCCCTCCACCTCCATCTTGGGAAAAAGACCTCATGGGTAGGTTAGCTGGGGGTTTTATTAGAGGCTTTAGGACATATTTAAAGTGGATTGATTATTCATGGGATTATACAGAACAGGGATAGTTTTACTCATTAGCAGGGCATTAGGATGTAAATTCAGGTCCGGTGGCAGACAGGACCAGGGTAATATAATATGCAGGGCTCAGCAAGCTAGAATTTTTTAAGATACATCTTTGCCAAATTCCTATTAGAGAATTCCCATTCCACAGACATGATTCACACTTGCTCACATGGGAATCACATGAAGCTGTGCTCAAAATGCGTAAATCCTCAGGAACGTGTGTGTACACACGTGTGAAAAACACTGCTACAGGAAATGTGGAAGCCAGGGAACTTTTGTGTATGACCCATGGACAAAAACCAAAGAGCAGGGAATGGGGGGTGCGGGGCGGGGGGAATAGAGGGGAGAAAGTGGGACAACTGTAATAACATAATCAATAAAATATATTTAAAAAATAATAAATAAATAAATATACATATTAACATAAAAAAGTTGCTGAATTAGGAATGAATAAATTAAAATAGATTTGGATCTAAAATCTCTTGATTCTGCTGGAGTAAAGCTATAGTGTCAATAAAAGGCATTTGTTTTAGCTTTTATATTATTTTTCTCCACCTATGTGTTTACTCTTTTGAAATCTGAGTTTTTCAACACTCTTGAAGATTAGGGAATTTTCAAATGTTTTTAAAACCAAAATGCATCCCATCTCCTTGCCATCATATAGCACATCTTAAAACAGTCTCTCTGAATGTCTGGGCTGACGCAACACACCATAAGGTTTATTTGCCCACAAATTAAGTATTTAATGAAAAGAAAAATGGTATTTATTTTTACAGCATGTTTTCTGGAAAATCTATTTCTGGAAGCTAGCAGGCATGCAATGAACTTGATGAATAAATGAATGAGTGCCTTCTTTAACTTCATTTAGAATAAACCTTAATTTTACTATAGTTTAGATGTCCCTAACTGCATTACTGCTTTAGTTACTAAAACTGGAATATTCAAAATTTCTTTTATGAGAAATCTATATTTCATTGAGAGGTAAACAATTCTCTTTGGGGGGGCAGGGAGGGGACAAATTCAGATTTGAATAAACTGCACTCTTCCATCTGCTCCAACTATGAATTGTATGTACAATTTATCATCATGACAGGATGATGCCAGGTTAGAACCACTGGGCAGGAACAATGTCTGGAGTTGACTCTCTTCCGAAAAACTCCTCCAGCTCTTTGTCACTCAGCGTACGTGCTTCATTTTGCTGGTTTGGAGAGCCGAGTGTGATACAGAAAAAAGGACCGGTATTCCCAGAAGACCTCAGTAGAAGTGTGTTATTGTAGGAAGATAAGAAATAATGCAATTATACCACCGTATCAATTCTTAGATCTTCAAGCAATTACCCCAAGTGCCTATAAGCTACTCAAACAAATGAAATAATTCAGGCTTAGAAAATTAAAGGTTTTGAATAGAAAGACATTTTAAAAAATGAGTTCTGTATCAGTTTCCAAATCAGTACTGTTGTAGTTTTCAAAAGACAAAACAAAAACAACTAAACTGTACACCCAAAGAGAAGTACTAAAGTGTTGGTGTATTTTTGTCTAGCTCCCCCCACCCCCAATTGTTTTTACTATGGTAAAAATACACTTAACATAGCATTTACTATCCTAACCATTTTTAAGTGCACAGTTCAGTAGTTTTAAATACATTCACAATGTTGTGCAACCATCATCATCATCCCCTTATAGCTCTTTTCTTCTTGTAAAACTGAAATTCTATACCTGTTAAACAATAAGCCCCCTGCCCTCCTCTCCCAGCCTCTGGCAAGCAACATTCTACTGTCTGTCTCTGTGATTTTGATGACTTTTAAGTACCTCATAGAAGTGAAATAAGCCAGTCACAAAAGAAAAACCAAATACTGTGTCATTCTACAAGTAGGCTTTTTTTTTTTTTTTAAGTCAATGACTTTGTATCTTTAAAAAAAAAAAAACAGGCTAGAGTCAGCCCTACCAGGGAAACATCAGGTGTTCTGACATTCTCCTGGGGACTTTGGAGTGCAGAAATCTAATGTACTGCGCTCTACACCTGCAATTGTTACCATTTGCTTACTAATTGTGATAAAACATGAGGTACACTAAGTTACTATGTATTTTTTAATCTACTTGTTTAAATCTTTTAGGAGATCATGAATGCCCCTGCAGAAAACCAAGATAATCTGAATGGCCCTTTTATAGATGACTGCAATGGTTGTCGGGTTTATGGAACAATTTCCTTGTCAGTCTTGCAAATGTGAATCTGCTATTATAAGTATAGTCGCCTCTGGACATGCTACATGTTTTTATTTTTAAATCCAGTTTCTGAAGCTTAAAGGTGCAGGATAAAATGGTAGAATCTGATTGCTCAACGCTTCTTCTGCCCCTGAATACTGAGTCAGCATCCAGCAGCTTCCCCATGTGATGACCAGACCAAGCCCAGATATCGACTGCTTTAAGGTGAGACCAGTGTGTGCACGCTGCAGAGTGAGTCTCCTTGTTTTGTGAACATGCCTTATGGACATTTCTGGCCAAAAATGCCTTCTCTTGCTCTCTTTCAAACGGGATCTAGAGCTTCAGAATGAAAGGTAGTGTAGAGCAGTGGTCAGCAGCTCAGGTCCTGTAGTTGGTTGGGGATCTGAGTTTTAATCAGAGCTCTGCCTGCCTGGGTCTCAATTTTCTTACCCAAATGGCACCTGCCTCTTGGGGTCTGGGGAGGATTGGCTGAGTGCAGGAAAAGCTGTTGGAGTGTGCTAGGTATGTAGGTAGGTGTGGAGTCTGGCACGGGCCTTGTGCACCCTAGAGGAGGTTCACAGATGGGGAAACTGAGGCCCAAAGAAGTGAAGTGGTTTGTTGGAGTCATGCTGGCCTAGTCAGAATGGGGACCCGGGGATCCAGGGTTCCAGTTACTGACCTAAGTTCTGTCTACTCTCAGTACTTTTTATTATTTTTTACAATTTAGACCTTTAAACTCCTTAATTATCATTTGAGAATGTAAACTAATTTTCAAGAGAAATTTTTCAAAATTCCAGGACATATTTGTATTATTAAGATTTTTATTTTAAAGATAAAGGTTAGCAGATAGGTCACATTGTATATTTTATTTTGCAACTATAGGTTTATATTGTCATTAAAGTCATTATCAAATTTTTTTATACTCAGATCTACAATCTGTTGAATTATTAAATGCTACATGATATCTAAGCACTGTCCCTGAACTGTCTTAGTAGACATGTTGTGAGAGAAAACTTATTTATACCCATAGATCTAAGTGATAAATTTTGTCATAAGCTTTTGAGATATATTAACCACACCATATGATTTAAAAAGATGAAACAACAGGTATATTAAAAGACTAACAAGTTTTAAAAAGAATACTTATATTTTGTATCTTTCGGCATCATACCTTTTAATTTTTTGTCACAAAAGGAAGGAAAGGATTTTGACCAAACAGGTAAAACATATACTACTTATGATATGTACAATGTCTCACTACAGTGAGCCTGAGACTGAGAAGTCTAACGTGAAGGACTCGTACTGAGTGTGACCTTTCAATCGCACTGTTGAAGGGTTTCAGTTACAGCTTCCCTGTACTCATTCCAATGTGTGTGTGACCTTTTTATTCATGTATACAAAATATTACTTTGTATTTTCCTGTTGTATCAGAATGAGTTAAATATCCACAGTCATCCCTTATGAACAATTATTTTATATTATCATACCTTCTTTTAGATGCTTTTACTATATTCTTCTATGGAATGGTAAGAATGTAGACTTAATCTGTCCTTTCCGGGCAACTGCAAGCTAGCATGGAAACATATCCATGTGCATTTGCTATGGGTGAGTATATTTCCCCTCTCACACCCAGTCAGGATAAAAAAAATTACAATGAATCTACCCATTTCTAATAACCTCCCCCTACAATTCCTTTGCTGAATTGTATTATTTCCTTTCACCAAGGAGAAAAACCAGCTGAATAAGTTGAGGCAGGTCTATGAACATGAACGAGGATTTCCCACAGGGGCGTGTGTATTAGAGTTTGTACATAGAACCCAGACTGGTGGGAAATTGGAAATTAAATTTATGAGAAACTGATGCTGATTCTTAACTTTTCTCAGTTTACAGTCTATTGTTTTCAGGGGAGTATCTGTTTCTCGTGAGCAAAGAAGAGAATACAGAGTAGGAGGCTCCAGGGAAGTGTGAAGTCTGAGATTGGCATGGTTTCAACATATATCCTAAAGTACAAGATTTATAAGCATATAGCTAAGGTTGAACTGTTTCAATTGTGGCACAAAGAGACGTTTTTAAGAGCTTTAAAAAGCTAAGGGAGGTAGCAAGTAGGCAAATGTTTCAGGACACTGGAGTTATAAGGAGACTAACAGCTGGCTTTGAGTAAAACAGCACCCCCACCCTCTTTTGGTGTTTCTAGGTACCAGTGGGAAGGCCCATAACAGACTTATTGAGTTTCTCTGAACCAGGGAAGGAAATCCAACACTTGCCTGCACTCACCCTCTGAACAAGCTTTATTTTATTCCGGGGGAAACAAACTGAAACTTCAGCGTAGGCAAGATGGCTGATGCAGAACATTGAGACTATCCTTAACAGAGTGTAACTCTTAATCAGGGTTGTTTATCCACACTGGGAGCCACCGCGGGTCACGCTGCTCATTTGGTGCCATTTGGTCTGCTCTGACGCCTTTCTGGGCAGGAAGTCCTTGAGATTAAAGATTGTATTTTTATGGGCTCATGTTTGCCTACTCCAGGCTATTAACTGGAGAGAAATGTAATTAGAAGTCATTTTCAAGAAAGGATATTAACAATCATTTGTGTGTGTGTGTCAGGATGAAAAAATAGGAGGAAATAAAGGTAGAATAATTGAGGGAAGAAGTACTAAGTAGAAACCAGAAAAGGCATTGGAATATTGAAAATAAAAGTATTTTTGTGTTGAAGTAGAATTTTCTTGTTTAAGATAGGTATTGCATATATGATTAAAACAACATTGATAAAGCACTTAGAATATTAGGATATTAACAGATAGTCCAAATAAAAGATTCCATCTGACTTCCTGTAGCTGCCCTTCTCCAAGGATTTCTTTTTTTTTACCTAAACATTATCTTGGCAAATGGAAACAAGTAAATATTAGAATGAAGTAAAACTGCATGTGAATGCAGGAGAGAGTGAGGCCATTTACTCTTCCTCAGCCTGCCTGGGTATCATGACTCCATCTACAATTGTTTAAAAGGAAAACATTTTGAAAATCCAGTTTCTTCGTACAAACCTGGTGGGTCTGTACTTCATGCACAGACCACTTGGGTTTGTATTTTTATAAGTGACATCTGCCAAGGAAAGGTAACATGGTTCCATAGATGATTAAATTATACATGAAAAAATGTTTTAGCTTGTCAGAATGTACAATTGTTAATACCATAGGAAATTCATATTTATTTTCCACACATATGGCTTTTATGATGGTTTTAAAAACTCATAACTTTGAATGCAAGTTTTTAGAGACGACTTAAATTTTTGGAATTTTGTATATGTGTGTACATGTGCATGTTGGGGCATTCACTTAAATGTAAAAATGAAACGCTATTACCATAGTACATGAAGAAATTTTAAAACATTTCATTCTTTCTAGTTCTCTATTAGACTTCAGTGAAACCAATGTGCACCTAATAAATTTTCTTCAGGGGAGTCACAAACATATTAAAATAATTCTTAACATGAAAAACAATTTAATTAATTTATTATCAGTAAGCCACTGCTTATTAATATATCAGAGTAATTATGTATGTTAATGCTCATTTGAAATTTAGAAAATTAGAAGTTTGTCATTGATAGAAGAAATCATTTTTAAAAGGAATAGACTAGCAGCTTCATGTTTTGGGAGGACATATACACTGGAAATTTGGAAATTTAAAAATAATATTTGGTGTGTATTTAATTTAGAAAATATGAAAAATTCAAAGAAGAATATAACAGTCATCCATAATCTCCTTATCCACTGATAACTGCTGCTAACATTTTGGTTTGCCTGATTCCAGCTTTTTTTCTGGGCATATGTGTATGTTCAAGTAGCTCTACACTGATCTACCAGTGCTAGTATTTTTAACAATGCGATTCTACTTTACAATTTGTTTTTACCCACTCTAATAAGAATATTTTCTGACTTCATTATTTCTTCACAACTCACATTATAATTTATTTATTTAATCCATCTATCTTATTGTTGGCCATTTAGTTTGGTTACAATATTTTTTTAGTAGCAGTTAATTTGAATGAAAAGTTGCCTCAATGCCAGTCCTCCCAATGTAGCTGCATTTGAGGGACAGTTAGGTTTGGAGGGCAATGCATTTGTAACCTTTCCTTGGAGTAAACTTCTTCATTCTCTTCTCCTAACATTGCTACCTGGAGCTCTCCTTTATTGATTTCCCCATTGAAAACTCTCTTACTCTACTTTTCTATTAGCTATCATGAAGCTGCTAAATTTATTTTGGGTTTTAACTGTAAAAAATTCTCGACAGTTGTCCTACAGGTTCCACTCAGATCATGTGGGTGTTTCAGGCCCTGGATGTTATTTTCACCTATTTTAGGTGCACGGCTTATATACTTCAACACTAAAATAGATTGTCCTTGTGCAGATTTCCTCAGACACCCTGCCTGCAGCTTCCTTCCAGTTGGTCAAAGCCAATTTTGCACTTATCTGACAGGGCTAAGAATGCTTGGTTTCCTGTTATTTTCCTCCTTTTTTGTCTTTATATAGATAATATTTTATAAACAAAAGGTGGATATTTTACATGAATAATTGAGAAGTCTGGATAGTTAGGAATAGGACCTGTCTTCTTGTGAAAGTGTGATGGATGCTGTACTTGCTGCCTGGAAATGTGGTCTGCAGGTGGACTTTCTCTCTGGTGCTCAGGTAGATTCATTGCTAGATGAACCTCTGTGCTAATACCTTCAAGGGAAGGGAAGTTTCTCACAGTTCATGCACATAATCAATGGAATGTGAATTAGGTAACAGTGAGCTAAAAATCCAGTGTTCTTTGGAGCTTCTTTCAGAAAAGTTCTTGCTATGTTCTCTGCATCAACTAAAACTAACAGAAGCAAACCTTAAGAAATCATTCTCCTTATGTATAGTTCCTATTCTTTACATCACCTTTTTTTTTTTTTTTTTGAGAAAGAGAAAATGAACAATCACTTATTACTTAGTTGCTTCCCTACATTTGTTTTTCTTCAAAGCCAAGCTCATTAGTGAATGAGTTACAGAGCCCAGGAAGAAAGCAAAGTGCCCAGCTTGGTTAGGTTCTGATGACTATTCCTTATGTGAAATCTGTGACCACAGTAAATGAGTTCTCACAGGTATCAATATGTGCATGTTCATAGTGCCAGGAAACTGGGAATCTACACCGAAGATCTGAGATTATTGCTGGGGCCACTATAAAACAGGATAGAAAGGCCCAGTGATAAAAGGCCTCTGGAATTTTGTTCACCTGAGTGTAGTAAATTAACAAAAGAAACTAGAGTGATCACAGAGTGAAAAAACAAAAACAAACAAAAAAAAAAACCATGCTAATTAAAATTTTAACACTCCCCCGAACAGCTTTGATTGACACTTAATAGTAAAGCTAGTCCATTTGTTTTTAAAGCCGGAGTCCTCATCACATAAAAATCCCACAATAGGCTCTGCTTGCAACTTGTGGACAAGTGCAACGGTCATGGAGAGGCCTGAGAAGTCTATTGAAGAAGCAGCTGCTTGTGTCTCACTTCTGACCCACAGGGGGCTCAGGCTGACTCTCCTCAAAGCCCTGAGCCTCTGCCCTCCAGGCCACTTGCTATTCATGGAATAGAAGCCAGGCATGTACTGGTTTCAAGGACTTCACGAAACAGATGCCGCAATTACCTTTAGAAGCAGGAGCGAGATGGACTTTGAGTGGTGGCCAGCTTTCAGGACAGTGCTCCATCCAAGGGTGACTTTTATTGCCGCTAATCCTTTTGGGTCTTCAGTATCAGTTGATTGCTTTTACTTCCAGCCATTGTCAACACAGATGGTGCTGGGCTTGGAACCCTGCTTGTATTTAAACAGTTGAGTCTCATACTAAGAAATCTAACTATGAGTGCTAGCAAAAAAAAAAAAAAATAGTTGCATCATATTTTATCTACTCATTGTTAAAACTGATCAGGACATCTACACAGACTGAAATAGGCTAATGTTCAATGAAATATATACTTATATGCATAGTGTATCCATGCACACTATATATGTATACAATAGACAAGGTGAAAGAGAAGTTTTAAAAGTTAGATTGCTTCTGTAATAAATTGTTCTCCTTTTTATATACTAGTAACTGCATTAAAAAAATAAAAAGTGTGTCACCCTGGTTGGTGTGGCTCAGTGGATTGAGTCCTGGCTTGCAGACCAAAAATTTTGCCGGTTTAATTCCTGGTCAGGGCTTCGGGCCAGGTCCCCAGGTGAAGGTATGCGGGGGCAACTAATCAATGTTTCTCTCACAAATCAATATTTCCCTGCCTTTCTTTCTCCCTCCTTTCCCTTCCCTCTAAATAAATCAGATTTATTTAAAAACTACCCCCCAAATACAGGAATTATTATGATTCACATTAAAAACAAAAATAAATTAAAAATGTGCATTATTGCATTATTCTGACAGAATATTAGAGCAGTGGTTATTAAATTTGTTCTTATGACACTCACAGGACAGGTTGGTGAGGAGCAAGTGCAGACGCCCTTGGAAATGATTGATCATGCCTGTGGGCCAGATGCAGGGATGTGATCACACTAGGAGATGCCCAGACACTGGAGCCCACACATTTCTCATCTGGCTCCTTCCTCACCTGAGCCTTTGACCTTCATGGCCAGTCTGCTGCCTGAACCCACCATCTCCACTCTACCCAGCAGGCTCTTTATTGGGACTCAATCAAAAGTCACTCTTTCACCAAACCCCAAGCTGCATTCTTTCCTTTGGTTCATGATGCTCCTTTGTATATATATCCACCAAAGCCCTTAGACCCTTTTAACGTTTCTTATTTGTCCATCATTCTTCCAGCTACTTGAGGTCAATGACTGCTTCACTCATCACAGCCCTGCCCATAACCTAACACACTCCCTGACAAAAGCTCCGTAAAAGTGTGTTGCATGAAAGACAGATACTAAAGGGGATTTAACAAAGAACAGAACCTCGTTATAAAGAATGAGATGCACTGAAGAAAACCTGTGTTTGTGGTGTGGTGGATACTGAAGTATATCTCTCAGATCCCTCCTTTCAAACCAAAGTGTTTGGTCTTCAGCTGCTGGCAGCATGGCCAGCTGAGAACTCACACTCGGTGCTTCCCAGTATGTTGTTTCCCAGGGTGGCCAACATTTGTTACGGCAACAAACATTTATGACATAAAATAAACAACAGAACTGTATTCTCTCAAGGTTCTGGAGGGCAAGAGTCCCAAATCAAAGTGTTAGCAAGGCTGTGCTCCCCATGGAGGCTCTAGGGGAGAATCCTTCCATGCCTCTTCCAGCATCTGGTGGTTGCCAGCATTTCCTGTCTGCGGCTACATCACTCCAATCTCTGCTTCCATCTCCACATGGCCTTGGCTTCTTTTTCCATGTCTTCCATACATTTTTCTATCTTTGATTTTGGTCTTGGAGAGCTAATTGCATGTTACATTGAACTCTGTAATATACACTATCTATTACAATTAATTATAACTAAAAAAAGCCACAAACAAGATAAGGGAAAAATAACGTTCATGAATATCCAGTTTTCTGTCTGAGTTTACAGAGTAAGTGGCAGACCTAGAATTTGAACACAGGCCACTTGATTATAGAGATGAATTGCGTGTGTTGTCTCAGTAATTCAGATATTAAACAAAAAAGCTAACAGGTAAAAGTCAGCAGAATTATTAAAGGTGATCAGAAGAATTATTGTATAAATATGATCTTCCTTATACATGAGACTTTGAACTCCAAGGTGAATTGGTATTTAATGGATCTAAAATAAGGGTATGATCATGATACCTAACCAGCACTGCTGTATGCACTATCTACATGTGTTATCTTCATTAGTCATCACGACACAACTTTCACAGGTAAATATTAATTAATATCGGTCCTATATTACAGGTGAAGAAGCAAAGAAACATAGTTATTAGGTAATTTGTCCCAAGTCACAGAGCGAGTCCCTGGTGTTTTCTGGATTTTAATCCAGAGAGAGCTTGTACTCCTGAGAACTGTACTATATAATTTGTTCTTTTCCATGTCATCTCAAGTAAATATAAATCTTATGATTAAAGAATAAAAATTTTTAATATTCAATGAAAATTGAAATATCAATTCTTTAGAATAAATTGATTTTTATTTTATTACATCATTATAAACTATATTGAAAAACTGTTTATTAGGTGAATCGTAAGGGTGCTTTTCAGCCTTGCTGGTAAGGTTGATAAGAATCCTGAAAGTATAAGACTTAAGTTAACATCTCAGGGTTAATGTTATGTTTACCACCAAGCAGACTCATAGAATTTAGGGGGTCTTGGTCAGAAATATCCCCAAACGCCATTCCAGAAATCTGAGAGGCAGCTGTTGAACAGATGATCTGATGAAGGATACATGTAGAGCTAATGAAAGGCAGTGTTTCCTGACTAGCGTGTTGCATAATACCAAGACATTGAGCTAAGTCAACTCCATCTCCTTCCAATATATGTTTGAACCACATCCATCCAAGTCACCCGAGTTCACTTGATTTATGACCTTGTCTTTTTCATGGCCCTGGGCCTCTCCCTGGACCTGGATATTTTACCATCTAAACCCAAACACCATAGATACAGCATATCCATTAATGTATCTTTTTAGCTTTCATGACCATACACACAAGTTTCAGAAGTGAACACCTTGTTCTGCAAATGATTTTCCTCAAATGAAACATCTCTCTACACAATATGATTTATGTGTATTGAAGGTGAGGATGAGCCTCCAATTATTCCCCAAGTATGTCAAAGCAAATTAGAAGTAATAGGAAGCTAAATCTGCACAGCTATCCATTTATACACAATTCCCATTTTAACTAAAGCTTCTAAATTTATGTAGACCGCTTACTGAGACTCAATTACCCAACTTGCTGAGTGTTAATTCCTCTTGTAGCTGTGATTGACATGGTGAAGATTCAGATTTAAAAGAGAACATGTTAGAGTCAGAGCAATAAATACAGCTCTAGCTGCTTTTTAAATTTTTCCCTAATCAATGGGATATTTATTACCCTTTCTATTCACACACATCCATCTACACACCCACCCTCTCTACCCACACTGACATATATTTGGTCACATATATTTGATGAACACCTGAAATGTTGTGGACTGAATGTTTGTGTCCCCTCAAAATGCTCCCAAAGGTGATAGTAGTAACAGATGGGAACTTTGGAAGCTGCTGAAATTATGAGGGTGGAGGCCTCCTGAAAGGAATTATTGGCATTATAAAATTGGTTTGAGAGATCTCTCTTCCTTTCTAGCATGTGAGGACACAATGAAAAGTGTGACCTAGAACAAATAGAGCCTTTACCTGTCTGTGCTAATCCTGACCTTGGACTTTTAGCCTCCATTACTGTGAGAAATTGATTTTTCTTGTTTATAAGCCACCAAGTCAGTGGTATTTCATTATAGCAGCCTGAATGGACTAAAACATGAACTGTAGTTAGGAAGTGATAAAATATATATGTTAAAGGTGTGTTCTGAGAATTCAAAGTCAATGCCACCTGGAGTATTCAAACAGACTTCATGCAGAATTTGAGTTATTCCTTGAAGAATGAGTAAGATTTGTGTGAACAATAAAAGAAACCGTGGGCTTCTTTGACATGAAGCAGCATAAACATAGGTGGGAACAAGATTTATTGGGTAAAGAATGAAATTAACTCAAAAAAAGAGAAAGCTTTAATATGGCACTTACATTTCACAGAGCCGGATTTGTGAATTTGGGGATAATTATAAAACAACCGAGATTTTTAGTGTGAGATAAACAAATGTTTAAGTTTCTAAATTAAAAATATTTTATGAAAGAGTGCTTTCAGTACATTTTGTTTGAATTACTCACATACCAGAGACTTTAGCCAAAGAGATTACCTTGAAAACTATTGAAACAAAGGAACAAGTACGGGTGGTACTGGAAATAAGGGGAAAAAAGAAAAATTAGGAAACGTTGTGGAATAACAAATATTAAGGAAGGGATCAAACAGAAAGATGAATCTGATGGATCCTGAAATATGAAGTCTCAAGATCAGAAATACTATTGACAAAAAGGAAGGATGGAAAAGGAAGCTAGATTGGTTGAAAGGTGGTGAATTCAGTTTTGTACATGTTAATCTTGATATCCACATTGTAATGTCCTATATGAATGTCCTCTAGGATCTGAAATTTTGGTAGCAAAATTATATATATCATGATATTTTGAAGAGGAGAGTACAAATTAGCTGGACGTATATGGGGTAGGCTCCAACTATCTTGCAAGAAAGCAAAAAAAGACTTTCCTTAATTGAACAGTTTCATTAGGTTCCAATTATATATGAATCATGGTACTGGGTATTGAGGAACACAAATTCCTTCTCTTAACTTGATCATGAGAGGAAATAACACCTATTTTAAGAGTTATAACAAAATGGTGGTCACTTTTACAATAAGTTCTAAAAAAGAGAGAGAAGGGAGGGTCTGGTCATGCCTGTGTGAGTGTTGGTGAAGGAGGCAGTTTGAGAGAAGATCTTAGCGTGGAGGCAATCATGAGTTGGGTTTTAGTAGTTGTAGGGCACATTTGTGGATGAGAGGATCATAAAAGCAAAGATTACAGCAAAGAATCAGCCTCTTGATTTTACAAATAATTGTCAAATTGTCTTTAACATTTGACAAATTAATTCACAAAAATTAGTGGTTAGGTCATGGAGAGGTGAGGCTAAAGAACGGGCAGGATTAATATGTGGTACAAAGAATTTTAGATTTTAATTTGTAGATAATGAGGAGACATGGAAAACTCCTTTATCCCAGGTATAACTTGATTATTTTTGATTTCCAGAATGATCAGTGTGGTGTTGGAATGAATGATGAACTGGATAGGGTATATGGCTGCCTCTAATATTGCCTTCACCTCTGAGGCAGTATTTTGTAATTTCCCACTTATTTCCTGATCTCTCCTAGCTCAGGTTTTACCTTTCCTAATGTATCTTTTCTGAGTTTTTATATTACTATGGAACTGTTTTATAAAAGTAATTTCATGATCTAGTTTTGTTTTATTTTGTTTTGTTTTGAGCGTATATGGTTACATACTTTAGTCATCCTTGTTAACCTGCTTGTGTGTTAGTTTTTCTGATGAGTATTTGCTCCATTTTTCTTTTACAATTGTACAGTTCTATACTATTTCCTCCTTCTCCTCCACTTCCTCCTTCCTCTCACCTCCTTCTTCCCCTTCTTCTTCTCTTTCTCCTCCTCCATCTCTCCTCTTCTTCCTCCTCCTTCTCCCCTCTTTTCATTTGGATCAGGTGAGTTCTAAGCTAGCAGGAATTCTCCCTATGAAAGAAGGTTGTATGTGTGATCTGGTTACTTAAGCCTTTACATCTCTTTATTCAACAGAGGCAGGAGCTAAAGGGCTGTCCACAAAGCACAGACTCTTTCCTACACCCTGACTTACCTATGTATGATTCCTGAAAATATGGCATTCATGCATCCCCCACTCAGCTCCCTGCCTCATTCTTCTTTATAACTAAACAGATCTGGAGTGACTCCCATCACCAGCACCTTCCCATTATTCTCATTAGGGTGTGGACGTGACTGATACTTTAAAAAGGTAGTGTTCTCCCGAGCCTGAAGTCTGTAGCTACAGGCATTTTCTCTGTCATTCAGCCCCACTATTTTGACCTTCACAGTATTTGGCAGCCTTTTCTCATACATTATTGATTTTCCAGGTGTTACTATTTGTTGTAAAGATGGAATGTGCATTTATTTTTTTAATTCTCTTAGTTGCTTTTGGGTGACTATGACAGGGGAAGAGGGAAATACCCTCCTGTCTTTTGTCTTGCAAATTGGAAGCTGTACTATACCTTAAATCAATTAATTTAATGACTTTAATATTACATATTAAGAGATAAGGATGGATTAGCATTCTTCCTCTTCTAATAATTTCCTAATTTATTCATGTGTCCAGGGAATATAAATATGAATAAAAAACTAACTCAATAACAGGCAACAAGTGATTGCTACACAAGGTTACAATAAATAATGGGAATGTGAACAAGGGAGAAACCACTGGGAGCTGTAGTGGTCTTGCCTGAAAGTGACTCTTTATTTCCTGCTTGTCTCTCCTTGAGATGGCTGCCAGAAGTCAGAACGAGCCAAACTCTCCCCTCCCTCTACTCCCTGATCTTCTACCCAAGGCATCCACTGCAGATGGTGAACGAGAATTCCCCTTTGAGAAAAAAGGATAAAGCATCATGTTGTCATGAAGTGTTTCCTAAGCAATGCCTGGCCCTAAGAATCACCTGGGAAGATTATTACAACTGACTCAGAATCTCTGGAGAA
Source organism: Micronycteris hirsuta (assembly GCA_004026765.1). Lineage (NCBI taxonomy): Eukaryota > Metazoa > Chordata > Mammalia > Chiroptera > Phyllostomidae > Micronycteris > Micronycteris hirsuta. The sequence goes on from PVJI01000060.1 coordinate 153,115, forward strand.
GACCTGAGGTCTGTATTTTTCACAGGGGCAATAGTAATTTGGGTAATTAGGCAATTTTGGAACTCTCTGGTGCAGTGGATAGAGCATGATATTGGATGGTGAGAGACCTGTGTTTTATTTTTGGCTTTGCCACTAACTAGGTGTAGAATTTGGATAAGTTTCAATGTATCTGACTCTCAACTTTCTTGTCTATAAAAAGAGGGAACTGACTTGATGTCTAAAATCTCCTCCAAATTTAATATTCCATGGTTCTCTAAAATATACAAAGTTTTTATAAAACTCTCTACTCCTTTATGAAATAGAAAGGGAAAGCAAGGAGGATTGGGGTCAGGGGGCCAAGGAAGAAAATATGGAGGTGTTTCCCTTATACACAAAACGATTGGGATGAAGTCTTTTCTGCCACTACATTGGTAATAAGAATATCTAAGAACAGCACTTAAGTTGGGCAAGGATTCAGTATATTTCAGTTTTAGATGACAGAATTGACCCAGAAGAAGATGAACCTATGTTAGACATCACTTGTATTCATTATTTTGTGATGAGCTATGCATTCATAGAATATTAATTTTCTCAAAAGAAATTTTGAAGCACTGCTAAGGTATTTTTCCCTTTCCTTCAGCGTATAAAAATATTGATTTCTACCTAAGTGAAACTACAAGTTTTCTCTCAGATACTTTTTAGTAAAAATGGCCATTTTCTTACTTTAGGAGTTTGATTGACAGGTCCCTACTAAGGAGAGAAAATGAATTTCAAAGACAAACCTAAGAAAAACTATTATTTCCTGCTCCCTCTGGACTTTTGTTACTCCAGGTGTTACAGGAAAAACAAATTTCTCCATTGGTCTAGTCCTTAATAATAGCATTATTAAGATCCCCAAGTACATCTGATATTGCTCTTCTTGAGTCTAGGGAGTGCCATTCACTTATTGATGCAGCAACCACAAAAGGATCACATTTTGCTTTGTTTGAAGGTCCTGAGTGCTCTTACAATTTTGTTTGTAGAGACACCAGCATATATTTGAAAGCGGGGGAGGACAGGGAGATATGAGAAGAAAACAAGCCAAAGTTTGGCTGCCAATTGCCTTTTCTATTCATTTGAAAATCCTCTGAATTGATTGATTTGTGATGTGGATGCTACTTCTTCTCCACTCAGGACTCGGAAGTCTGGCCTGCATGCACTGCTAACATTCAGCAACACACTCTGAAGGTGGATGATTGTGATGTGGATACTGATTGCTTTGTTCAGCCACAAATTACTTGAAAGTGTAGCCGACTTGCAACTTTCAATGGCCGTAGGGGACTAAAACAGCATGTATAAAATTCCTCATTTTCCTGAATCATTTCAAAGTTCTCCTGGATCAAAAGCAGACTCATCCTGAAAGCAGGGACCAGCTGAAGGTGGGTGAGATTGGCCATGGTCATGAGTGCGAACCAAGATATTAACTTGTCCTAAGAGCTAAAGGTAAGAGACTGGGGAAGACCCGGTTGCTCAGCCTCCACAGTATAATTATAAATGTTTAAATCGCTCAGGTCAGGAAAGACTTGAAAAGGACCTACTTGGGAAGAAATTACACTTCTGGAAAACTCAACTTTCTGCAAGTGCAATGGCCTTCCCTAAATGAGCCCTGTGGAGCATAAGTAACCACTGTCATCAAGCCAACTGCACTTGATCACAAAGGAAAAGTACCACGCAAACTTAGATACATATTTGTTTTCAAAGCAATGGATAGCAAGCTGTGAGGGCAAACTTATAGTAGAGAGAAAAGATGGATGCATGAGAAAATTGTTCAGAGACTGACATTGGATACAGTAGAAGACATAGTCAAGAGTTATAAAATGACAGAGAGGAAGACCATATTATAACACAGAGAGATGATTGGGGTCACCTAGGATAAAAGGAACTACATTTAGCAATTGACTTGGTCCCCTTCACGATTCCTTTTACAATCCACTGGTGAGAACGAGGCCCTCTATTCAGGAAGGCTTGGTTCTGGGGAGCAGAGTATCTGGCATTCTGGATGTTTGGCCTCTTGTTAGCTCTAATGCCCCAAGGCTTGCTGTTTTCCCCATCCCAGTTCCCCTTCCTCAGTCCAGAATTTCACTTTTCTGCCCAGCCCCTTTTGATTGCTTCTTTGTGATTCTCTGTTTAGACTGTCTCTAACTGTTCCCCATGGATGCCTTCTTCTGTCCTCCCTCTGTTCCCAGCCCATTGCCATGGGCAGCCCTGACCCTGGCACCTTGGGGCCTCTGCTTGCAAGGAAGTTTGGACAAGCAGACTCTATACAAGTAGGGAGCAAAATGAGAAGGCTATATATTAATGACACTGCTTTTCACATAAGTTGCAATCTCAGAGCTTCAATTAATAGTGCAAAACCACAGCAGATGTCACTTCTCCCTCTGTAAGCACTGTTGTGTGTAGCCCTCCTCAGACCTCCACAGGCTTAGCGGAAGTTTAAGAGAGTGGAAAAGGTTCAGGGTCAAGTGAACCTGGATTCAAATCCCAGCCCTGCCCCTCATTAGCTATCTATTCTGGCAAATCCTAAAACATCTCTGGGCCCAGTGTTTTATCAGTTGATAGTAAGGGTTAGGTGTAGCATGCTAATAATAACACAAATTTGGGGAGTTTGTTAGGATGATCGTGCTTGGTACATTGAAGGCTTTCAAAAATGTAATTTTTCATTTATTTAGTCATCAAATATTTGTGCACCTAGCATGTGCCAGGAACTGTTTTATTCACCAAAGATACAATAATGAAGATAAAGATTTTCTCTTTGCCACATTCTTATTTTCCCAGGTGCCTGCCCTCTTCTGCTTTACTGACACGGAACCACTCATGGTAATGCTGTCATATCTCTAAAAATCCCTTCTGTCTTTAAATTTTGGCCATACCTGCTATAGTAAGCTGTGCTGTGCATTGAAGAGAAGTCTCCCTCCATGTACTTCAGAAGCTCCTAATCCAGTTTTACAGAACACTGTTGGGTGGTCTCTGTCTCTCTCTCCTCTCTCTTCTCTCTCTCTCTGTTTCCATCTCTGTCTCTATCTGTATATTTTTCTCTGTCTAATTATCTTTCTCTTTTTTACACACACACACAGTCCCACTCTCTGTCACTCTGTCTCTCACACACACACACATGCACACACTCACATATACACACCACCTCCCTACTGACTAGGTCAATTCATGATCCCCAGTGGAGCTAAAGCCCTTCCAGGGCCTCTCATGAAATCTGTACATGCATCCCCTACAACAGCTGTTAAACAGATTTTCCACAGACAAGCCCCAGTTTTAACTTCTTTACACTCAGCCAATGACCCTACTCATCGGGTTTCCGGTAAAACTTCTCACCAAACTCTCCGGGGTTTCAGTTTAATCAAGATTCTATATAGACCCCTATGTTTCTAAAATCTATGATTACATACATTCCAACTGTTATAAAGTCAAAACTCCTTGTTTTGCTTGTATCTCTACCTCAAGATTTCTCAGTGTCTCTATGCATTCCCCCCCCCCCCCTTAGTGTCATGGAGAGGAACAAGGTTCCATCTTGCTTGTTCAGGTGAGTTATTTTCCCCCAGGTCTCAATTCCAATCTCTCTGTTGTTTTTGGGCTGAGGCACCACTCATTATCTTTCCCACTCATTCCTTTTCCCTTAAATCTCATTCCCTTTCCTCTTTGTCTACATTTTCATCTTTTTTACTTAGTCAAGCAATATCATAAGACATTACTTTTACCCTGCAACACTACTTATATACTCCCATCTAATTTTTTAAATTACATACACAAACTTCTTGAAACATACTTTAAAGCATATATATTTTACCATTTTATGTAATTAGTAACTATGTATTTGTATGTATATAAATACATAAGATAATTAATATATTAGGCAAATAGCAAAATATTTTACTTACATCTATTTTATTAGCGTTTTCTTCTTCTTTTTTAAAATCTTCACCCAAGGGTATGTTTATTGATTTTTACAGAGGGAGGAAGAGGGAGAGAGAGTGAAAGAAAAACATTGATATGAGAGAGAAACATTAATTGGTTGCCTCCCATACACATCCCAGCTGAGGATTGATGGAACTCACAACCTAGGTATGTGTCCTGACCAGGAATTGAATTGTGATTGCAACCTTCTGGTGTATGGTACAATGCTCCAACCAGTTGACCTACCAGACGAGGGAAGAATGTTTTTCTTAATATATTTTCTACATTCACCATTTTAATAAAATATTCTTACCCCAAGCTACCAAGACCTAAGTGTAAAATTCAATGACATTTTATAGTTTTTTCTCCTACTGATCTTATTCACATATGACCATTGACCAATTGTGAATGAAAATCTTGCCATCTCCCTGGGATGATTCTGTCACAGTCTTGGTCTAATCAAAGAATTGGCAAACTTCTGTAACAGTCCAGATAATAGACATCTTTAGCTTTGAGGACTATATGGTTACTGTCCCAATGACTCAACTCTGCCCTCATAGCAGGAAAGCAACCAATGATAATATGTTAAAAAAAAAAAGACATGGCTGTGCTCTAATAAAACGTTGTTTACAAGAAACAGGTACTGGCCTACAAGATGTTTTCTGTATACTCCTGGTCTAACAGAATTCTAGCTCTTTCCTAGGAATATTTCTGCCACATCTACTTCACCATTTGTGATAGACTGTACAAAAGCACCCCCAAAGGTCAAAAATTTTCTGAATGTTACCTTATATGGAGAGAGAGAGAGAGAGAGAAAAGAAGAAGAAGACAACGATGGAGGGGGAGGAGGAGGAGAGAAGAAGGAGGATGGGAAGAAGAAAGAGAGGAGAAAAAGGAGAGGGAAGTTCTTTGCAGGTGTGATTACATTAAAGATTTTGAGATAGGGAGATTATTCAGACTTATTCGGGTAGATCCTAAATGCAGTCACATTTATCCTTATTAAGAACGAGGCAGAGGAAGATTTAATGACACCTGTAGAGAGGAGAAGGCAATGTGACCCGGAGGTACAGATTGGAGATAAGAGGCTGCAAATAAAAGAATGCCAGCAGCCACCTGAAAAAAGGAGACTGCAGCAGATTCTGCTCTAGCGTCTGCAAGAGTGGGTATAGCTCTGCTTGCTCCTAAATGTTATTTCAAAAAAACTAATTTTTAACTTCTGGCCACCAGAACTGTGGAAAAATAAATTCCTGTTGTTAGAAGCCACCAAATTTGTCACATAACATCCCTAAGAAACAAGCACACCATTGCTATTGGTTTACCATTACCTCACTTTCAAAATATATTCCTCTTTTGAAGTTCCTTTCCTAGGTTATAGCTTCATACACCTTTTATTTTTATTTTTAATGACCAAAATCCTGAATATACCCTTAAATTATTGTGGACTTTGGCTCCTGACATGTTTTTCCACCCTGAATCCAATAACTGCCTTGTCACTTTAAAATCTAGGGAGATATCCAGTCCAATGCGTAGCATCCAAGTTCCTTGACCAACTTGTTTCCAACAAATATTTTTCAGTTTACTTCACCGATATCCTATTGCTGACCTTATTGTCTGTTATGGACTGAATGTCATTGCCCTCTCAAAATTCGTGTTGAAATCCTAACCTTTAATGTATCAGTGAAATCCTAACTCCAATGCTATTTGGAGGTGGGAGCTGTGGGAAAGGATTAGGTCATGAGAATGGCCTTCGTGAATGGGCTTAGTGTCTGTATAAAAGAGACTCAGAGAGCTCTCTCACCCTTTCTGCTATGTGAGGACACTGAAGAAGACAACCATCTATGAACCAGAAAATCGGATCTTACCAGACACCAAACCTGCCACCATGTTGATCTTGGATGTCCTAGTCTCCAGAACTACGAGAAATAATTTTTTATTGTTTACAAGCTTCCAAGTCTATGGTATTTCTGTTAATAGCAGCCCAAATTAAGTAAGACAGAAACAAAATGATTGCATGTGTGGAATCTGAACTGAAACTTAAAAGCTCCAATTTGTCCTGCCAGTCCCTCTTCCTTCCACTTTCTTCCTCTTGTGACTCTGGGTTTTTGATCTCATTCAGGGATCCATTGCCTCAGCTCTTCCCCTTTCGTCCTGGACTCAGTCCCTTCACTATACACCACAAAGAGAAGCACTTTGGCCATTCTTCTGTGACTCACTCAGTGCTCTTGTCCACTTGTCCTTCTGAGAGCACTTGGAATGAACATTTCCAACCTTAGATAAATTGAGTCAGATACCTTCTTTTAAATCTGCCCAAACTCATGGTCTCTAGCTTTAGTTGGCTACTCAGGAATTATTATTCTCTCTTAGGATGTCACAACTGTCCTCATTCCATCCTTGTTCTTCTCTGGATAAATTCCAGCTTATTAAAGTCCAAGAAAGAGATTGGTGTCCCCCCTGCTCTGTTATGTATCTAGATCTTTTCTTCTTTAATGTAGGCATTGTCTCTTGTGTTTCTGTTTCTTGTCTGGTTTTTTGTTGTGTGTGTGTGTTGTAGCCACAACACGCTGCAGACTCCACTGATTCAGTTCACAGTCATTAGAATTTTCCTCTTCTTTTGTATATGTTTAGCCATAAAGCCACATTTTTTCCTTTTTATATCATTACACTATTTCATTTTGGATCCAAGTATAGAACTCCACATTGAACTCTATTAAGAGCCTAGACAATGAAGTATAGTGCTGCATTCATGGTTTTTAATCTTTCTTTTCATTTGCTTCCCCCCTTCTCTTGTCAACCACACCCTCCATTCGTGTGCACAATCATTCCATGTGGTTTGGCTGTGATTTGATTTCTCTCTTACTCTCTTCATCTGCAACTGCAGAGGTGGTCTCCAACTCTCCAGTCGTCCAACTGAAGTGTCCCATGACTCCATCCTCAGTGACTGGATGGACTGTGGTCCAATCAGGCTAATCAATGCCTTTACACAGGACTTTTGCTGTTACTATCAAGAGAACCACTTCATTCTCTGGAACTGTGGATACTGCAGGCAATGCTACACAATGCAGAAAGAAAGCAAGCAAAGCTGACAGATGAAGAGAGATATGGAATCTCAATAATATATTTCAAACTCTGCAAATCACTTTGGACATTTCAATTTACATAAACCAATAAGTTTTCTTTCTTAAGTTTTTTTGCCTTTATATTGAATTTCTATAACTTATAATAGAAAGAAATCTAAATGAACATCTTCTAAATTAGCTTTATAAAAAATCTTATCATCCAGAGCACACTGGACAAAGAGTGGGAAGGAATACTAGAAAAAATATAACTATCACAAGGGCAAGCAGGTCATTCTATGTTGGCTAAATCTCCATGAGGCGTACTGGTTAGTACAGGAGTTGAGTCAGGAGGTAAGGCATGTGAACGACTTTTGTCCTAATAAGAAGTTTGCATTTATGTCTACATGGAAGACAGTAGCATGCAATTTATATGATTTTTTAGAAAATTATTTAAAGTAACCAGTGTTAACTCAGCAAACATTTTCAAGAGAAAGAACAAACACGCTCAAAATAGGGATTTCTATAAATGTTAACGTGCAAGAACATCAAAATACTAATGCAAATGTGATGACATCAAGGGAGTAGTGGAGCAGGCATCAGAGGGCCCCCTCAAGGGCATCCTGGGTTATACTGAGGACCAGGTTGTCTCCTGGGACTTTACCAGTGACACTCACCCCTCCATTTGCAGTGCTTGGGCTGGCATTGCCCTCAATGACCACTTTGTCAAGCTCATTTCCTGGTGTAACAATGAATTTGCCTATAGCAACAGATTAGTGGAACTTAGGGTTCAAATGGCCCCTAAGGAATAAGAGCCCCCTGAACCACCAGCCCCAGCAACAGGAAGAGAGGCTGCTGGGGAGTCCTTGCCCCAAATCAATCCCCTTACCTCCAGATTCCACCCTAGACCCCTTGAAGAGGGGAGGGGTTCAGGGAGCCCTATCTTGTCATACACCATCAATAAAATTCGCTATACCCAGCCCCCCCCCCCCCAAATACTAATGCATGAAGCAGGGTATAATGAGAAAACTATTTAAATCCTGTATGACAAGGGTCCCCAACCTGCCTCCTCCCTGTCCGTGGTGCCACTCACATTACTGCATGAGCTGGCCTTTTATCTCCCCTGCCCTTCCCCATCCTGAGCTCTGCTTCCTGCCTCCCCTCACCCCACCCTGCTCTGTCAAAAAACTGTCTTCCCAGAAGCTGGTCCCTGGTGCCAAAAAACTGGGGACCACTGTTATGAGGTTTCACAAGTGATATGATGAAAGGGAATTTTTAAAATAAAAATGTCATCACCCAATATAATTTTAAGGAGATATTAACTTTTTTTCCTTAAAAAAGCAATCAACAAGGCAAAAATATGCTCATCAGATAAGGCAAAAAAATAGCTCTTCAGCTTTCCATTATAAACATCACTTAGAATGAGAGCAGTCATTTGTTCTGCATCATTTAAAAAGTGCCATTTTATTGGCTGCAGTTACCCCTTGTTGGTTATCATAATACCATATTAGATCTTTTCAAACTTTTTGTTAAAAGGTACTTAGTGTTGGTCACATTCCACTGATGTGCCCTGGTAAGAGTATAAAGAAAATTATTTAAATGTTAAATTATTTTTCTAAATGCTAGGTGTAATTATTTTTATAATCCATTTTGAAATTTGATATTTAGCTCACTTGTCTATAGTTAGTGGGTTTCTCTTCTCTCCCTGCTTTCTTCGTATTCATAGTTCCTCAAGGATTATCGAAATAATGCAGAAATTTCATTTTAATTAATTCAGTCAGAATTATATCATATAGAGAGAACTATATATATTTATGTATATAGATATTCATAATTACATATAATTATTATGTGCATAATTATATATAAAAGTACGGTGTATAATTTTATATATTTATCTATAATTTATATAAATTTTAATATATAATACTTAAATATATTCATTTGGAGTGCCTGCATGCTACCTTACAATGTCCTCATCTACCTAAGGGTTCAATTTTCTCTCACGAATATTTGTTCTGCTTTTTACATTGTGAAAACTAGTCTCATTGAGAGAGTCACACAGGATTTGAGATATTTTTCTTAGTTCTTATTACTGACGAATGCCCCAAGTCCAGTACCTTATTTCCTGTTTTCCCAAATATAGTCAGTCAAGTTTTACCACATAGTCTTAAAATTGCTTTCTGTGACATTCTTTTATTTATTCATATTTTTTTTAGTTACGATTTTATATATCAGTGTTTCCCAGAGTGTAAGACACTAGTTCTGCAAGCAGCTACCAAGTTACCGTGGGACAAGGTGTTTCCTGCATTAGAATTTTTTGTAACCATATTACACTTCTGACTCAAAGTGAAATGTTTCCAAAACCTAGCTTACTATTCATATTTCACTCATCACATTCCCTTACATTATATTAGTTTTCTACAAATTTTATAAACTACATAAATTATATTATCTCTCATAACACAGAAACACCTTTCTATATGCTTAAAATAGACATATAGACGGTTCATATTTCAAATCTTTTAAGACTGTTATATGCACAATTTATTAACAGTATAACAATTTGAAGTGAGGTAGCAAAATATAAGTGCCAGTGGTTTGCAGAGGTAAAATAATGTTATGTCTATTGCAACAGCACCCTCTCAAAACCGTATGGGAGCTCGGTGACATTTAGTGATAAGTCCTAAATGAATCACTGGACAACTCTGAGGATCCCAGTGGAGAATGCATTTGGCAAGTGTTAGAAGCCAGAAGAATCAGGAACTGAAATTCACCTGCGATGCAGTTCCCCAGCGTGGGATCATCCAGTCAGGAGACACTGATGCCGGCTTGGTTTTTCCTCCCAGTTAGGTTTGCTTCAATAGAACAAATATCTCTCAAGTACATTAAATGATTATATAAATTCAAACTTCTTGCACAAATAGTTCAAGGAACTTACTTTTTTTTGTTTTTATTTTTAGGGAACTTTATTTTTTTAATCAAGCCTTTAGAGAGGGACATTTAACTCTTAATACATTGAAATGTGGAAAAGAAAAATGTATATTAAGTTGTCATTTACCTGCTAATGATTCAAATTTTCTTGTGAATTCCTACTTGATGGTGAAGGGAAACTATTTAAATCATCAATTAAAGTGAAGAGTGTCTCACTTTTGAATTAGCTTCATTTTGGTTAACTCAGACTCTTTTGTTCAAATGCTCAGGTTTGACTTTTTAAGATTTTTTAAAAAATTATTATTTTAGTATTTGTAGATGATCCTTCTGTAAGACAGCATTTGGTTAGAGAGACCAACTGTGTGTCCTTATGGTAAGGAAATGAACCTCAGGTCCTGGCACAACTTCTTATATTCTTCTCTGCGTCCTTGAATATTCCATGCCACACCTGGACTATTCCCTGCAATGCCTGGTGATTCATAGCCCTGCTGCACTACTTCTGGTCAATGTGTTCTTCTTGGCATTGACCATGATCGGTGTTTTCAATTCCTGCCCCCGCTCCCACTCCCACATTTAGTCTCTTTCTCTTTCTGGTGTGTTTATTATCTGTAGATGTCTGCTAAGCCCTCTAACTGTCCTCTAGCTTGAGCACTTCACACTTTGGTTTCTGGGGACAATTTCGACCATGATGATGGAAACTTCCCTGCAGTCCTTCTGGCTCTTGAATCAGTTATTTTTCATGATCCCCAGTGAAAAAGCTCAGTGACATCTAGGTCCTAGAGGGGTGTTCTCCTCTTGCTTCTATGTTGGTGCAGGGACTTGTTCCTGTTTGGTTCAGGGACATTGGGTACAACTGTCTCTTCTCAGAGTCCAGAATGGGAAGCAGGTCATGAGACCTCTGCACTCACATCTTTCTCAACATATCTGTGGTTTCTATCTCACTCCCTCCAGAATGAATCTATGTGAGGTTCCTGCATAGGACTTCTTGCTTTATTTTTCTATTTTCCCCACTCTTTCTCCTTTGAGTCTCCCCACATCGTGTCCCCCTTCTTCTCTACCCTATGCACTGTTTTAATTTTAGATGGTACCTTTTCTTTCTTAAGGCACTGAGTTTCAGAGCTTAGTCTTAATGATGCAAGAAAATTGGTTTATAAGGAGAATTAATTACACTGTTTTTATATCCTCAAAATATAATAACCTGGGTTGTGCTATGAATGTGCTAAGCAGTGTGTTTTAGTGGCCTGTCTGTTCTCATCACATGGGAGTGTAAGTGCCTCCAGCCATTCCTTGAATTCATTGTTTGCGGATGTCTGTGCCATCAGTTCATAAGGTGACTTTTCTTTTACACACCCTTCCGGAGATCATCCCACTTCTCTACCTTATTATATACTTTTCCAGGCAAGTCCTTGCCCATTTTGGACTCACATCTATCATGTGATTATGAGAGGCACAATAAAAGCCTGGGCTCTGAAAGAAGATTTCCTGGTATCAAACTCTAATTGTGGGAACTAAGGCAAACTATTTAATGTCTCTGTGCCTCAGTTTTCTTCTCTTTAATCATGGGTGTAATAATAGCTGTTGTGACAATGAAATGAAATAATAAATTTGTATAAAATGTTTAGGACAGGATACGACATGTGATTAATATTCTGTACATTTTAACTGTTATAGAATCAAAGAATCTCGGGTGTGAAAAGTGTTAGGTACAACCTTGCAGAGTTTGAAATCTCCTATAGCCTTCCTGTTATGCTTATACAACTTGTTGAATGCCTCGAGTGAAAGGAGACTCAGTACCTTCACAGGTAATTCATGCTATCATTTCAAATCTCTGGATTTTATAATGCTCACTTTTATCTTAAGTAAATCTTCTTCCTGCTGAAATATCTATCCATTATTCCTAGAAAGGTTTCTTGGGGCCATGCAGAATAAGTCTAATTCCTCTTCTATTACAGAACTTTTTAATATTTGAAGATGGCCAAGATGCCTGTTTCTCTTTCGTATTATATTCTCTAATGAGCAGAATAGCCGCATATCTCTCACTGGTCCCTCCCTGTTATGGTTTAAGTCCCCTGACCACCTGGTCATGGAAGGTCACATAGCTGTCATTATTCTAGCAAGATCCCATTATTCTGACAACAAATGGATTAGGAACATCTATTTCTGTAAATATCAGAATAGGACAATTCAATTTTAGTACTTTGGGTATCATAGTCTACAACCAAGAATGGTAATTCCCTCTTAATCTAATGTCATGCAGGAATGAAGTGTTCTACATTTGAGAACTTTTCAAATAACCTAATATTAACCTAATATTAAGTGTCAAAATGTTGGGTGGGCAGGCTAACAATTCATTTTGCAAGTGTGATCTGAATATTTCCTAAATTCTAAAATGATATAGTAGGTGCTGTTAGTGCATATAGAGTTATAGAATACATACCCCTAACTGCTTGAGAATATAAGTGTGCAACATTCAGAGGTGATAATACATCCATAAACCTTGGCAGTAGTGATCCACATCAGTTAAAACATCTCAGAGAGTGCACCACATATTTCTAGGAGAGGAAAACCATCTTAGACAGAAGTGATCAGAGGAGACTTCATGGTCAAGGGGGAAGAAAGACTAGCTCTTCAAAATGGCCAGAGTTTTAATAGGTGAAACTGTGAAATATAACATTACAGAAGAACTGGCATTGAAGTGGTAGATAGTGGGTAGGGGGGATATATGAGAAATGAGGATGCATATAATCAAATCAGGAAATAGTAGAGTAGCATGTTAAGCATTTTAGCATTGAGTAATACAAATTAAATTGCACTTGTAACGATTCAGGTCTTGTGTGTGTTGTGGATGCAGTGATGAATAAGAAAGGCATGGTTTCAGGCCTGTTGGTGCTTATAGACTTTTGAAACAGAGAAGAAGACAGCAAATGTTGCACAAATACGCAAACAAGTTATAAATTTGATAGGACAAGGAAGACAAAATAAAAGCTATTGTGAGAATGTATAACAGCAAGTCCTGTGGAATCTTAATCTGAGAAGTCATAGAAGTGAGTTGAGTGATATAGGTAGGTGGAAAAGAAGGAATTTTTCAAACACCAGGAATGTTAGGGATAATGGCTCTGAGGTAGAATGAAGTGTGTCTTACTGGAGGAACTTGGAGTGGTTGGAGTTCAGAGAGTGAACGGGGGACAAGCAGGAGATGGGGTGGTCGGGATTAGATTTTGAATATTAACTCTAGCAGCAATAGAGTTGACAGGCTTCAGATTTTCATTTTAAAAAATTGTATTGGCAATAAATTGGAGAAAAAAAGATAAATTTACCATCAGAAATGATGAGCTTGCTTAGGAAACGAATGTTGCACCAAGCAAAAATAGCCTAACACTGAACCCTTGAAAATTCCAATTTTTTAAAAAGTCAGAAAGTGGAGGAAGAGCCAATTAAACAGGTCCTGAAAGACTGGGTACCATAGAGGACCATGAAGTTGGTCAACAAAATAAAAACATCATTTGGGTACCTTCTTCCAACCTAAATACAACCATCTTAACAAAGACTTTAGATCCACAAAGCTAAAAGTCACCTCTTCACCTCCTAAATTTCTTACAATATTTTCTTTTCCCTCTTAAGGATCTTATCACTTTCTACCATGAAATATATTATTTTTTACAAACCTGTCTTTTCTGTGGACTATAAGCTCCTAATATCAAAATCTATTTCCTATTCATCTTTGAGTCACCAAAGCACCTGAGAGATTTGCACAGGAGTACTCAGTTTTATTGAATAAATCAGTGATCTAATTTGTATAACAGGATGATGAACTCTATAGTTATGAACAAGAAAGACTGCTGAGGAGAGAGACCACATAGCAGGTATAGAGGTAGTGCAGTGGGCTTCTGAGAAATAAAGATGGAGGGAGAGATGCGTTTGAGGGACTTTCTGAGACAAATTAATAGAATTAGGTGATCTCATCCCATAATGTGGTTTAAATACTTTTATATACTGATGACTCCCTTATTTACATACTTAGCCTTTGCCTCTCTTTTGAGCTCCAAATTTATTTATTCATCTGTCAACTTGACATCTCCACAGGGTTCTGCCATCCTCTCTTTTCACTCTTCCACCCTCATTCTACTCTTCCTTTTATCTTCCCTGTATCCTTAAATAGCATCACAACCATGAATTGCCAGGAATAATATTTGATTCATGATTTTCTCTAATCTCATATTCCCTCACCTGGTCTCATATTGAGCCCATAAGCAAGTCTAGCCTGACATTAAAATTATATTTTAAATTTGACTTTTCTCATCATCTCCCACTCCAGCCATCCCCGTCTTGTCATCTTTCATCTGGAATAACACAGAAGCCTCCTGAGTGAGCACCTTTTCTCTTGTCTTTCTGTACTCCATTTTCAAAGCAGCAGCCAGTGATGTTTTATAAATGTAAGTCAGATATAGCATCCCACTGCTTCAAACCCTCCAATGCTTGCATATAGAGTAAAATCCCCAATTCTCTCTTAGCTATCACCTACTTCCTTGACTTCATCTAAATCTTTTTGCAATATCCCACCCTCCAGCTAGCCCTTTGTGTCTGGGGTTCTGTGAGAGAATTGGCTATAGTTCCTTAAGCATGCATGTACATGACTTTTCTCCTGTGCAGCTAGAATGGTACCAGACTGGAGAGAACTGAGAAAGTTGTCATTCAAATAATTTCTTGCAGGGCTTAATTCTCTTGGCAATTCTGGCTAAGAAATCCTTCTAGAAAGAAGTCTCGATGTAGAGATATTCTTGTCACTTGAACACTAACACCTGCCTCTGGGCTTTTGCACTTTGTGTTCTTTCCTTTGCCAGGATTTCAGTTTCCCTAGAACCTCAAAGAGCTTCCCATTACCAGGACTCAGCTTAAAAGTTTAAAAAGGAAGTGTCAATTCCCAAAGATGCCGTCTAGAACCACCCTTCCATCTCCCTAGCCTTCTCTGTCTCATTGTCCTATTACTTTCTCATTGTTTCTTACACTATGAATATATGTATTTTTGTTTCTTTAACTAGAAGAGTTTTAAAATTACAGCAGAAATCACATATGCTCAAGTGCAGATTTCTACATTTCTCCTTAACGTGATCATGAGCCTTAATTTGCATCCATAGTAGACAAGTCTAATTCAAGGAAATATAGTCAACCATAGTTCAATGACATCAATTATGATTTTGACATAAATGCTCAGTCTTTTATGTTGCTGCCATTCCCTTTCCTGCATTCCTTCTTTTGGGTTCACATCTTTGTGGTACCCATGGAAAGGCTTCTCACCAGTGGCTTTTGCAGAGAGGTTCTCCTGTGCTTGGTCTTTGAGTCCTGTATTCACATTATCTGCAGTTTCTGATTGTCCTTATTACAATCTGTGGTCATGAGCAAAATATTTTTTAAATATTCTTTGAATTCATAATTTGCCTCTGCCAGTATACCTCTGTTCTCTGCTCTGCCCCTGTTCTTTTCTTTCTTGGGATGCTCTAATGCTGTGATGAAACTCTGCCTGAAGTGTATGTAGCATCATTAACCATGTTGGTGGGATGGTCTGAGCAGTGTGCACAGTCCTTGGACCTCTAGTGTTGGTCAGGACAGTCTAGGTCATGTTGTAGTAACAAGCAATTCCCAAAGATCATTGGCTTAAAGAAGTAATGGTTTACTTCTTGCTCATGTAACATATTCTTCAAGAGTCTGCTGGGCCTTTGCTTCACATATCCCTTGTCCCAGCAGATGTCACCTAGAACATGAAATGCAGCATTTCCTCTCACATTTTATTGGCTCTAACAAATCAGATAGCCACATCTAACTTTTAAGATAATGCAAAAGTAATCTTATTGTAGGTCCAGGAAGAGGACAGGGGATATTTAGAGAAGAGTGCTAATTGCTAATGACTTCCATCTTGCTTGACACTACTCCACAGCAGTGGTTCTTGAGCTACAGTGTGCATGAAAGCCACCAGCAGGCCTTGCTAAGCAGATTGCTGAGCCTTTCCCCAGAGTTTCTGATGCAGTTGGTCTGAGGTAGGGCCCCAAATCTGCATTTCACAGGTGAAAGATGTTGGTGGCAGGACCACCGTAGGAGAGAGCCGCTGCTTTAAAACTCAGAAGTTGTGCTGGTCATGAGGCTTCTCCAAGAAGCTGCAGGCTCCTGAAACTAAACTGGTAAATAAAGCATATATCCCTGCAGTCCCTTAAAGGAATCGGGGGTTTCTCTTAGAGATCCTGTTATCTCCATACTTATCACCACAGGCTGATACTCCAGGCATAAAGCCCTTTTCTAAGTCTAGGCAGTAGACCTTAGTCACATCCAATGTTCTTTTCAATATCTTTTTTTAAAAATAAATATCAACAATTCGTTTCTGTTATACAAAGTATACATGCAAAATTTTGACTCTTTGCTCTTGATCTTTAAAAACGTAAGATAGCAACTAAACATCTCTTTCAACCCTCTTTCAACCCTTTATATGGTCATACTATGATTCCATTGTGGAAGTTTTATGTAAATTAACAACTGTTAAAAAAGCTATGTTATATTTGAATGGAAAAACATAATTTATTACTGCAAAGTACATATAAATCAAGTTAGGTCAAGAAATATTGCATAAAGAACTTGCTTTAATAAATAAAAAAGTGACGCTGTTTGAAACATATTTTGTGAAATTTAAACATTAGTCCTGTAATTCAAGTGTAATGTGGAGAGAGATTTTGCTAAGGCAGTAATCTGGCTCATTCTTTGTCCAAATGTTTACAAATGCCACCTTATTGGAGTAAAGTTCAGCACGTTGAATACATTTGAGTTTAGGTGTAGAGGCACAATTTTCATGATGGTAGATCTATTTCAACAAAATAAGTTCCCACCCAGATGATTCATCAGACCCTGAGATGCCAGGCTATTTCTGCAGCATTCGGTGAAGTCAGCTGATATTTTAAAATAGATGTTATCTCCTCTCCTTTCCATCCACAGAACATACTGGCCTCACCCAGGCTGAAGGAGAGGTTTAGGGGATGAAAAGGTGCAAATTAGACTCATCGTGATTGCATTTCTGCTCCACGGGAGTATTTTCATTCTGAGAATGTTCACCTATTTTTCACCATTAAGACACAATGTTCTTAATTTTCAGAATAGCTTTTGCTTCTCATTGTAAAAATAATGTATATTCATCATAGACAGGTTAAAACATACAAGAAAGAGAAAGAAGAGAATAGCTACCTAAATTTTATCCATGAGTGATACTACTAATATATCTTTATTCTTTTATTTTTCATGTGCTTATACATGTGTTTTTTAAATTAAAAAAATATAATTTACATAGTTGGATCATCTACTTTCTTGAAGACCAATATATCACAAACTTTACCCAAATCCATTAAGTATTGTTCTACACAATATTAATCACTGCATTGAATTCTATTTTAATAAACATTTAATCTTAACAAAAGAAACAATGAACTACAGACTTCTTATTTAAGTCATTCATTGGAAAATCACTTTCTGGATAATTCATAATGTATAAGCAGGACATTTAATACATTAATGGTCATGTGGGAATTTTTAAGTACTTTATCTATTACTAGTCTCTATGATATCCACCAAATTATTTTATAGTAGGTACTTCCTATGCAGGAATGTAGCTGTGAAAAGTAGCTGCAATAATTGAATTTGGAACCTAGTTCCTAAGATTTAGAAAAGTTTGAGATAAGTCAAAGTGCCATATGACCTTCTCAATATTTGCATCCTTAAAATTTTTGCAGTGTTATGGGATAAAAAGAATCTCAAAAAGCACCTAGTTCATCTAGTTCACCCTAATTTGTTCACTTTAATCCACATATATATTAACTTGAAGAATTGATGTACATGAATCTCCAGAGATTTTGTCACTGATTTTTAAAATATCTTTAAAGAAGATTCTACAGTTGCTTTTCCTGGTACCTATGTTTAATAATTTCTACTCTCCATGATGAGTTCATTGTATCTCCTATGTAACTTACATCCTTCCTGCTGCATTTCAGCTACATTTCCCCTCTCATTTCAATTAAGAGGAAGAACAGCTGGTCACTAATTCTCTCTTTCAAAAATGCTTCCCAAAGTCTTGATGAGGGTAACTTGCAGAGTCAAGTAGACATCCAGTTGGGCTTCTGTGCGTTCCAGCTGAGATGACTGTCAGAGTGTCCAACACATGATACCTCAGGTGTTAGTATCATTTCCATTTAATATTTATTTTCCCCCACTAGGTGTATGGTCCTCAAACAAAGTGTTTACTGTGAAAGTGATCTTTAGATTCAATGAGACCAGTGTCACTTACGTGCTACTTAAGTCTTAATTGTAGTGTATTTGACACCACCGAAAGTGATAAAATGAGAACCCATTTAGAGGTGACTACTTCCCTGTCTGTGTTTACTCAGCCTGGGAGGACTAATTGTTGTGTTGACAACCCATGGCTTCCACTTCTTTGGCTAATTCTGTGGTCTTTTGAAAAATTAATTATAGTTGCCATGATGCCATTATTTCTTTCCATGTTTCAGATAAAATGGGTACCTTAACTCTATCTTTTTGGGATGCCTTAAATTTACTGAAAATAATTGTTTTTGGCTTATTTGCTTGTGAAGTTTTATACTTCCTGGAGGGCAGTCCTCTGTCACTGACACATGCAAGGATCCCCACAACTCTCATAGTACCATCAGCTACCACACCAAAGCAAATAGAGCGTGATTCACGTGTCCATTCTTGGCACCTCACTGCAGTTCTTCATTTCTATGCTCTCATTATTGAATTTAGAATGACTTTTATATGTTTAGAAAAACTATTTATTCTTAATTTTCAAAGTGAGTTTTTCTTCTATTATTTTGTCTATCTCTTTTCATGTAAGGTGTAATTAATTAATTATTAATTAATAACTGATATTATAGAATCTATGTGCCAGGCATAAAGTTACAAGTCTTTACAGAGAAAATCCCAGTCAATTTAATTTTCCTTCCCTAAAAAATATATATGAGGTTTAGCCTGTTTTTATTCCCTCATTATAGATAAGGGCAGTCTTTAATTAGAATAAATAATTCATCCAAGATTATAAAACCAGGTTGTCCATATTGTATTCATTAACTTAAAATGAGGATATATTTGGAAAAAAAAAAAGAAAACCTTCAAAGGAACTTAGAATAATTAAGGCTTAGACAAAATGATTGGGAGAATGATCAAGGCAGAGAATAAGATAGAATTCTTCTGTCTCCCTGAACTGTGTAGAATGGTCAAGGAGAAGGGGATGAGGTGAGAGCAGGATGTTCTACAGCCTACTTCCCCTGGAGTTCTGGGGAGGTGGCAAAGCCCAAGGCAGATAAGAACAAAGGATTGGCCTCAGAGATTCCAGGGTTCTCACATGAGCTAAAAGCTGCAGGGAGATTCTCAGGGAACTCAGAAGTACAGGAGTGAACTGCAAGAGTTGAGCCATTTCATAGCCAGAGGTGGATTAATAACCCTTAATTAGACAGGCCTAGGCACATCTTGGCAGATACCTGTAGAGACAAATGAGATACCCAAAATCCTGTCCCTGAGTTTCCCACTACAGAGCTCCCCAGAACTTAGACCCAATCCCCAGGAAACATAAATCTACTGAGGTTAAGATTCTACTGTCCCGATGGAGTACTGGCTTGAAATAAGAAATTAGGTGAGTCGTTGAGACAAAGAGAAGGTGCATTTCTTGCACACCCGATGCTACAAATGTTGGGTTGCTGACCTGAGTGCATCCAATGCATTGTTTAAAACATCCCACTGCTGCAGAACCATTGCTTATAAATAAACTTGCTTTGCTTTCTTCTGTAGGGGAGAAAATTTTTCTCTAGATCCCCTTAGGGCCCTGGGCTTGATCTGAAATTAGATGATAAAGACAGATTAATGGGAGAAAAGCACACAAATTTATTTAATATGCATTTTATGTATCACGGAAGACTCATAAGGACATAAAAACCCAAAGAAGTGGTTAAACATGAGTTTTTTCAATGTTAGGTTTTAGGAAGAATGAACAGTTGTGGCGAGACATGATTTGCTAAGGAGTATTAGGGAAGTGTGGTAGACTAAGGGAATCTTAACAAGTCCTGTTGATTCATATTCTTCTCGGCATCTCTCCACCTTGGGAAAGGCTGCTTGCTCCTTTCCTCCGGGTACAAGGAGGGCACCTCTCACACAGGGGTCTTATGACCTGTTTCAGAGAAGGCAGGGTAAAGGTCAGTTTCTCAAACTCCTTCAGCTTAAAATATGCCAAGGGCTTATATTTTTGGGGGTAGCATGTTCTGAACTCCTTCACTTTTCTTCCGTTTTAATTGCATAATAATTTTCTGATAGCTTAACTGATGTTTAAAACTAGATATGCTGATTATGTAACTGATTGCTGGTCAGTAATACTAAGAGTGGGCCCAGCTCAGACAACCTGAGTGACTATTAACATTTGGAAGGCACCTTGGAAAAAGAGTTGATACGTACGATTTAAATAAAGCTCTAAAGACAAATTTATATTGTCAGAGGTTGAGATAGCAGTTGTCTCTGGGGTGGAGGTATGTGAGTAGAAAGGAGAATGAGAGGTATCTGGAACACTGGTTGTGATCCATGAACAAAGACAATGTGGGGGGAGGCAGGGAGGATTGAAGGTGGAAGGTGGGGGTGGGTAGGACAGAGGAGAGTAATGGGGGGAAATGGGGACAATTGTAATTGAATAACAATAAAAAATAGAAAATAAAGAAAATAAAATTAGGTTGTTACTAGACGTTCTCAGGTTAAGGTCTATCATTAGAATGGACCCTTAATCCCACATGGCTGGCATTTTTATAAGCAGAAGGGAGGACACACAGGGAAGGCCATGTGAGGATGAAGACAGAGGTTAGAATGATACGTCTGCAAACCGAGCAACACCAAGGACTGCCGGCTGTCCCCAGAGTCTAGGAGAGAGGCATGAAAAAGACTCTCCCCCAGCGCCTTTAGAAAAAATCAGCCCTGCTGACAACCTGATTGTGGACTTTCGGCTTCCAGAATAGCTTTCTGTTGTTGTGAGCCACCCAGTTTGTGAGACTTTGTTCCGGCAGCCCTGGGAGACTGATGTGATGGCTATGTCCTGTTCTTAGACTGAGTGCTGATTTCACGGGAGGTTTCAGTCTGAAAATTCTGAGAACTGTGCTTTTATGAGCTTGGCACCTTTGTATACAATACCTCAACTAAAAGGTAAAAATAAATATCACAAAGTCAAGGGAAAAGCCCTTTTTTGTGCTCAGTTGACAGAAATAATTTGACTTCTCTGTGGCCATTTTCTTTATATGTTTTGGAAGAAACCGTATGGGAAAATGATATAAGAAAGGGGTCAAAACAGAAGCATGCAGAAAAAGTGAGTGCGATGGAGAGGGCTCACATCACAGGAGAGCAAAACCTCTTTTTAGAGGGTAAGTTTAAAAAAACAATAGTTTGCAAATTTATAGGGGATTTCATTTCTCTCTTCAAGAACGTATCTGTTTGCATGACCATCACTTTAAAGTCCACTGTAATTAGAAATAGTTCTTTGTCTGATCCTTCGTTAATGAGGCTCTATGCTCTTCTATTAGCTGCTGGTTTTGTTTCCTAATAGATGTCCCTTGTTTGTTGTAGAAGCTTCAGGAGATGAGAGAAGAGAGTGGAAGGAAAGGTGAAGAAGTCAGAGCCACAGGGAGCCTCTCCAGGCACTGGAAACACTTGGTAACTTTTCTTAGACTTGTCACTGGTATTAACTTCTAACCCATTAAACTCACTTACAGGATAGCTTTAGTCAATGAAGCAGGATATGGCCTTTTCTTGGCCTCTCCATTTCCAATTCCAGCAAAATGAATGAAACACAAAAAGTTCACAGGGGAAAGGGCTGGGGAGGCTCTGTTGGGAATTGGTGTTGGAAAGAGCTTTTAACTTGTCTTAACATCACTGTCCTTTCCTATTTCAACTTTTATCTGCCCATTAACTCCTTAAAGTTTGTTCATCCACCCATCAAAAGAAAAAAAAAAAAACAAATGATGTGTGAAAAGATCTTCTAGGTGTTGCTAGGTCTAGAATGTCATCTTCTAAATTTGTCTAAACATGCCTGGCTTCTCATCAGGACATACAAGTTCCTCTTTATGAACAGTTAATAGTCATTTGCAATTTTTCAAAGCACTTATCTTTGAAATTCCTTTAGAAGTGTTTCAAATCATTTCTGTTTCTGACCAAAAAGAGAGGTAATGATCCCAAAATGTTGCATGATTGTGTCTTTACAAAAGATGAAGCCTGTTCAAGTTGAGTTTTCAGTGATTGTGCAGAATAAAGATGTCACGGATCATGAAATATTGCCCACCCAATCTCATATACCTTTTCTTTGGAATATGTCATGGTAATTACTCTGTTATGACTTCAGAACAAAATATTTAATAAAGGATCTAGATTTTTGATTATAAAATAATGCAAGTTTATTGATCATAGAAATATGAATCTACTTTGTGAATGTATATGTTGAAACTTTTTCTCAGATTTTTTTGAACTCAATCCCGTTAACTTCTAAAAACAAAACCTCATTCATTAGAGGAAAATGGTTCATACTGATAAGGCAGATTTTCTTCAATTCCACTAAAGGAATCAAAGTGAAGAAAAATGTTAGTACTAAGGGACTCAAATAGAACTAGCACTCAATCCACATAAAATAGCATTTATTCCATCTTTCAGATAACAGTCAATGTGGATATTAACATGAGATGTAAAAGATTAAGCCCCCCACCAAAATCTTGTCTTAGAAGAGAGATGAACATAAGATTAAGGCAATTTAACTACACTTCAAGACAGAACATAAAACTGTCGTAATCTGTAAATACTAATTGTTCAGATGATGAGGATGTAAATAAAACCTCCAAAAACCAGAGACAGATTAAGTTTCTTAATCATTATATGGAGACTCTGACATCCTCTATGTTTGCTGTCATTAACCCTTCTTACCACCTATCTGGGCTCATCTTTACCAGCCATAAAATAATAATTAGATAATCTCCTTACATCTTCCACATACTTTAGTGACTACTATCATGATTAGTTTTTGGATATTGACAATGAATGCTAGAATTGAAGTTGAAGAAGTACTGCTTGCTCACATATCTTTAGGGTAGCATTATTTTTAGAACAATGCTTATTTTTTTATATAGATCATCTATTTTCAATATTGGTAAACTCACAGGGCAGGAAAAAGGCCACATATTATGTGATTAGTAGTAAGTAGACAAGAATCTAAATCTAAATTCAACTTTAGACATGACCACTCTGTTTAATTCTGCTCAGTAACCACAGTTCTCAGTATGTCAAGTGCTGTGCTAAGTGTTAGAATTATAAGGACAGAGAGCCCAGTTGCTTGACCTATCAATGAAATCTAGTGTCTTTTACATGTATTTCTACATTCCACATCAGTTTGTAATTGCTGCAGATATCTAGCTCAGCTACTTAATTGTGATCTCCCTCAGAGGAAATGGCATTTCTTGAATGAAGGAGTGAATAGAGTAGTGAGGCCCAACCTCTGCTTTGGAGCAGTTCATTGTAACAGAGGGGACAAGCATATACACAACTATGAAAAAGCCAAACTAAGTACATGTACAAACAGATAAATGCATCCCTCAGTTCCAGGGATGGATTAATTAATTCTGAGCACCACCAGCAGGCTGGATACAGAGGGGAAGGGTCATCAGTTTAAGTGGGAAAAAATAACCTCTTAAAAAAAGATTTTATCTATTTATTTTTAGAGGGAGGAAGGCAGAGAGAAAGAGAGGGAGAGAAACATCAATGTGTGGTTGCCTCTCGTGTGCCCCTTACTGGGGTCCTGGCCCAAAACCCAGGCATGTTTCCTGACGCTCAATCCACTGAGCCACATCAGCCAGGGTGGAAAAAAACAACCTTTTATGCAGAAAATCATGGTAAACAGATGCCCACTGTCTATGTTATTACTACAGACACTCTTGAAAGTGTATGGTAATCCCTCATCCTTGCTTCCCACAAGTTCATAGCTGTCCTTTTAAATAAGCAAGGAAACTTGGCATTCCTGTGAGGTAAAGCCTTTTGAACACTCTGTTCCTCAGTTTTCAGAGACATAATTTGTTTAGTTGCTTCAAATTGTGTTTTCTGTTGGTTTGCTGTAATAGCATCTTTTCCTGGGAACAGGTGTGACATTCCCTCTACAAAAATTATGTCTCTGGTTGTACACTTAGTGCTTGGTCTCCAAGGAGCTCCAGAAGGATTTTTCTCTCACTGCCAACCTGCACATACTTAAGATCTGTTAGGTTTACCTCGAGCACTTGGAGAGCCCGAGTTTTAGAGGAAAAGTGAAGGAAGATGTCATTGTCAAGTATAGGAACTTGAATATGCTAAGTAAGGCAGGAAGGCGGTGCGTGGATAAGGACATTCTTGGAAGTTGCAAACAGAGCAAATCTCCCATTTTAAAATGTTGTCTGCAGCAATCCTTAGCATAACCACATTGGAATTTGAAGATCCTGATCTAAAATCTTGTGAATTCATTTTGCTTTAAGCACAGTATGCATTTTTTGTATTTAAATTATTCTAAGATCCCCCTTACCTCTAATCTGCTAATTCCTAGGAAATGAAGACACCAGAGAGGTCACCTCAGGAGTGCCGATAACATCGTCTACACTACTAGGCAAGACCCTTTTTCTTATGGGAAGAAAGAAAGAGATGTTAAAGTGTTATTTTGTATCTCTCTTTCCTCTGTATTTTTTCTACTGTAGCATTCCAGCAGGTAGCTGTCACTTTGGGAAATTTTGCCTGAGGAATTTCTGCAGGGCTCCAAAGTGGAAACTGCTGTCCCTTGAGGCTGGGTCTTTCTTTTTCAGAGAGAAAGTAGATGCAGGAGATTGTATCTGATGGGCTCCTGAGCCAGTGCCGGGGTAGAAAAGAGCTGATTCCAGATTTACAAAGAGGAAAAAGTCTTGGGATCCTCCCACAAAAGGAACCTGAACCCTGAAGGCGCTTGGCTGTTAAGAAGCACCAGAGCCCCTACACCTTCAAAGACCATGTGGGAAACGGAGTGGGTGCTTCTGGAAGGATCACCACAGACCTTGGGGACAAGGGAGACACGATAATAGCTGAGATTGTATTTCCCATAATGCTGGAACCATGGGGTGGGGAAAGACAGAACGGCCAATTTACAGAAAATAAAGTAACATTTTATACATACTTAATTTTGTCGGTTAAAAGGCATTTATTCTACAATAATTACATTGTATTTACAGTTTTATATAAAACACACTGAATTCAGTTGATCAATTTCAAATTTACCAATTTAACAAAATAAACATGCATATGAACTGATTTTAGTTGAAGCTTTGCTTTGTTATTATGGGAAGCACAAAAATATATATAAGCACCAATAAATGTTTATTTCTCTGTTCATTATTTGATATATTTAACGTTACTTTATATTTCATAATAGAACACAGGAAAAAACCTAAAACATTTTTAGTACAGAATGTTATAGTTTTAAAAATGTAAGAATTTCTTTTAAAATTTTTATTGTAATCCATCCTTATTTAGACAACAGAGACTTTTATGAGAAGAGCAAGGGACATAGAAAGTTCTCTTTAAATGTATTTGTTGAATGGCTGATCTAATTAACGAAGGGGACTTCCATATACACTCAAACTTAGTTTATTGGAGGACACAAACATGAAGGGTAATCTGGCAAAATTTATAAGCATCTTAAAAGCATTCACAGCTTTTGACTCAGAAATCCATTTCTAGGCATTTATGCTAAGGAAATAATTCCAGACATAGGCAACAATTAATACAGAGAATGCCTGGCTGAGTTGTAAAACATAACATTAAAAGATTGTAAAGCATGTTAATGTCCCCAAATAATGCACTGGCCAAATAAAAATAGTCCATCATATAATGAACGGCTATGCAGCTGTTATGTTATAAATTATGTAATCTTTGTACATTTTCAAGATAAAGTCAGGTGTTCAGACTTGGGAAATATCTTTTCACTACTAGATCTATCTCATTTGTGTGTATTCATGTAATTTTAACGCTCTTCCTTCTACCCATATCCTCTTAATTCTTTACAATGAGCAGTCATTACTTTTAGATTAAAAAAAAAACTCAATAAATTATTTAGAACATTAATTTAAAAAGAAAAAGAATGTGAATGTAGGTTGCTGCATTTTTTTTCAATAAAAAAAGTTTAAAAGAATAATGATTATCATGTACCAAAGTCGTTTATCTTATATAAGGTTTAGTAATAGATTTTAATCTCAATTATATAGTTTTTTTAAGTTTTAAATAGACTTTAGTTTTCAGAACAGTTTACGTATACAGAAATATTAAGATAGTACAGAGTTCTCACATATCCTTTATCATTTTTCCTGTTACAAATATCTTATATAGCATGGTACATTTGTTATAATTAACGAACCAATATTAATACATTATTTTCATTGAAAGTCCATATGGAATTTAGAGTTCCTTAGTTTTCACACAATGTCCCTTTTCTCATCAACCATCCCATCCAGGACCCCTCATTACATCTATTTGTCATGTGTCCCTAGATCCCTCCTGGCTGTGACAGTTTCTCAGACTTTCTTTGTTTTGGTGTCCTTGACAATTTCAAGGAGGGTTGGTCAAGTATTTTGCAGGATGCTCCTCTATTGGAATCTGTGTGATACTTTTCTCATGAGAAGACGGGGGTTTCAATAATATTGTTGAAAATCTTTCCTCCAGCTTCCCCTTCGAAAATAGAACTTATACCCTCAAACAGCCCAAAATCCCCAAGTCTAAACTCTCAACAATGTTTTGTGTCTTCTAATTCATTGGCAAATATGCAAAATGACACTGAACACCCAGGCTACAGACCTTCCCATTTGCAATTTAACCCCTAGGACCAAATAAACATCATTTAATAGAAGTCACATCAATGGAAGAGCTTGATCTCTGGCGGATCATCTGGATTGTACGATGCCCTTGTTACTTCCCTTCACAGCTGCCCACAGTTGTAAGCTTTAAGGTGGCCATGCAACTTGTGAGTTAGAAGTGTATGGTTGTTGTTTCCTGTTTCCGTTTCAATTAGCTGCCCAGCTTTCTGATTTGACAGGAGTTTTGAGCCTGACTGTAATGTAAACGACTGAAGATAAACATCCAATTATTTTCGTGCGGTTTGTGCGGGACCCGGACTGAGTCAGCAGTGGGGGTATGTGATAGGTTCTAGGCTGGATAAAGACCACGGTAAGAATTTCATTGGGAATTAGGACCAAGACCAGTCAAGTGTTTGAGGAAAAATAGTCTAAAATCAGTTTAGGAACTTGGGAGCTCTTGAGAACACTGAAGCAATAATCCAGATGCTGGAACGAGGCGATCAGTGCAGGATCAGTTGTAAACGGACAGAGTGGTGGGCTTGCAGGGGGGCTGGAGGCCCTGCCTTGGGGCAGAGTGAACTCCAGATTGCTGATTCCCTTCATTTAATTCAAATATTTTTCATGGTGTGTTACTTTCATGATACTTTGACTCACAAACACATTCATATTGAATTAATATCTTACAATCTTACATTTTTTTCTGAGATTGTGCATTTGAAAAGTCCTCCACCATAAATCAGATAATTACTCCCTTATTATATATGTTTCTTTTTACATTTAATTATTTAAGACATTAAGATTCAATTTTAGTGTGTAGTGGAAGGTGAGAATCTAGATGTATTTCCCACCTATAAGCAGTTAACCTATTTCCCCAGCATCAACCACTTAAGAAAGTCTTTAATTCTGAAAGGGAACATATGTGACCTTACCTAATTTAGTATTGCAAATACCTAGAGCTTGAGTAGTGCCTGGTCCTTACTCGTTCAAGTAAACCTTTGTTGAGTAAATGAATGTGAACCTGTCCTTGTCCCCCACACCCACGGATCCACTTCCCAAGCTGTTTGGTCACATCTTATACATAAAAATGTTTCCTTTAATGAGGATTTCTTTCAGAGATGAGCCTACGGGTCAATGGTATGCAATGATTTTAATTAATTAAGGAAAGAAAAGCAGACATTCTGAATAGCGGTCAGATGTCAGGAGTTGATACCTCCCGTGAAGGTCTCATCCAGGATGTTTCCCAGTGGGAACAGCTCTCAGGCAAAGACGTCTGAGTGCTGGCGGGCCCGTGCGCCTGCCGTCTAAGGCTGCTCTGGGCGGCTGTGCTGAGGAAGGCGATGTGTCTGCCACTCATTCCCTCTAACATTTGTCCATCACTTACGGTTGTTCTTTATTTTGCAAATAAACTTTTTTATATTTTATGTTTTAAGGCAGGTTTTCTGAGTGTTTAAGAGTAAGTTAACTTCCCCATTTACCGCCTGTGATGCAGATTCCTTAAGCCTGTGTCCTCATCTGCAAAATGTGGGTAATTCTAGATAACATTTGCTTGCCATCTACTATGGGCGTGGCACTGTTCCAAGTGCCTTATATAGTACGGTATTTAGTTCTCATAACAGCTCTGTGGTACACGTCATTTTTATCTTCATTTTACAATGAGGAAATGGAGGCATACAGAGGTCATTGACTTGCCTAAATCTAAACACTTAATTAATAATGGCAGAGCAGGATGAAAACCCCAGGCACTTATGGCTTCAAAGTTCAAAATCTTAACCACAGTGCTACTTCTGTGACTTTGGTAGGGCAAGTGGTACCCACCTTAGAAAAGTGATGTGAAGATCAAGTGAGATACCATATGCGAAACAGTGAATATTCAATAATTGTTAGCTTTGTAACAGGAAAGCATAATCCCCTTGCTCACTGATCTTTTTTTCGTAAGGAACACAGACGCTCAAGGTCACTGCCTATACAAGGGGGCACAGAAGCCTCGGACCATCTAACAGCCACCCCAGTAGGATTTGGAGGGTTAGGAAAGGCTTACCAGAGGATGGGGGAGGGGGAGGACTTGATTTGTATCTGCTATTCTTTGAGGAAAACAAAGCCAACATTAAAATGCCAATTGTTGAAGGTCTTATTTATATTCCAGTAAGCAAGCTATGCTAAGTATGATAACTAAGGATTCACTTTTACATTTTAATCTACTTTGTTTATTTTAACATTGTCGTTACCTAGAACATTTTGAGCAATCTTGAGAAACTTGAGCGTATGACATTACAAATTATTTTTAAAAGGAGAGTTAAACAATAAGAGCTCAAAATTACACAAAATGTATCCATGAGAAATGCATTTCTTTACTGTTGCTTTATAAATTGTGTTCATTTCAATTTAATTAATGTAAAGATGATACCCTAGAAAACGAAAATAGTTTAAATAAAATCAAATATGACCTCACTAATGGAATTCAAAAGGAATCTCTTATAAACATATTGACTTTTCTAATGCATTTGTAAATATGTAGAAATGATTTTCCTTTGAAGATAAAGATGTCTTATTTGCTTTCAAACTCATTTTATTAAACAATAGAAATAACAATGGTAAATAGATTTTCAAATAGCACTTACACTTTATTATAATTTTTATATTACCTCTTTAGTTTAAGATATAAATTTTTAAATTGCATGTAAATTTAATAAACTTTTATAAGAAAGTTTTTATATTCTATAATATTATATGTTTCCATATTAACATTTCAAATTTAGAAAAGGTAATGAAAATTGTAATTAAGATAAATCTTTCTCTTAGAAGTAGGAGAGCTAATGTGAAAATACTTTGTTAGATTTAGGACAATTCTGAGTTAACATTCTGGCAGTAACGCTCACTCTTTCACTATCTAACTACCCATTCTCTAAATAGCCTGTGAAGCTATTTATTTATTTGTTTATATATTTATTTGGTATTCCTTACTTTGTTTTCAGATTTTCCCATTCTTTCAAATGTGAAGCACAGTGTAATGGCTGACAGTATGCAATGTAGTCTCAGATCTAATCTGTAGAGATTTACATATGAATTTAATGATATGTTTAAAATATGTTATTGAATTCAAAGACTATGGTTAGTTCCCCCCAAAATTAATTGATTTTAATGTCCCCCCACCCCCTAGGTTATGGTTAGTTTCTTACTTTGGGAACATCCTAAGTGAATTTAATTCAGTCATATTTTCAAGGTTTGCGCATTCAGGTTTGTGAGGCGAAACTTTTACAAATATATGCAAAGCAGAACCATACTCTTAAATTGAATTGTTTTGAACACTACCACATTTACCTCACTTTATATGTCGGATAAAATAATGCAGAATATGTATTTTTAAAATAAGTGACTGTTTAACCCTAGCTGGTGTGGCTCAGTGGATTGAACATCTGCATGCAGACCGAAAGGTCAGTGGTTCGATTCCTGGTCAGGGCACCTGCCTGGGTTGTGGGCCAGGTCAGGTCCCTAGTTGGCAGGGGTGGTGGGAGGGGCAACATGAGAGGCAACTGGATGATATTTCTCTCCCTCCTTTCCCCTTTTTCTAAAAATAAATAAATAAAATCTTAAATAAAATAAAATAAATTATTTCTAAAGCACTTTATTAAAGCAATCATTAATCAAATGTATACATTTATCTTTTAACCTTTGGAACATTAAAATAGAGTGACATTTCTTCTCTGTTTTACAAAATAATATTATTGTAGCATCTGTTGAATATATAGTCTGGCTCTCAGAGACTTTTTGGTTTAGGGTCAAAATCTGTGTCTTTTTAAATAGGTATATTGTTATATTCCTTTTGTGTTGTTGTTTGAGAAGAAAATGAAGTTCTTTGAGATCATTTATTGTGGAAACAGGTACCCAAGTGTGTTTAACAAGAAAAATTAAGGATGTAACTTCTGCCCCACTGGTTCCAATATCTTCTTTGCAAATAGAGTCAGTCACTGGGTACAACTGGATCAAAAAGTAACAAGTTTTGTCTCAGCCTTTAGCCTAAAACCTCCCTGGCCTCTCCCAGATTAACTCTGTTGTGCCTGGATTAACCTCTCAGAACCCTAGTATTGTTTCTCTTCATTACATTTATCCCCATGTCTCCTATTGTCTTTGCTTTTCATTAAGGAGAATAAACAGTACAGGGTTTAAGCGTGATAAGCTTCTCCACCTTAGAGTATCTATTTGAGCTTCATATTTGACACTTGTTTCCCCTTTCAATGTAAACATTCATTTTGAATCCAATAACCTTGTCAATAGAAATTGTTAGTGTGATGTGCTGAGCAGACTTCGTGAGCAAATGCCAGTGAAGTCTCATTAGTTTTACAAAACCTAAAGCTAGAGATGACAGTTTTGCAACTGAATTAATGGTCCGTTGACCCATTTTGTTGTAAACAAATTGGAACGAGTATTAGCATATGAGAACCATGTCTTTTTAATATGATGAATTTAAAAGCAGTATGTCCCTGGAGCCTGTCAACAGAGTTATTCATTATATACTCTATTCCTTTATTTTCTACCAAATCTTTTGAACAGATTGGAATATTACATGCATTTAACATAAATTTGTTGGCAGGTCACTGGATTGAAAGGAAAAAAAAACACATAACTCTTTGCTGTCTGCAGATAGAAATAATTTGATTCTCATCTCCAGTTACTGTTTCCGTTAGGACAGCTATCACTGACCTTGTCCCAAAGGAAATTTGACATTGATTAGAAAAGCCATGAGTATAAGCTTCTGAACTAAATCCTGGGGATAACAAGAGTGATGTTATTTTTCTTAGAAATGGCATTACAAAGGATTAATACTGGGACTGCTCTATGATGTCATCATTTAATTTATTAGCTAACCTTCCCACCAACCAATGACTGGTTAAGATTGAAGACAGCCTCACTACGCTCATCATGTAAGCCTTGCTCTTCAACTTATACATGAATTTAATCTTGACATAAGTTTAGAACCCCCCCTCCACCCAAGATTAGTCACCCTGTCATGGTTAAGTAAAAATACTTATAAAACTAAAATCTTGAGATGATGAATTATATCTGGTTTTCTGTTATTTAGTAACTTTTCTATTCCATTCTTCTGATAACAGTGCAGAGAATGAAGGGCTTTTAACTCATCTCTGAAAATGTTTCTCAAATGTGAATCTATAATGAGGTGCCAAAGGTAAGAACTCAGGAGGCTTTCTGAGAATGGAAGACTCACATTAACAGACAATTCAAAAGGAAAAAGATACTCTTCTGTTCTTTTCCCCAATATGCAAAGTGTCTATGTATTTTGACTTTGCCATTTTTTTCCCCAGAAAGGACATTCAGTGTTTAGGGCAGTGGCTAGAACCAACTACATAATTTGGGGGCCCCAGTGCCTTTGGTTCAAAAATTATTAAAGATTTCAGGATGGTAACAGCAGAGCAGTAGCCAAGCTCAGGGCCATTCTAGGTGTAGGGCCTGCAGTGCAACCCACATCAAGGGCTCATGATGGGAGTCCAGGTTGGGGTAAATCTTAAAGTTATTCAATGGCATTTGCCTTAGGGACCAAGGAAAGCCTCATTCCTACCTCCAATTTCTGCAGCACCTACTTAGGAGGCTCCCGAGGGACTTACAGGCAGAAGTGACAATGGGAGAAAAATAAAACTTGATATACCATCCTATTATTGGTTGGACTTGTGCACAAAATCTGCAGAGCACTTTGGTAAATGGGATTAGAGAATGTTGCCTAATCCAAAATCGTAATCTCCTCTTTACTACACTAAGCCTAAACTCAGTTCTGGATTCTCATCATTTCCCCCCACCCCCAATGCAGGCTAATTTATTTAGAAAGCAGAGGAGATGAAAGAATCCAAACACAAACAAGAGAACATAAGAAAGACAAAACAAGCTGGTATTAAGAATGGGAGGGAGCCTTAGTTCAGTGAACCATTTTGGCCGAATAGAAGTAGGAAAAAACAAAAACCCAGACACTACACTCATGTGCATGATGTTAGGATATATAGAGCAGTCTCACTCATGATGCAGTTGGTCATGGAGTATAACAAAATGGATTTGCTGATCAGTCTGCACAGAGCTCAGTGTGGTCGGAGGGAGAAGTACATACAAAAGGACATTGTCGCCACCTTCTCTGTTGAATGTAGTAAGGAAAAAATAAGTAATTTCCATTAAACATTTTTCCAGTTAAAGGCTGCTAAACCGAACTCTATAAAATAGATGTTTTCTGAAGAAAATCTAAAAAATAAATAATCGAAAGCAAAAGGCAATGAAAATGAAAAGAAACATCAAATTAAATCTTCTATTGCCTCATAAGTCAAATAAAACTGATGCTAACATTTTGGGGTGTATCTATTCTTACCTCTTACCCATGCATTTATGATAACATTGTACATGTAAGTTAATAAAAATTGGCATTATACTATAGGTAGCCTGTTCCTTTTGCTTAGCAACTTATTGTGTCTCCCTATGCTAAATAAATATTTCTTTAAGTCTTTTTTAAAAATGACTACATACCATTCTTTTGTAGGTATTTCCTTACATTATTCCTTTTCTGAATATTTATGCTAGTTATCAACTTCAGCTGTTATAAAGAACTTGGTATGAATGTCTTTGTACAACTTTCTAGCATTTTTTATTGACATAGATTAGATTTCTAAAAATGAAATTACTTCATCATAAGGTACTCATATTTTAAAGACTTTTCCTGCACTAGTGAAAAACATGTAGTTAGCAAGGTCTGCTCTGGCCAGTGCTGGACATGGTCGCTCATTTTTTCAATTTTTGCCAGTCTTTTTGTTGACAATGTTATCTTTTCATTGTAATTGCATTTAAAAAAAATTCCTAGTGACTTCACTCCCCTTCCGCAATTCTTAATTAGACAGTATGCACAAAATACAAATTATTTTTTCATTCTTAAAATTAACTTGATTATCATGATGCCTACATTTTGAAGAAAAATTTAATTCACTAAGTATCTGAAATAAAGTGTTTTTATTTTTAAAAATTTGATTGTGTATGTCAAATTAATTTTTTAAGAATACATTAAAATTTTGATTATAAAAACATATTTTAAAACTATAAAAATAAATAAAGATATGTTAGTATACTGGATTGAAATTGGGGTTTACTTTGCATGAAAGTGTAGCATGAAAGTCTGGAAATTATGCCAAGCCTAATCAACGTCAAAAAGATATATATACGTATGTCGAACACATATGCAAGTAAAATAGATTAGGCAATATACAAAACGTTAATCAAATTAGGACCCCTTGGTATCTACAAACATTCAATTAAATCTAAATTAAAGATAACAAACTAAAGTGAATCTATACTACAAATAAATACATTTAATGCAAATTTATCTGTCACATCATTAATTTAAGTTCAAGGAAATAGTGATTCAATAGCAATGTAATGGAACTATCCCATGACTCTTCTCATTGGGCTTATCCCATCATGACCCTGAAGAGGAATTACTTCTTTCCTTTTGAAGTAGTATTCAATTACTAAACATCCTTTTTTTTTTCACCATTACTCATTTAATTTTTAGAACCTTTTGAAAGACTGGTGCATAGAAAATACTGATACCTATTCAAGTTAAGAACCTTCTTTTTTATTAAGGAAAATGCTGTAAGGAGGTGCAATCAGATGGCAGATGTGTTGATGACTGTCTTTGCATCTCTGAAGCTTTGCTGAGATACCACTCTCAGTGTGCACAACCTCTTAAACAAGATCTATTAATACTTTTTTTTCCCCTCTGAGAATAAGCTTCTACAGTCTAAGAGATGTGAAGGTCAAATGATTTTTTTCCTGTCATTGTTGTGATTTGATATTTACAAAGACATTGATGTAGACAAATATTCGTGGAATGTTAAGGGCCTACCCTGAAAACGGAGGTCAGTTGCCCATCTTTACTTATATTTATTATTGAATGTGTGCACTATTCAACAAATGTTGCTTCAACTGCATATGTATGAAGGAGATTGGCTAACTAAGATCCAAACAGGAGGGGAATTATTTTTTGGTAAGATAAAAAATGTTTTGAGCCATATATATTAGAAATGCACTTTTTAAAGTGTGTCTCTTTGTGTGTATGTGGCATTAGGAATGATTATGCATTACATTACATTGGGAGACATAGAATATGTTGAATGACTGAAATTAAGACAGGCTTTTCTCAGCAGGACACTTGGAGAAGCAGGAAGGATGCAGACATGAAAGAAAGAGTCTGAACAGTTTTGGTTTCCTTGGGATCCACAGAAGAATCTAGAGTAAAACTGGGGAGGTTTGTGCATAGAACAAAAACTGAAGTCATCTAAAGTGTTTGTGATATGAAGAGAAAACATATTGAAACACCATTTCTGGGAGTTCCGGCCAAGATGGAGGCATAGGTAGAAACACACAACCTTGCACAACCAAAAGAAGGATAACAGTCGATCTAAAAACAATAAACAACCAGAAATGCCAGAAAATCAAACTGGAATTCCGATGACCAAAGAGCTAAAGAAACATTCACCAGACTGGTAGGAGGGTTGGAGATAGGAGATGGGAAGCCCAGCAGTGAAGACTCATGGCAAAGCAGTGTATCCTGCAGG
Organism: Micronycteris hirsuta; assembly: GCA_004026765.1. Lineage (NCBI taxonomy): Eukaryota > Metazoa > Chordata > Mammalia > Chiroptera > Phyllostomidae > Micronycteris > Micronycteris hirsuta. The sequence continues at coordinate 188,509 of PVJI01000060.1, forward strand.
CAAGGAGGGGCTGGAAGAATGGGAAACTGAAGACTCAAAGCTAGCTGTAAACTACTGTGGGGGTTGCTGCAGTGGGAGAAACTCCCAGTCTCACAGGAGAGTTCATTGGAAAGTGGGGTTACAGGGGAGCAAGTGAGCAGCATTGTTCCCTCTATGATCCCTCTCCCACAGACAGCACAACAACACAGCAATGAAGGCTGTCCCATCCTGGCAAATACCTAAGGCTCCCTGCCCCTTACAATATAACTGGTGTGCTGAGACAAAGAAATATGGCCCAAATGAAAGACCATATAAAAACTCCCCAAAAAGAGCTAAGCGATGAGGAGATAGACAACCTATCTGATGCAGAGTTCAAAACACTAGTAATTAGGATTCTCACAGAACTGATTGAGCTAGGTTGCAAAATGAAAGAACAGATGAAGTCTACCCAAAGTGAAATAAAGCAAAATATACAGAAAACCAACAGTAAAGGGACTCAAATCAACAATTTGGAACAAAAGGAAGAAATAAACATTCAACCAGAACAGAATGAAGAAACGATAACTCAAAAAAATTAGGACAGGCTTAGGAAACTCTGGGACAACTTTAAACATTCCAACATCCAAATCATAGGGGTGCCAGAAGGAGAAAAAGAGCAAGAAGTTGAAAACTTATTTGAACAAATAATGAAGGAGAACTTCTTCTGTCTGGCAAAGGAAATAGACTTCCAGGAAGTCCAGGAAGCTCAGAGAGTCCCAGAGAAATTGGACCCAAGGAAGCACACACCAGGGCACATCATAATTACGTTACCCAAAATGAAAGATAAGAGAGAATCTTAAAAGCAGCAAGAGAAAAGGAGACAGTTACCTACAAAGAAGTTCCCATAAGACAATCAGCTGATTTCTCAAAAGAAACCTTGCAGGCAAGAAGGGGCTGGAAAGAAGTATTCAAAGTCATGAAAGGCAAGGACCTACATCCAAGATTATTCTATCCAGCTGAACTATCATTTAGAATGGAAGGGCAGATAAAGTGCTTCCCAGCTAAGGTCAAGTTAAAGGAGTTCATCATCACCAAGCCTTTGTTATATGAAATGTTAAAGGGACTTATCTAAGAAAAGGAAGATCGAAAACTATGAACAGTAAAATGACAACAAATTGACAACTATCAACAACTGAACCTAAAACAAACAAAAACAAAAACTAAGCAAACAACTGGAACAGAAACAGAATCATATAAGTGGAGATCACATGGAGGGTTTTCAGTGGGGAGGGGGAGGGTAAGAATGTGGAGGAAAGGTACAGGGAATAAGAAGCATAATTGGCAGGCATAAAATAGATGGGGAGAGGTTAAAATGGTATAGGAAACAGAGAATTCAAAGAACTTATATGTACAACCCATGCGCATGAATTAAGGGGGGGATGCTGGAGAGTTATGGGGTACAGGATGGAGGGGGGATAAAGGGGAGAAAAAATCAGAAAAACTATAATAGCATAAACAATAAAATATACTTTAAAAAAACACCATCTCTGAGAATGCTCTGGCCATTAGCTAGCCTGTCATTTCTTTCTATAGTATGATATTCAGACTAAATTTTCAAAAATATTTGTGGATATGTTTCTTTCCTTTCCTTCAGCTCACTATTACTTCATAGAAGAAAATCTTAAAGAAATCAAGGGAGGGGAGCCAACATAATCTATGTTTAATTTTAGGTTGATTACCTGTAGTCCTTCTTCAAACCCTGGGACATCTTCCATTTCTCTTTGGAAATGTCAATATCTCTACCTGGCATGTCAAAAAGTAGTGGATAGAACAGTTTGACCAAATGGGTCTCATTTTAAACAATAAAGAAATATCAAAGGAGAATGCTCAATTTATTGTGTTTGTGAAAAACAAAGTTAGGAATTATAGATTATAACTATTTTATGTGATTTTTCTGAAGGTTTTAAAGATCAATTTGCTTTGTGCCACTTTAGCCAAAAAAATCCAAATATAAATTTAAGGCATTTCTATTAAATTACCAAATACAGAAATTTATAGCTTAGACAGTTATACAGAGAGTGTTATAGTATAGTGTTATATAATATATATTATTATTTTTCTGTTTATAGGTACATGCATAAACAGCACATATGCTACTGATTTGGAATTATGAGGAATTACAGCCCAGTTTTCAAAATGCAAGAATGCTGCTCAGAGGACTCTTGGGTGGTAGGTCTAAAGGTCATCAAGGGTTGAAATTTGGCTTATGCCACTCAGGCTACACAAAGTAGGCCACACAGCTTAAAGATACATATCCAGTCCCCCAAGTTTGAAACTACCTAAGCTAAACAAGTAATGAACACATTACTACACTAGTAATAACTAAAATAAAAATAGTTTAATCTGGAAGAAAAAATGGTTTATTACAGGAAGTGATCATTACATTTCCTCTATCCATGCTTAAAAATACACATACTTTTGTCATCTTATCATCCATCCACCTATTTCAGTAATCCATCACTTTTCTAACACATATATGTGTAAAGATAGGTATATTAACATACATCTCTAGCTGTCATTTCTATATAGGTATACAGAATATATGAACATCTATACATATAGACATTATTTATATATTTCCATATATCAATATATAGAAAGAGATGTCTAGAAGATTTTAATTGATATTGCAGATGAAATGACATAATATACATTGTTCTATCTCAAAAATCTGTTGCTTCTGAATGTCTACTATTAAGTACAACCACTCTACAATAAATCCTCCATTTAGGGAAAGAAAAAAGCTATGAATGGGAATACACACACGCACACATACACACACACATATACACACACATATATATACACACATATACACATACACATACTTTATCCCATTTCATCCTGAAACCTGAAGTAGATAGGGGAATAATTACATCAGAAATATGACCTGGTAATGGAATAGTCTTTCCCAAGAGATTTAAGAATAAAAAATGAAGTCAGAGTTGGTTAATAGGTATATCATGTAGCATTTAAAAAAAATCCCACCCCCACAAAGAAGAATTGTAAAGGTCAACAAGTACACACTGTGTATTTGGGGGATGAGGCAGTGCATTTGAGTTGACATGAGTGTGACATCGGGAATAGATTGTATCTGGGTATAAATCCAGCTCCACTAATTTACTGACCTTGGGCAAGTCCTCTAATCTGTCTATGCTTCAGTTTCCTCATCTATAAAATGAAGAGTACTAAATGATACATAGAATAGGCTAAAACAGTGTCTGGTACACAGTAATTACTCAATAAAAGTTAGCTGTTATTTATATGGAAGGGAGAGGACTGGACGATGGTGATACCATTGTTCCTTTCCTGACTTTTGAATTAAATGGGTGAAAGTTTGCCTGAGAAAAGTTTAGTTTGCATTTTTAGGAATTCTCTAACATACTTTTCTCCCAGTTGTTCTCCTGACATTATGAAACTTAAAATTATTTAACTCTAGTCTAGGTCACTTAAAACAATACCTGGAAAATATTACATAATTCTTTTTATTTTTCAATATATTTTATTGATTATGCTATTACAATTGTCTCACTCTCCCCCCTTTATTCCTCTCTGCCCTGCACATTCCCTCCTACCTGCATTTCCCCCACCCTTAGTTCATGTCCATGGGTCATACATATAAGTTCTCTGGCTTCTACATTTCTATACTATTCTTAGCCTTCCCCTGTCTATTTTCTACTTATCATTTATGCTTATTTCCCTGTATCTTTCTCCCCATTTCTCCCCTCCTCTTCCCCACTGATAACCTTCCATGCGATATCTATTTCTATGATTCTGTTCCTATTCTAGTTGTTTGCTTAGTTTTTGTTTTTAGGTTTGGTTGTTGATAATTGTGAGTTTGTTGTCATTATGTTGTCCATAGTTTTGATCTGTTTCTTAGATAAGTCCCTTTAACATTTCATATAATAAGGGCTTGGTGATGGTGAATTCCTTTAACTTGATCTTAGCTGGGAAGCACTTTATCTGCCCTTCCATTCTAAATGATAGTTTTTGCTGGATAGAGTAGTCTTGAATGTAGGTCCTTGTTTTTCATGACTTTGAATACTTCTTTCCAGCCTCTTCTTGCCTGCAAGACTTCTTTTGAGGAATCAGCTGATTGTCTTATGGGAACTTCTTTGTAGGTAACTGTCTCCTTTTCTCTTGCTGCTTTTAAGATTCTCTCTTATCTTTCATCTTGGGTAACGTAATTATGATGTGCCTTGGTGTGTGCTTCTTTGGGTCCAACTTTTTTGGAACTCTCTGAGCTTCCTGGACTTCCTGGAAGTCTATTTCTTTTGCCAGACTGAAGAAGTTCGCCTTCATTATTTGTTCAAATAAGTCTTCAACTTCTTGCTCTTCCTCTACTCCTTCTGGCACCCCTATGATTTGGATGTTGGAATGTTTAAAGTTGTCCCAGAGTTTCCTAAGCCTGTCCTAATTTTTTTGAGTTATTGTTTCTTCATTCTGTTCTGGTTGAATGTTTATTTCTTCCTTCTGCTCCAAACCATTGATTTGACTCTCGGTTTCCTTCTCTTAATTGTTAGTTCCCTGTACATTTTCCTTTATTTCACTTTTCATAGCCTTCACTTTTTCATCTATTTTGCAACAATACTCAATCAATTCTGTGAGCATCCTTATTACCAGTGTTTTGAACTGTACATCTGATAGGTTGGCTATCTCTTTGTTGCTAAGTTGTATTTTCTCTGGAGCTTTGATCTGTTCTTTCATTTGGGCCATAGTTTTTGTCTCAGCACACCTGCTACATAGTAAGGGGCAGAGCCTTGTGTGTTCACCAGGGCGGGTAACCCAGGTTGCTGTGTTGTGACGCTGTATGTGGGGGAGGGGTCCAAGAGGGAACAATTCTGCTTGTTCAGCTCTCAGCTGGCTGTCAGTCACTTCCTCTGCTACCCATAAACAAATTAGGCCCTTCTGGTGCTGATTCCCAAGTGGGTGGGTTTGTGTACATTCTAGGACCCTTTAGGTCTTTCCAACAAGCTCTCCTGTGAGGCTGGGAGTTTCTCCTGATGCCTCCACTTCACACATTTTTTTTTCAGTCAGAGGTTTTGAGGTTTTAATTCCATGCTGGAATCCTGGGTTGCTTGGTCTGTCTCGCTTCCCAGTTGTTCCTCCCAGTTTATCCGCATGCAAATGTGGGACCAGCAGCTCTGCCAGGCACCACCTTGCTATGAGGTGCCCATCTCTGCTCCTCCTACTGGTCTGGATGAATGTTTCTTTTTTAACTGATTGGTTGTCAGAGTTCTATATAGTTCAGTTTTCTGTCAGTTCTGGTTGTTTTTTGTTTTCAAATTTGTTGTTGTCCTTCTTTTGGTTGTGCAAGGAGGCACAGTGTATCTACCTAAGCCTCCATCTTGGCCAGAAGTCTTACATCATTTTTTTATTTAATCCAAGCCTGACCTTAAGTCTGGTTTCTGCACTAGTGTTGCTATTTTGATGTAGTAAAAAAGCTGGCAATAAGAGGGGCTCAGCTTATGGACCATGAAATCATATATTCACCAATTCCAATCTCTCTCACTAGTCATATACAGGGTTGGCCAAAATGTTCATTCATTTTTTTCCAAAAGATGGCTCTAGTAGCTCTCAGTTGTCTTTAACTTCATTCAAAACAATTTTGTTTATTGTATTGTGACAATTGCCATACCAGTGTGCCTTTAAAAAATATCAAAATTGGTGAATTTTTGTGTAGTCATTTTAATATTGAAGATGGAAGAAAGTAAGTGATGTTTTCAGCATATTATGCTTTATAATTTCAAGAAGGGTAAAAACACAACTAAAATGCACAAAAACATCTGTGCAGTATTTGGAGAAGGTGGCTGAACATGTCAAAACTGGTTTGTGAAGTTTTGTGCTGGGGACTTCTCACTGGACAATGAATGCTCCACAGTTGGGTGGACCAGTTGAAGTTGATAGCGATCAAATCAAGACATTACTTGAGAACAATCAATGTTATGCTATGCAGGAGATAGACAACATAGATCAAAATATCCAAATCAATAAAGTTATTGGTGAAAATGAAAAATACATCTTTTATTTTGCAGAAAAAACTAAACATACTTTTTGGCCAACCCACTAGATTTGGGCAAATAACCCTCACACCTCAAGTTAGCAGTACGATAAGGGGAAGTAGTGTCTACCTCATACAATTATTAGAAAAAATCATCTACCACTAGTAGAGAAGTACATAATGGAATACCTAAAAAATGTTTTCAATACATGTTAGTCATTATTGTGTGGAAGATTAGAAAATATTTATTTTTATTTCTCTAAATTCAATATTAAACATGAGAATGAAATTATTGACCTATAAAGTATATTCATTAACAACCTGAAATTGTATTTGTAACTTACATTTTGTATCCTAAGGGAGAGGCGCTTTAGAATGAATTTTCTTTTTAAATGTGTTGTATTTTCTTGTGACACTGCACTTGGCTAATTTTTTCATCGTGTCTCTGCATGCCCCTAGGTAAGGTAGAACATTCCTCGGGAGGGGCTTCCTCTGAGTTTCTCACTACGACGTTAACTGTCTTTGACAGAAGTACTCCAGAGAGCCTGCCTGGTGCCTTTGGCTGCAGACAATTACTTTATCTTATTTACTAAATGAATTAGAACTAGGTTGTATATTTGAACGTACCACACTGAATGGTTTACTATTCCAGTTGTGCAGAAGTAATGTTAAATTCAAAAGAAACATATTTTTAGTGTTTAGTTAATTGGAGTCGTAGTGATGTAGAGCGACCTTCCCCAGGAAATCTTTGATTACCTAGAGAACTCTTAGGAGGTATATAATACTTTATAGGTTGATTATTCCTATCTTCATATTTCTACTACTCTCACATACAGGTCATTAGGTGAGAATAGCTCCTGTTTCAAACCTGTGTAAATCTTTCAGTGGGAGGCTAAAGCAGTCTGGTGTGAAATGTTACACTACTATGTTTAGTGCTATTACCTCCTAGGATATAAGTGAGATATAAATTATTTGGAGAAGTCTAATCAATGATTCTATAAAAATTAATTGCAGAAGACTGAGGTCATTTAACTTTTGTTCTATAAACATGGTCAATGAAGAAATATATAGTTAGTGCTAGTCCAGGATAAATCTGTCAATGATTGTCAGGTAATGTATAATACCATGCTTCAAAGAACTAAAGGAAACTTGCTTCAGTTTACTTTTATGAAAAACATGGAACAACTGTACTTGAACAACAATTTAAAAAATGTAAAAAAAATAAAAAACTGTAAATAAAAAAAGATAGCATGTGGTTAAACTGAGAAATCATATATATACACACTATATACTATAACATATATGTACACATATGTCAAGAGCCAATCAAAGTTTAAACAATAAAAAAACATACAAGTGTGAAATCATTTTGCATAATGATAAGCTGAATTAGTATTTTTGCTAGACATTTTATACATTTTTCAACACTTTATTATGATAATGTTCAAACACAGTGAAGTTGAATGCATTTTTAGGTGAGCTTCCATATGCTCACCACCTGGATTCCAGCATTAACATGTAACTAGAGTTTCTTTATCACATGTCTATTCATTTTCCCATTTGCCTATTCACCAATTAATCACCCCGTGTTTTTGATGCATTCCAAGTAAATTACAGATAGTACAATTCCTCCTAAATACTTAAGCATGCATATCATAAATTAAAATTTAATATTTATTTACATTCTTTTCATGTAAAATTCACATGAAATGAAATGCGCAAGTTATAAGTGTACATGCTCTGAATTTTGTCAAATTGCTTTACCCCTGTGTCACCAATACCCTATCAAGACATGGAACATCACCATCACCCAGAAACTTTCCTCATGACTCTTCCTGGTCACTCCTCACCCCACTTTCCCTGAGGCAAGAATTAATTTCTTCCACTACTGATGATATTTTTCCTCCTCTGAAATTTTATATAAATACATGATGATTTCTTTTGTAAGGTGCATAAGCCCTTGGAATTCATGCATGTTGTTGCCTGCATTAATAGTTCGTTCTTTTTTATTGTTCAGTAGTATTCCATCGTGTGGGTATGCCACAGATTGTTTATCTGCTTTCCTATTGACGGCTCTCTGGGCTCCTTCCAGTTCGGGGCTATCATAAATAAAACTGTTATGGGCATTTGGTACCAGTCTTTTTGTGAACATATGTTTTCCTTTCTCTTTGGTAAATTCCCAAATGCACTTGCTGGATCACACTGTAGGTGAATATCTAGTTGTTTTTCTTTATTTCCATAAGCACTTTACACATAATAACATACTTATTTTTCAAAACACATTTTACAAGTTGGGTGCTATTATCATCATTCTACAAATTAGGAAATTTCTTTATAGCAATGTTATGGATACACAGGTAACACACGATAAAACCAAAGTTTGTACTGAGTAATTTAGTTCCAAAATTCATGTTTCTAGCACATAATGAGTAAAGTAATAGGAAATAAATCTGGAGATATGCCCAGGAGGCAGATCATTAAAAGTCTTGTAGGAGGGGAGTTGGGGGATAGGTGAAAAAGGGGAAGGGACGTACAAATTACCAGTTATGAAAACAGCCACGGGGATGGAAAGTGCAGTCTAAACAATAGTCAATAATATTGTCATGACTATGTATGGCGTTAGATGAGTCCTAGACTTACTGGGGTGGTCACTTCTTAAGTTGTATAAATGCCTAGCCACTAGGTTGTATACCTGAAACTAAAATAATATTGCATGTCAACTGTAATTGTAAAATAAAAAATATTTAATAAATAAATAAAAACCCTGTAAACTAGTTTAAGGAAAGTAGGTTTTACCTTATGTGGGGAGCCTCCTAAGTTATTCATTTCTCCGTTTGCTGTTGAAGGTTTTAAAACAACAGAGTCTGTTGTTTTACTCTTGTCTGTACTCCAGAAAGGTAACCACATCCCAGTTGTGCAGGGAGGGGCGCAGGAAACACGAAGCTTAGTAAAACTTACATTATGATATCTTATCAATCGTATAGCAAATATTTATCGAATGCCTACTATGTGCAAGAATGTACTTCAAGAACTGGGAATCCAGCACTGACCAGCAACAAAAATTCCTCATAGATCTCATATTTTAGTGGATAGAGAAAAAATGATAAACAAATAAAAAAACTCCATAGTCTGCCAGGTGGTAACAAATATATGGAGGAAATAAAGCAGGCTAAGAGAGACAAGAGGTCTTCAGGGAGCAGGGACAGTTCTGATTTACTGAGTGAATCAGGAAAGCCTCTAATCAGACAGATGAATGCAAGACCTGAGGAGCTGAGGGTGTCAGTTATGCAGGTGCCTGGTGTTTTACTCAAAGGAAATAGCATGTGCACAGGTCCTGAGTGGAAGAATGTGCTTGGAATGTTGACGGAACAAACTGAGGAAGAGACGCTAGGACAAGGGTGTCAAACTCATTTTCACTGGGGGCTACATCAACCTCACAGTTGCCTTCAAAGGACTGAATGTAATTTTAGGGCTGTATAAATGTAACTACTCCTTAACAGTTAAGCAAGAGCTCTGCGCTGCCGCCAGGTAGAAACAAGGAACCAGCCAAATAAAACAAGGTGGAGGGCCGGATTCGGCCTGTGGGCCTTGTGTTTGCCACCTGCGGGCTAGGAGATGAAGTTCTCTCAAACCTGACCATAAAAACACAAATATATTCACTCTAGAATAGTTGCTTGCTAACACCAGTGGATAATGTTCACAGTTTTATTCTATCTTAGGGTTACTGTGGGGGAGATGAAGAGAGTATGCCTGAATATTTATATTTGTGTGGCAGGAGTAAGAGAAAGATTATCACTCTTGTAAAATATTTACATATTTATGACTTTCCTGTCATTTAAAAATATGTATTATATTCCAAATATATCCTCAGTTCTTTGCTCTTTTGAGAACATTCTGCATGTCTAGAACTAATCTATTGAAATAAAGCCTCCTTATGTTCCACTTTGGTATTTTTTTCAGTACTGAATTTGTAAGTGCAAACATGCATTTGTTGGCTCGTGGTTCCTTGAGTGCTTCGCCTTCTTCATATCTGATTATAAACATGACTACAGGTGCTCCTCAAATACAAGGAGGGATGATTCTCACCAGGAACCAGCCTTTTCAAGTACTCTGCTGCTATCTTTATCAAGTAGCTCTGCAGTATTTGCATGGACTTTGTCTTGGTTGATAATCCAGGAAAACTTTCTGGGAGAAATCATCTGGAAGGTATTTATGAAATTTGAATTTCAATGATTAACTACACGATTTATTTTAGGAAACTGCAGCTCATCCTGAAATCTACCTTTAGGGACACTTCTCAGGGGATGACATGGTACCGAAGAGGATTGTCATGTTCAATGAAACGTACCTGTGATGTCTCCGGAATGCACGTAAAGGAGTGTTAGCACTTCCTCAGATGTTCCCAAGCATCAGTATAGCACTAAGTCATGCCCTTGTCTATTTCAAAGCACATATTTGGTTATATCATATGATATTGACATTTTTGAAATAATACAGTTAGTTTTGCAGTAATGTTTTCAAATTGTTTTATTCTCTCCCCACCTCCCCGTCCCCTTTTCTCTGCAGTCTGCCTTTTCTATTCAAGTAAATGTTAGGCACCATTTCTGTTTCCTAATCTGCTTGTAAATTCCAATAAAATGTAAAATGACTCTCTAGTCGGTCTCCACAGCCCAGGCATGGAGGATATCTCTTAAGATTGGGTTTTACCAATGTAATGATCAAATATATTTTTAATAAGTCATGTATCTTGCAGTGTGCCACCAGGGGGTAGAAAGAACTTTCTGGGAAAAATGAAATAGTCCAGATTTGATAGTTGAATCTCGCTTGTCTCTCGTTAGGTGAATATCACGCTGATATGTAATGCCCATAAAAAGGGACACACTTCAGAGAGCAAACAATTCCTTTGTATTGAAAATACTTGCAACACATCTTCTATGATTACTGTTTTTTCCTATTAGCTGATCTATAGAAAATTTCCAGCATAAACCTGTTTTCACTCATATTTTATTTTGAGCTCTTTTCTCTCACACCCTGAAGTTTTCCCCAAGCACTCGTCCTCACTTTCATATCTACCTTTCCAGTGGAAGCAATCACTTGAAACACCACCATCTGTCATTTTTTTTTTTTTTTCAGTAACAGAACTCAACATGTTAGGCATGCAGAGGCAAAGATGTGGAAGTTCAGATGCTAGCTGGCTTCCTCAGCTCAGGAGCCTGAACACATGCCAGAATACAGGACACTGGAGTATGAGAGACTGAAGTGTCACTCTAATGACAGTTTACAGGTAGGGCAGAAACAGAGCTCAGTGGCCATTAGATGTTTTTCTTCCACTCTCTTCTGGAAAGCTGTTGATTTCCTCAAAAGAAATTAGCTAAATGCCTTACAGAAGAAAGTCTAAAAAGGTTGACGTAATTCCCAAAGAGACAGCTCCATCAAAGATAAGGCAAGAGTCCCACAAGATGGATAAAAGCCAAAAGCTCTTACAGCACAGGTGTCTTTGTCTCCTTTTGTTCTTTTATAAAATCCTCTATAGGAGGAAAAAAAGATCCTATATTTTTAAAGGTTCCTTTTGCTCCAGGAATCAACACAGAGCAGATGCTTAAAAAAGTGTGTGCTATAATATTCCTTCCTTTTCTTGGACTATTTTCTTCCTATTTGTAGGCTCATTTTTCAGCAGGCATCTCCCACCCAGCTGCCTGAGAAGCAAAGACAACTTTATCTGGTTTCTTGAACATTATTTCCCTTCTGTAGAACTCTTAACTCACATTTACATGTCAGAGCACAAAAATGCAGATTTCTGAAGTGGCACAAGGATTGCTTTAAAAAACCTAAATTTTTATCTTTCTAGATATAATAGTTTAAATTTAACCCATGGTGATATTTATTCTAAAAACTTTTATTTTTGATAGCAACATAATTGACTTGAATTTGATGTAGTGAATGCAGAGAGAATATTTTTTCATTTCATTTTAAATACTATATCAATGATTTGTATATAATTTCCTTTAAAAAATCAAATAGCAATGTAGAAAAATAAGGACAATTTTTCGTTATGCTTTTCCTGGTTTATTTTCTGTTTTCAATTCCCCAAATTGAAAAATAAATGGCCAATGTTCCTATCTCACATCTTATTAGTAATCAATAAAATGTTATATATCGTATCTTCTATTTGGCTACATTTTAAAATCAATATCTTTTTCCTGTCTTTTTAATTATTTCTCTTTTTCTAGGGTGGTAACCTGCTTTCCAGACTGATCTGCTACAGTGTCCTTTATTAATCTGCCCGTTTTAGCTGCATTGCCTGTCACCGCAGAGCACCTCTCTGTATCTCCGCCCACAGCTCAGCCATTAATCATTTAGCAAAAAATACCTTGGGAACACCGGTTGAAAAATGAGGTACATTCTGGAGTTTTCTGTTTTATGTTTTAATTGAACTTCAACAAAACTACTTACAGATCACTTTTTGATAATTCTGCTTTTTGAAAAAAAAGTGTAAATCCTTTCATGAAAATAAATTTACAAAGGCAATTCAGAGGAGAAGGGCATTGGCCCCCACTCTCTGAGCTCCAGCACCTCGGAGTCTGAGAAAGCACTGCTGCCCAGGGGCTGTCCGAGCCTCACCCCAGCCCGAGCCGGGCACGAGAGGACCGGCCTTTTCGGAAGCTTGAGGCACCTGCGCCACGTGGGTGTTGATCCTGCAGAAAAATGAGGGTTAAAGGAGAAAATGAGGGCAATTAGTTTTTGGTTTTTGTGACTTTTCTGACATATGTCTGTTTAATATGTTATGTTAACACTTCCGTAAATCTCTGAAGAAGGGCAATGACTCTAAAGAGAGTAGCAAAAAGTCGGTCAGAGAATCTGCTCTTGTTTTGGAATGTGAAGCCATGATTGCTTTCTTTTTGACTTTCTGTGTGTGGATTAAAGAATGACCACGATTTTTTGTGTTGTTGTTATTATAATTTAATGACAGGATTTAAAGAGTTCTCGTAGGCATTTCTAAATATTTTCTTTCATTTTGTTTTAACCAAATCTATTCTAAACCTCTCCTATTTTCTATTCTCAGGTATTAATTTAATATACTAAGTTCTCTCAGCAAGTCTAGTAGACATTAATTTGTTTCTAAGGTCATTAAAGGTCCACATACAATATTATAATGGAGGAAAAAAATAATGGTTTATGAAACATGGACCTGATTATGTAATTTCCATCCTCAAAAATCTGTCACTGTTCCCCTTTACCTTCAACAGAGTCTGAGTTGGTTAGTCAGGGGTTCAGAATTTCCTCTACACCCCCTGACCCCCCTCCACGAAATCTAGTTTCAACCTAATTTGGACCTCATTCCTTACTGCTCTCCTTACCTGCCTCATCCAATTTACTTCCCGATCTTGTGGGTCCTTGGATGTTCTAAAACACACCTTGTAACTGCAGCTATGTCTGATTTTTTGCTCAATTTGTTTCCTTTACTGAGATTGTTTTTCTCTCTCTTCTCTTGAAGGAAATTTTTATTTATAATCCAAAATTGAGGTTTCTGAAAAATAATTTGATCCTCTTGGTCACAGTAAACATTTCCCTACTTCAAACTTTCATAGCACTTCCTTGATTCCTCTGTTTTGAATATGATGATAATTATGTTTTTTAAAAAACTTTTCTTTAAAGATTTTATTTATTTATTTTTAGAGAGGGAGAAAGGAGGTAGAAATAGGAGAGAAACAATGATGTGAGAGAGAAACATCAATTTGTAGCAGTACTCTGACTGGGAACCGAATCCTCGACTTGGGTATGTGCCCTGATCAGGAATAGAACCTGTGACCTTTTGTTTTGAGGGATGATGCTCAGCCAGCTGAACTACACTGGTCAAGGAGAAAATTCGTTTTTTTATGACAGAGAGCTGCACATCCTGCTACTTTCTCCATGAGATTTCAGATTCCTTGAAGACCACACTCAATGTTTACAGAATTAAAATAGCTATTACTTATCAGATGTGTCTGCATATTGCCCTTGTAGTAGATGTTTTCCAAGGTTCATATTTATTATAAATATTATATAAAATATTTATAAACTTCAACTTCTTTTTTTCTGACCCATATAAATAAGAACCTACCCAACTATCTAATTACCCAGTAATCCACTATGACTGTATCCAAAAGAAATACTGCTTATTAACAAAAGAATATGTATGAAAGTGCTCTGAAAATTATAAACCATGAACTTCAACTACTTCCTGTTGCACAGAGAGATTAATTATTGACCCCCCCCCCCAAACCATATCTACATCTCTCTCTCTTCCAGCTGTGGAAATTATTTTATTTCATGAGTTTTTATAAACCATTTGCTTTCCTTCAGGGCTCTGAATTCTTTCTTTGTGTCTGTGAGATTGGGTCACCTGCCATGTAAATAAGTACTCTTGATTTTTTCTGGACAAGACACTTACTTCGATCCACCTGCTACAGAGCTGAGAGGTAAAACCAGTTCCCATGTCCAAATTTGCAGACTGATTTTATAAGCACTGACTTACCCTTTAGATTAACTTGAAACTGATATATGTTTAATGCCTTAATTTCATTGAAGGACACTAGTCTTGTTCATTCTGAGAATGGTGGAAGATTCCTGAGAAGTTCTGGAGATATCTTAGGAGTCCTAATTTAGTTGGAGGTTCAGAGGCATATCGTGGTACTTTAAGAATATGTCCACAAAATCTTTGGCACACTTTCTTCAAAAGGTGGAGATGAATTCTTCTTGCTTTTAATATGGGCCTGACAGTGATTTGATTCTAACAAATACAGTGTACCAGAGGTGATGGTAAAGAACTTCTGAAGCTAGGTTAATAAAAGAATATCACTTCTGCCATGATCTCTCTTGGATCCCCAGCCAGGTCACAAGGGTAATTTCTTAGCTTTGGAGAAGCTATTACAGAATGAGATTGAGATCTCATGCCAGCAACCAGCATGAACTTGCAAGCAATGTAAGGGAACCATGTTGACATGAATAGTCCAGCCTAGTCAAGCCTTCAAATGACTGCAGTCTTGGTTGACATTTGAATATGACCACATGAGAGACCCTGGCTAAACTGAGACAAAACTTACCCATCTATGGACTCTGAGATTCCTGATCCACAGAAAACTGCCAGTAGATCAAAATATAAGACAATCACAGAAGAAGCCCAAGATAGAGAAATCTTATCACAAAGACATTTGTGGCTGAGGTGTTTCTCTAATGGAGTGAATACCAACAAGAATTTTAAGAGACCCAAAAAGGTCTGTTTGTTTATTTATTTACTTACTTACTTGCTTGTTTTTAATTTTAATATTTTTATTGATTATGCTATTACAGTTGTCCCATTTTTTTCTCCCCTTTATTCTTCTCCGCCCTGTATGGCTCCTCTCACCATCACATCTTCACCTTAGTTCATGTCCATGAGTCATAAATATAAGTTATTTGGCTTCTCCATTTCCCACACTATTCTTAACCTCCCCCTGCCTATTTTGTACCTACCATTTATGCTTCTTATTCCCTGTACCTTTTCCCCCTTTCTCTCCCCTCCCTGCTGCTAACCCTCCCTGTGATTTCTATTTCTGTGAATCAGTTCTTGTTCTAGTTGTTTGCTTAGTACATTTTTGTTTTTGCTTTTTTTTTTTTTTAGGTTCAGTTGTTGATGGTTATATTTGTTGTCATTTTACTGTCTGTATTTTTGATCTTCTATTTCTTAGATAAGTCCCTTTAACATTTTATATAGTAAGGGCTTGGTGATGATGAACTCTTTTAACTTGACCTTATCTGGGAAACACTTTATCTGCCCTTCCATTCTAAATGACAGCTTAGCTGGATAGAGTAGTCTTAACGTAGGCCCTTGCCTTTCATGACTTCAATACTTCTTTCCAGTCCCTTCTTGCCTGCAAGATTTCTTTTTCTTTAAGTTAATTTTTTATTTTATTTTTTTTTAAAGATTTTATTTATTTATTTTCAGAGAGAGGAGAAGGGAGGGAGAAAGAGCAATGTATGGTTGCCTCTCACATGGCCCTCACTGGGGACCCAGCCCGCAACCCAGGCATGTGCCCCGACTGGGAATTGAACCGGGACCCTCTGGTTCCCAGCCCGCGCCCAATCCACTGAGCTACACCAGCCAGGCCGCCTGCAAGATTTCTTTTGAGAAAGCAGCTGATAGCCTAATGGAAACTCCTTTGTAGGTAACTGTCTCCTTTTTTCTTGCTGCTTTTAAGATTTTCTCCTTCGTAATGTAATTATGATGTGCCTTGGTGTGTGCATCCTTGGGTCCAACTTTTTTGGGACTCTCTGAGCTTCCTGGGCTTCCTGGAAGTCTATTTCCTTTGCCAGACTGAAGAAGTTCTTCATTATTTTTTCAAATAAGTTTTCAATGTCTTGCTCTTCCTCTACTCCTTCTGGCATCCCTATGACTCCGGATGTTGGAACATTTAAAGTTATCCCAGAGGTTCCTAAGCCTCCCTCATTTTTTTGGATTCTTGTTTCTTCATTCTATTCTGGTTGAATGTTTATTTCTTCCTTCTGCTCCAAACTATTGATTTGAGTCCTGATTTCCTTCCCTTCACTGTTGATTCCCTTTACATTTTCCTTTATTTCACTTTTCACAGCCTTCACTTTTTCCTCTATTTTGTGACCATACTCAATAATTTCTGTGAGCATGATTACCAGTGTTTTGAACTGTGCATCTTATAGGTTGGCTATCTCTTCATCACTTACTTGTATTTTTTCTGGAGAGTTGACCCATTCTTTCATTTGGGCCAAATTTTTTTCTTTCTCAGCATGCCTGTTATGTAATAAGAGGTGGAGCCTTAGGTGTTCATCAGGGTGGGGTAACCCACATTGCTGTGCTGTGGCACTGTATATGGGGGAGGGGTCCAGAAGGGAACAATGCCGCTCACTCCCTTGTCTCTCAGCTGGCTGTCAGTCACTTCCTCTGCTACCCACAAGGAAATTGGGCCTTCTGATGCTGACTCCCAGGTGGGTGGGTTTGTGCACATTCTAGGACCCTGTGCATCTCTCCAACTAATACTTCTGTGAGGCTGGGAGTTTCTCCTGCTGTGTCAACCCCCACAGGTTTTTTCAGTCAAAGATTTTGAGGCTTTATTTCCCCATGCTGGAACCCTAGGTTGCATGGTCTGTTTCACTCCACACTTGTTCCTTCTGGTTTCTCCACACACAAACGTGGGACCACTGGCTCCACCAGGCGCTACCTCTCCCGCCCTGGTCCACCAGCTGCTGCTTTGCTGCACATCCTCTCCACCCTGGCTGTCCATCTTGGCCCCCCTACTGGTCTGGATGAGTGTTTTTTCTTTAACTCCTTGATTGTCAGACTTCCATACAGTTCAATTTTCTGACAGTTCTGGTTTTTTTTGTTGTTGTTGTTTTGTTTTGTTTTTAATTGTTTTGTTTTCCTTCTTTTGGTTGTGTGAGGAAGCACAGTGTATCTACCTACACCTCCATCTTGGCCAGAAGGGAAAATGTTATTTGCTTGAACTACAGGAACAGAGTAGAAAAGAAAAGGACCTTCGGAACCAAAATTTCTACAAGTAAGCATTAGGCTGAGAAAATTATTCAGCTGAAAACACTAGCTGTTACTTATGAAAAAAAAAAGAATAATTCAGAGAAAAATTCCAATAGCTTAGAGGGTAATACCTTGAGCTGTGGAGAGTAATTTTCAGGACTTCAGTCCTAAGCAAGGAACTGTCAAACTATGCTCTGCTAGATTTCAGAATTTCCATGGACCAGTGACTCCGGTGTGTTCTGTTTTACTATTTTTGAAAGGGAGTATTTGCTGGAGACCTAATCTTGTCTCACCATTATATTATACATAGGTGTGTGGTCCAGATAACTGTCTCTTCAGTTAACAGGTCTTCAGATATGGAGGAACGGTACTCAAGGAACTGTCATATTTGAGGAACTTCATTTTTGGCAGGATTTGATTTATGTGCCAAGATTCTCCAACTTGAGTCTGAGTTGCTGCTATAATAAATGATATTTGTGGCCAATTTTGGAGGGGTTGTGCTTATTTTGCATGTGGGAAGAAGGGTAATAAATTATAATGTAAGAACAGATTCTGATGGTTTAATAATACATACAAAAAGTCTGACATTTTTCTTTCAAAAAGTAGAGCCTAAATCCTCTTTCCTAGAATATGGCTCAGACTTAGCAACTTAGTTCTAACAGATAGAATGTTTCAGAAGTATCAGTATGTATCTTTTGATGCTAGGTTATAAACATGTTTTACTTCCTCTTTGGTTTCTTTCTCAGACCACTCACTCTGGGAAAGCTGAACTTACATTCTGAGGATATTCAGGCAGACTATGAGAAGTCCATAAAATGAAAAACTGAGGTTTCCTACCAAAAGCCAGGACCACCTCACCAGCCATGTAAGCAAGCCATCTCAAAAATATATCCTTCAGACCTAGTCAGGCCTTTAACTAACTGTGACACTGGCTAACATTTTGTTTGTAACCCTGTAAGGAACTCTGAGCCAGCCCACAGGAGTAGTTGATTATTGATGCATAACTAATTATTCCCAAATTTTGTGACTTCAAGAATCAAAATTTTGTATTCTCAGTTTCTGTGAAGCATAATTTATGAGTGGATTAAAAGGGTGTTTCTGGCTCAAGGTTTCTTATGAGGTTTCAGTCAAGGTCTTGGCTGTGGCTGTATCATCTGAAGACTTGACTGGGTTGAAGGATCCACTTTCAAGATGGCTCTGTCATGTGGCTGTTAAGGGAGTTTCAGTTCCTCACTCGATGTGAACCCTGTCCCGTGGGGTCCGTGTGTTGCGGCTGTGATGAGCAATTTCGCACGGACTACAGAAGTCCTGTGGAGAAAAAGGGACGGCATGGTCACTCTCTAAGTGAGAGAGAGGGCCCTGCCTGGATAGGTTTTATCACTTTTCTGGGCACATTATGTTGAGGATGGTCCTCATTTATTATGTGCCAATAGGCGATTACCTTTTACAGATGCAAAGGAAAGAATGTTGTTAATTACTTCAAAGAGAAGGATGTTGCAGGTCCAGGGGAAAAGTGGTTGAACTGGTTACACTCCATACTTGGGAGGTTTAGCACAGATTTCAGGAGGCCCTTTTAAAGATACTCAGTAAACATTTGCTGCCTTAATTCAAGGTGAGGGAGTTTTAGCAAAAGCAAGCCTCATAGCATGTACAATACAGGCCTGATTCCCCACGGGAAAACCTATCTGTGGGCGTGGGTCCTGTGTGACAACCTTGCTCCCCATTGGTTTTCCGAATCAGGGGCTGGACTACATTCCCCACCCCACACGGAACGGTTCCCTATATTTCCCCCTTGTTTTTAGTTAGGTACGCTATCGATCCCACAAAGCTTGCTACTTGCTGGTCTCTTACACGACCCTGGGAAAATAATTTGCAAATGCAGCGAAGTACACAGAGCATTATTATAATCAGTAAGCAATCCAGTGGCTCCAAAGACCTCTCAGGTTAAGTTCATCAAATCAGTTTGTTGGGTTTTGCTAGACAAGATGGTCACAGAGGGTTTGACAAACCTCTTGCTTAGTCAAACATTGAATGTCCTGGAGCTGCTGATGTACTTCTAGTTGCAATTTATCAATTTGCCCTTTTAAATAGGTAGAAATAGTCCCTCTAGGTGATGCTGAATATTGCTACAGGAATACTGGATAGAATTGCACTTCATAGTGGGTAATGTACAGCTTGGAGAATCCAGTCTCAGAAGAGTCCAATGGGGCAGAGGTGTGTCACTGCCAGGGAAGCCTGTTCTGTGATATGGTTTCACACTCTTTGTCAGTGGCTCCAAAGGTCCTTCTGGAGAGAAAACATAAGCATACCCTCTTCCCCAAGTTAATAGTGCAACTAGGCCTTCCCGTTCCCCTTCCCCTAATGGGTCTTTGTATAAGACCAAAGGGTGAGGGACTACAGGCCTGTTTTGCACAAACTGTTTGTGTATGGTTGACTTTAAATTATCATCACAATTCAAAAAATTGTACGCATATATTGCCAGCATGGTTAAATTCCTGGGGGATGTTTTCTGACTCACTGACTGTTAGCAGTAAACCTCAATTTCTCCTTCAGTAGAACTCTCCACTGTCTGCTTGAGTGTCCTCACATCATGGCAGCAGGCTTCACTCATATCGAGTGATTCAAGAGATGAGACAATATGGAAACCACAGTGTCTTAGAGGTCACACATTCTCTTTTCCACAATATCCTATTGGTTACACAGGTGAGTCCTATTCAATATAGGAGTAGAGTATACAAGGACGTGAAAACCAGGAGGTAGGAGTCCTTGTGGGCCATCTTGGAAGCTGGCTACCATAGTGAGGTAGCAAACAAGTGGTTGTTATTAGTTCCACCAAGTTTTGGGGTAATTCATTATACAGCAATAGATAACAAATATACAAGCAGACGAACATGGAACATTTCAGTTATTCCTCATGATTCTAAATAAAAGATGTTAGTGCAGCCTGCCTCCTCAGTCTATGAAGTGCCAGGACCTGTCATGGCCCCAGAAAGTACATATCTGCTCCTGTTCTAATAAAACTCTCTAGTTGGAGTGGTGTCCTAGCACTTCAGAATCTCTGGGAGCAGCTTGATATCCTAGCAGCTAGTGCCATAGCATAAATCTTGGCAATTCATTAGCTAGTTTTATTTATCCATTTTCTAATTTTGTTTAAGTCAGATTATACAGCAGGGGTGTCAAACTCATTTTTACCTGGGGCCACATCAGCCTTGTGGTTGCCTTCAAAGGGCCAAAATAATTTTAGGATTGTATAAATGTAACTACTCCTTAACTGTTAAGGGGTTGAGATTACATTCGGCCCTTTAAAGGCAACCATGAGGCTGATGTGACCCCAATGAAAATGAGTTTAACACCCCTGTTTTAGAGTATCACTTAAGTTTCAATCTTAGGTTCTAAAAGCTTTGTATTTCTTTAGTAAACAAATGCCATATGCCTTTAGAACGAGCTTTTTACACTATGCCTTTTCAAATATAAAAGATACTGGGTTTGTTTCTTATCAAGGCTTTTTTCAGAACACAGATGTAAATCATTTTCCCCAGACAGAGGCATAGAAACAGAGAAGATCAGGAAAGTACAGCATGCTGTTTCCAACAAGGTGGAAAATTCATCTGAAGTGACAGAAATCCTGGATAATGATGAATCTCTGAGGATTCATGTGTCATAGCAAACTAGCTGATTGGTGTGCACAGTTGAGCTATATAGTTTAATATCAACACTTACACTCCCCTTTGAATTGAAAATGAGGCAATTAATAGTTACTAAATCCTTGTTTTGAGTTGCTTCTTGTCCCTTTGGGTTTGCAATAGGCCAGTTTTGTGGTTCTTATTTTGAGAAGCCATGTCTTGGAAATTTGAAGTTCCTAGATTCTATTTTGAAATGGACTTCATTCCACAAATAGGTTTTACTTTATTATTTCCCACTCCCTCTGGGGATGTCTTGACAAAAATAGCAGTACCCAAAGACTTCCTGAAGGCTAATCTTTTTTCTGGGTCATATGATTTTCAGTTTTCATCTGGAGAGGCTTTTCTGATCACAACAGGTTTGGCTGGCTGTGAACTGGAGAAAAATCTTGTTGCTTTAGCATTAACAATGAGTGGAATTTCAGTGCAGCATGGTTATTTGCTTAACACAATAGAAGTTGGTACAGACTAGGCTTGCAAGTGTCAAATAAACTGTGGGAAAAGCTATATTCCTGCAACTTAGTCAACAAACACTTCTGAATGCAGAAACTTTGACAGGACTGTACCAAACAATTTGGCCAACTTTAATACACATCCAAAGATTGAAATGGATTAAAAAGATACCTATAAAGAAATGGTTAAATAGTGAAAGCAGCAGGGATCTGCAAACTCAGAGAGGGAAAAAAGAAGAAGAGTCAGTGAAATGAAACATTAGAAACACAACATGATATGCAATTAATTCCTGTCTCAGAGGCAGGTTTGTTTTAGGTGGAAACCGCAAAAGAAGAATTGATCAGAGAAGATGCTGAAGTCCTCAAGCTCATTATTCACATACATCATAAAGTGTAAATCAAAAAGTGATTATATTACAGTGACATGCTCTATCTTCTGATAATTTTAAGCTTTTGGCTCTGTTGGGTAAACAGTTTCCAAATGGATATGAATTTACTTGATACGCCTGAGTTTATGGGCCAGACACAGCTTTTTAGACATGACTTGAATGAATCACTGCCTTACGTCACACAGATTTCCGGTCCAGGAAGACTTATGAGGTTACCGAGTCAAGAGCAAGACCTGGACTAGGAGTCAGGAAGCTTTCTGAACAATCTGAAAGAGGTCAGTTTTATACTACAAGTCCCTATTTCCTTGTTGACAAAAACCCGAGTCTCAGTTGTTTGCCTCTCTGCTTCACGACATTGTTGAGAAGGTACCAAATGTAGTTATAAGCATGCACACTTACACCTACATTCATGCGTGCACACTCACAGTCACTGTCACCTGCACTCACGTGTGTATTCACACACACAAAAGCACTTTAGAATATTTTCTTTTTACTACTCCAATCTACAAAGGAAAACTTTATGGGGACCCCAGGGCTGCGGTGCTTGGCCAGGTGGTCTCCTGTAGAGGAAGGAGTTGGTGAGGACAGCAAGCACACTGCAGTTGATCAAAATGAAAACATAATAAATTCTAATACTTAGGTAAAGTACTATTATTGTCCTCATTTCCTCATTATTCAAATGACCTCTCTGATGCCATTATGTTCACTGATGTAACTTGCCCTCAGAAAAGCAAGGAGAAAGGAGTGAATCCTGAATCTACTTTAGGTTTTAAGATTCCAAATCACATGCCAAACTCTAAAACATGGGAAAAAGAGGAAGGGAGGGCTACGTAGTGTGGCGTGTGATGATTTCTTTAACTCCTGAACATATTTATAATATGATTTTTCTTAGACTATAATTCTTGGGAGACACATGGTAATGAGCTACGCAAAAACTGGTCTACTGTGCATACTAAATGTTCTACTTATTTAAGCTCATAATCAATATGTATTTTGTGTACTTGAATTTTTGTCTTAAATAAAAACTAGTTGAAGTCATGGTAGAAATGAAGCTCAAGTTTTACATTCAGTAATTTGGGGGCAATTCATATTTTGTTTTGTAGCCAGAGATCTCATAAATAGATATCACTGGTCATAAAAGAATGAAAAGAAAGTTGGAACAGCACAAATCTTTTAGTGCAGCTCTGAAAAAGGGTTTCTCAGAATTGAAACTATTGACATTTGGGGCAGGATGGTTCTTTGTGGTGGGTGGTTCAGTATAGAATGTTTGGAGCATGCCCGGTCCCTACCCACTCTGTGCCAGTGGCAAATAGGCCTCTCCCTTGAGTTGTGACAACCAAGAAATGTCTTCAGACATTGCTACAAGTCCCCTGGGGCACAAAATTGCTCCCATTTGAAAACCATTGTTCTAGAAACTTCTCACAAAATTAGCCCTGGATTTCTAGTGACTTAGAAGATATTTTGGCAAGGCCCATATCTTCTGTGTGGAATCTATATTAGTAGAAGGTCAATAGCATATTAAGTTATTTTTAAAGTAATTTTCAAATTTGTATATGCTTAAAATAGTAATGTTTTTGTAATTGATAAGAATGCTGCTTTCTCATTAATAAACTGCTTTATGTTTTAATCAATAAGCAGGGCCATCCCCCAATTGTTACTCTTTAAAAAAATTGTTTTATTTTATTTTTTTATTACCATTTATTCCCCTTATTCCTCCTTTCCCATTCCCTACTCCACAATCATCACACTGTTGTCCATGTCCATTAGTCCTTTTTCCTTTTCATTCAATCCCTCCACCCCCAACTTCCTCCTGCTTAGCTGTCAGCCTGCTCTCTATCTATGAGTCTGTTTCTATTTTGCTTGTTAGTTCAGTTTGTTCATTAGATTCTACATATGAGTGATATCATATGGTATTTTTCTTTCTCTGACTGGCTTATTTCACTTAGTACAATGTTCTCCAGGTCTATCCATACTCTCTCTTTAATGTTACCTGCTTTATTCCACATAAGATCGTAAAATCATTAATCAAGAAATAAAATAATACTATAAAAATCAAACATATTAAAATGTAATAGCTAAAGTTTTTATTTCAAATTTCATGTATTTAAGATGTTTTAAATCATGATGTTATCAAGATGTTTTAAAAAAATAGAAAAATAGATTTTTAGTCTCCACACACCTTTAACAACAGAAATATATCTAATGCATGCATATATGTGTGATGGTTAGCATAATATGTTAACTTGACTAGGCCAAGGAAGTCCCTGATAGTTGGTTAAACATTGTTTCTGAATGCATCTGTGAGGATGTTTCCAGAAAAGATTAGCATTTGAATAGATGGGTTGAGTCAAGCATATTTCCCAATGTAGGTGGGCACCACCCAACACACTGAGGGACAGAATAGAACAAAAAGGTGGGGAAGAATGGATTAATTCTCTGCCTGACTGTTTAGCAAAGCATCAAGCATCTCCTGCCCTCAACATGCCTGGTTCTCAGCCCTTCAGACTCAGACTGGAATCAGACCATCTCAAGGCTCTCCGGGCTTGAACTACAGCATTGGTTTTCCTGGGTCTCCAGCTTGCAGACGGCAGATGGTGGAACTTTGAAGCATCCACAGTTGTATGAGTCAAGACCATATAATAAATCTCTTCATATATAAAATTTATGAATATATGTGTGTGTGTTTGTGTAAAGCTATATATGATATATATAATCCTCTTTATTTCTGTATCTATATATATCTTTATCTATTTTATCAGTTCCATTTCTGGGATACCACAGTATGACTAATACAGCTGAATATTATCCCCTAAAAATTTATGTCCACTTTGAACTTCAGAATGTAACCTTATTTGAAAATAGGGTCTTTGCAGATGTAATTAAATTAAGAATCCGAAGATGAGATCATCCTGGATTAACGGTGGATCCTAAATCTACTGACTAGTGTCCTTATAAGAAGAGAGGACACAGACATGGGGAGATGGTCATGTGTATATGGAGATTAAGATTGGAGAGATGCATCTATAAGCCAAGGAATGTCAAGAATTACCAGCAACCACTAGAAGCTGGGGAGAGACATGGGCTAAACTGTCTCTGAGAGCCTCCAGGAGGAACCATCCCTGTGAACACTCTGATTGCAGACCTCTGGCTTCCTGAACTGTGAAGGAATACATTTCTGTTCTCTCGAGCCACCCACCTTGTGGTAATTTGTTACAGCAGCTCTAGGAAACAAATATAGTATGTACACAGTGGTATGAGTCATTGTCTTAAGGCTGCTTTAACAGAGTGCCATAGACTGGGTGGCTTATAAACAACTCAAATTTATTTCCCACAGTTCTGGAGGCTTGTGCAGTCGAAGACATGAATTTGAAATCCTATAACTATGGGGTAGATGGAAGACTGACCAGACAAAAGTAGCCAATGTCTAATAAAGACAAGCTGAAAATGAAGAAAGAAGGAACATGACAAGACTCAGGGCCAGTGTGTAGACAGCAGAGTCTAGCACGAAACTCAGGGTCTCTGGGGTTCAGTAGAGCTGCATTCAGATCTTCTTTCTGCATTGTTTTGCTCTGGGCAGGTGATGCATAATCACTGAGCCTTGGGTTTCACACCCATTGAAATGCATACTTTGGATTTCTTGATGGACGTGCCACATAATAGGCACTCATATTGCACGGGCGAGGGCATTTGGGATAGCTCCTGCTGGATTATCTCTATAGTTTGTGAGGAAAATAAGTCAGGAAAACCAATTGTCATGAAATTTAGTGGCAATCTGTTCATCCATCATCTTTAAATTGATTGTTTAAAAAACCCAGGTGTGCAAGGTGTGATAAACTTTCCTCTCACAATGTTAAGCTGACTTTGCATCAGAAAGAATGTTTACAAAATTCTAAGCTAGCTTCCTCTTTTATGAGGGAATCAATTTTGAGTAAAAGAATTGAGGAAAAATATCACACATTTTTAATTTATAAGATAATACTTTCCCTTCTAAAGTATTTGTGATCTTGAGAAAATTTAATGTTTATGTGTTTATTTTTTGACAACTGGCAGTGAGCACTAGTTAAAACAGTAACATTTGAAATTGTAGCACATGGCCATATTCTGATGTCCAGAAATTAAAAGAAAATTTCAAAAGAATAAATACAAAATAAAAATAGAAAAGTAAAATAAATAAAAAGTCTTTTATTGACCTATTCCCTATTGCTATTGAAAAGAGCTCAGCTACAAAACAGAATCAACTTAACTTTTTGAGGTATGCATGTGTTTGTTTTTAAAGCTTAGATTTCAGTGGAACTACAGAAAACCCAGAAGCATTTTATAACATGACAACTATAGTGCAAGCACCAAAATAGATTGGGTCAAATTAGATTAAATTGTATTGACCAACTCTTGTCAATTCAAAAACATTCCAAAATCTGTGTCATCTGGTAAAAAATAAGATCAAGCAATTTCAGTGTTGTAGAGATGAAAATGTCTTCAAGTAAGAAGCTCTGTGTATTTTTGAAAAGAGATTTTTGAAACCCAAATTGCTTATTTTCAGTACAAAGTTTATTTCTGATGCACGAACTTGTCTTGAATACTAAAGGAAGGTCAGGCAAGGAAGCAAAAAGGCTGCTCAACTTCACAAGGGGAAATCGAAGCTCAGTTCTTTCTTCTTTCTCCCTATTTAAAAAAAAAAATCATGTTCTTAATTAGCTTATTTTAGGCACAAAAAAAGACACTCTCAGTTTCTTTTCTTTTCATTTTGCTAGTTAGTCGACAGGATCTCCAGGTAAAAGAAATGATTTTAATAAAATATATTCTCTCACAATGTGTGGAATAGAAGGTAGCTGAGCAGGAATAAAGATGTTAATGTTGGCTCCTCTGAGATGTATAAGATGTTCATGTTAATCTATTTGATCGTCCCTGAATTGCTGATCATGGTTCTTTTATCTCCAAGGCACAAAGGGAAGTTTAATATATTTATATATGTACATACACAGAATATACAGTCTGTGCTTGCTTTCTTTTTTTACCACTCTCTGTTTCTGTCTTTCTTCACACTGTGAGTTGAAAAATGGAAGCAATTTGCTGGAGCCATTCCTGAAGTTCTCCTACCCAGCATCCTGAGTTTTATAATTGCTGTGATATTTCACCCATGCCAGCTGAGATGAGTGAAAACTGTTAGTGAGCTGTAGTGGGGGTGCCGATATGCTGGTATATCATAGGCAGCGACTCATAAACCTCTGTGTCCCATTCTCCTCTCACAGAGGAGCTACTACTGCAACCATACAGGGGTTCCTGAGTTTGGTCACATGATTCTCTGCTTCCTCTGAGACATGAGACATTAGTGATCATTGTTGAAATTGCTCTTGAGACAAAACAAGCATCTTGGGTAATAACCCTACATCCCGTCTATGGCTTTGTACAGAAATCCACACTTTATGTAAAGATACCTCGTTCTTGTTATAAAAATTAAGGGTCCAACTCAACCATTATTTTTAGTACAACAGGTTGATCTGTGATTTTAAAAATGTTATAGTTAAAGCACCATCTTTCTTTGAGAAATATCTGAATTGGTGGTTAGATCTGAATTTCACTGTCTTTCTCATTCTTGTCTAGATTCATGGTCATTCAACAGCCTTCCCTACATGCCTCTGCCCAAGATGGATTTATTTTCTAACTTCTAGATGAATGATTCCCTTTACTAGTTACTACACTGACAATTTTTCCCTATTGCTTTTTACTTTAAACATCAATCATTGTCCCATTTTTACTCTATTATATGTAAATTTATTTAAGAAAAAAGTTGAATTACCTCCCCATCATTTATATTGTTGATTACCTAAATGCTGGAGTCAAAGGCAACAGAGCAAGGTGAAGTGTGTTTATCAGCCCCCAATCTAAACCATTCCCCAAATGTCCCTTTTCTGGCTCCTGGCATTTTTGTTCTTATACTTTGTGTCTCTAGCATGCAAAGTTCTAGATATGTTCAGCCATGATTGTATGTTGCATAGTTTTGTTCAGATAATGACAAACTGACAGTAACTATGAAAACATAAAACCCCAGGCTCAACTGCACTTTCAAGTCATTTACACTAGTTCAATGTCAGATAATTTCATTCAGTCTTCCTGTCCATAACAGGCACCTTATTAGGATAAAAAAGACAAGGCAGAGATAAATAAGATATGGCTCCTGCTTCAAGGAGATCAGAATCTGAGAGCAACCCCTGTGCTGCTAGCTTGTTGGTCAGCAAATTCCTCCATTCTCCTAGGAGCCCCTCAAGTACTGCTGGCTCTAAGGAACACAGTGCTCCCATCCTATATGTGTTCTCCAGCATAATCCCTTCCTGGTCTCTGGTCATCAGGCTGCATGCTCAGGGCTCTGATCTGCAGGTGGCCGCATGCCCAGTGGAACCCTGATGGGACAGACCTTCATGAAATGAGCACATTTCTTTCTGCTTTTAAATGTGTCAGTCTCCATCTGGGGGAATGAGGTGCATCCATACGATAACCCATAAAGCCAAGAAGACAGCTTATATAGGCAAATGCCTTGCAGGAAAAGTCTATGCATTACTGAATTTCAAACTATGCTCGGATGTGTAATAAATTTATAATAATACTAATAAGCAATTTAACAGGCCATATATATATTTGATCTTTTTGACATTAAAATATCTGTTCTTTGATATTTTAATAATATGATTAAAATAAAAATATTTGAAGAGACTGTTTTATATATTTCTTTTATAATTTATTAAATATTGTTGACAGTATAATCTTCATATACATAAACAAAGATATGTAAAATGTATAGCATATATTATTTCATTTACTAAAGTTCTCTATTTAAATTGATTTAAGTTGGAGTTTTTACAATAGTATTTTCTATGTATTTCTTTTTAATTTAGTGTTACAGGTGAGTTTAACTTTAGGATGAACTTTTTATCATCTAACTTTTAATTTCTTAATTTTCAGTTAATAAAAAGAGGGTATTTAAAAAATGAATCTCACTGATTTCTTCACTTACGTATATAGTGGGACACATTTATAAATGTAGAACATGTTGATAGACTTCGGTATATAATCAAATGGGCCTTAAAGTAAAACAAATCTAATTCCAAGCTTGCTTTTTACATTCTTGGTTGTGTGGCCTGAGGTTCTTTACCAACCCTCTGATTTGCAGCTTTGTTATTTCTGTGAAAGTATGACTACTTCATAGATTTATTGGAAGGATTAAATTAGACATACACAAAACACATGCAGAAGGAAGCAGCTATGCTCACCTCTATACCACCAATGCTACAGAAGGAACACTGTAAATGGCCTGTGTTCTTTGGAGACAGGAGACTCAAGCAGCATACTGATTTTAGTAGAGAGACAGAGCAAGCACCATTTTGAGCTTTTGTCAAGAGCAGTCTAAAACAGATTTTTCTAGGTCTATAGGATTACATCTTGGCAAGTACTGAGAATACATTGCGCAGACAGCGGAACTTCTTCTGATCCAACAAATCCCCAACTTAGTTGTTTAAAATTTCTGTAATACTCCTTTATTTAGAGAAAAGGGTCTACTTAGGAAAGAAAGGAGGAGAAAGAAACAAAGAAGGAATATGGGAAGATAAAGACAATTATCAACATCATAAGATAAATAATATAAAATATGAGGGTAAAAATCAGAAGTTTAAAGAATAGAAAGAAAATAAGCTCATTCCATGAATTTGTTGAGTGTAACTTTTGATTTGAAGCCTCCTATAGCCAAAGGAACAAGAAAAATTAAATGTTACACAAGTTGGCATATCAGAAAGAAAGACACCTTACAGAATGAATTATTATAAAACTAGAAATATATACGCACCACCCCAGGGGTCTCAGCCCCTGCACTGGCTCATGTTTTCCTCCGGGTGGGTATAAACACTAATCATTCTCAAGACTCAGCTCAAAACCCATATGAGGTCAGGCCTCCTGTTCACTAAATTTCTCCATGACATCCTATAGTGTTCTTCTAAATCATGTTTGCTTGCTCTTAAATGTACCCTAGCCTGTCAAGTATCACTTTATTTATGGTAAATTCTCTTTTCCTCGACCGCATTGAACTGGGGCTCCATGAAACCTTGATGATTCCAGATCATGAGTTCCTGAAATGAATAGGTCTGATATTGAATCTTAGCCCTGCCAAAGGCTACTTGTGAGATTTGGGGAACTTTACTTAAGCTCTGGGAACTTTTATTTATTCATTTATAAATTGGTGGTTGGAATGCCTACATAGTAGGTCTATAGTAAGGAGTAGAAATGATATAGGTGGACACTAATCCATTTGTCATATAGTAAGAAAAGTTAATTGTAGGAAGATGGAATGAAAGAATGAATGCATGAATTAAAAAAAACAAACAGCAGCAAATAGAAACCAGGACTTAATATTATATTTGTTGTACAGACTTTGTACTCTTTGGCCCAGGATGAAAAACAGATGATAGGGGAAGGATCATCTGAGAAAACAGGCCACACTTTGGAAACCTTCTTAGATGTAACTATCAAACATGTTTGACCTGAACACACACATTTCTCTAAAGAGTGATGTGTTTATGTGCCATATGGCATTCTTTGCAAATCTACAGCTAATTCTATACTATACCATTTAGGATGACCTTCATTATGATAGCTAACCAGGGGCAAGGTCATCACAGCAGTATGTTTGGAAAAAAAGGAAAACAATGGAAAAGAAATGGATTTGATTCAAATTGGACTCTATATTAGGTGATGAATGGAAAGAAACAGCAATTAGAAATGGACAGTGTTATAATGGGAAGATTCTTTGGAAAATACCTCACTTTTGTGGTTTTAATTTTTACCTCAATGTTTTCCTTCTAACAACATTTATATCAACAGGAAATCACCACCAATATCTTTGCTTTGACTCAAAGTTAGGATGAAAAAAGTCTATAAATAAGATATTCTGGGAAAGAATGGTAATTTCTTCAGAGGAGGAGAAATCTATTCAATGGCATCAATTTGATACTTATCCACTGACTGATATTTCTTTAGATGGTGCTTTATTTTTTTAAAAGTATATTTTTTCAAAATTGAAATGCCCTAATTGTTTTTTGTTGGTTCTGTGTAATATATTCTTATTAAAAACCTAGCCCTGGCTAGTATGGCTCAGTATGTTGGGTATTATCCTGCAAACTTAAAGGTCACAAGTTCAATTCCCAGTCAAAGCACATGCCTAGGGCTGTGGGTTCAGCCCCTGGTAGGGGCATGCACAAGAGACAACTGATGATGTTCCTCTCTCTCATCGATGTTTCTCTTACTCTCTTTTTCCCTCCCTTTCCCTTTCTCTAAAAATCAATGAGCACGTCCTGGGGTGAGGATAAAAAACAAACAAACAAACAAAAAACTATAGACAATGCAGAAGCCTATGTAATAGTAAGTGAAAGTATGACCTCCTGATAAAATACATGGCTAAAAATTTGAGTTATATTTTTCATGCTTTTTTCATACACCCATTTATTCTTGGAATAAAATTATATCGTATATATTGTTACAGGTAGGACCAGATAATTCCACTCACTGTACTGCTGACATCTTTCCATGTCCATTCATAAAGATATGCCTTATTTTTCTTAGTGGTTTTATAGTGTTTATAGATGTATTTAATTATTTAACCAATCTTCATTTGTGGGCATTTAGGTAGTTTTTTTCATTTTATTATTGTGATAGTTTCCTAGGGCTGCCATAGCAAGATAACCACACTGGGTGACTTAAAACAACAAAACTTAATGTTTTTATAGTTCTGGAGGTCAGAAGTCTAAAGTCAAGGTGTTGACAGGGTTGTGTTCTTTCTGAAGGCTTTATGGAAGGATCTCTCCTTGCCTCCTCCTACCTTCTAGGGGTTGCTGCAATTCTTGGTGTTCCTTGGCTTGTAGACACATCACCCCAATTTCCATCTTCCATGACCTTCTCCTTGTGTGGTTTTTATGTATATTCCCCTTTTTTTAGAAAGGCACCAGTAATATCAGATTAAGATCTACTCTAGTGTAGTATGACCTCATTTGAACTAATTGCATCTGCAATGATCCTGTTTCCAAATAAGGTCACATTCTGAAATTCTGGGAAGGACTTGAGCTTTTTTTTTTTAAAGGGGACACTATGCAATTCAGTAGAAGTATTACCAATAAAGCTCCAAAGACTAATTAATATACAAACTTATCTGATTAATTAAATAATGGAATTGATAACTTGAAGTGTATTACATTTTCAAGGCTGTAATGCTTATTTCTAGATTTTTCTTCTGAAAGATTACATATCTATAGAGCAGTTTGCTTGGTTTTTCCACATGCATGTTAACACTGGATAATTTTAAGCTGCTAGGTTAAAAAAATTGTTTATTGTTTTATTCTGAATTCTCAGCATTATTAGTAGGCTGACATTAAAACAAAAGAGATTTATGGCCATTTGAGTTCTTTACAATTTATCATTTTAGTTCTTCAACTTTATTCAATTGTGGTAATCATCTTTTTCTTAATATTTTTAACTAATCCTTTTTATATATTAGAAGTAGTAAGCCTTTATCTGTTTTGTATGTTGCAAAAACTTCCTGTTATTGTTTTTATAGTTTGTTTTGAGAGTTTTTAACAACTTTATTTTTGCTTCACAGAGGATTTTTTTTCTTGTAAACTCAAGTATGTTGGTCTTTTCTTCATGGTTTCCTTTCTCTAAAATTATAAGACCTGCTTCACCAAAAGATTTTTAGGAAATTTTCTGGGTTTTTTTTTGTGGCAAAAACATCCAGCCTTTTGGGCTCTGTTTTCCCTGCCTTGTTTTAACTCCTACGGTGTTCCATACTGATTAAAACTTTTTCATTTCAGTCACAGATACACTGTATCTCCTAGAAATTCTCAAAATCTCTGACCTGTTTATGGAACTATACTCTGCTTTCAAGGTATTGCAGATTTCTTTTCTTTCTTGTTTCTATTTATCTTTGGTTATTGTCATGGGACTGGAGGACAGATTTGCACCTTACCATAGGCTCAGTTTGCCATTCGATAAACAAAGGCCAGTCCTCTTTAATAGATTAAGGTAATGTTTGTTGACTAGGAACATAGACACATATAAAAGTTGTATATTTTATGTGCGCCAAAGGAATTAAATAAATTTATTTTTTTATTTGTAGTTTGAGAATGGCTTAATGAGGACTTACAAATCTGGACTCTTCTTTAAAAATAAAACACAAACTTAATAAACAAATACTTAGAAGATGAGGACAATATTACAGGTTTTCAGTTGGGAAACATCAGCTCTCACCTAATACTTAAAATAATAGTCGGTTTTCTATAAAGTATGCGACTTCCCTGTCCTATTCTAGCCTCTAATAAAAGTAGTTAACTGCCTACCACAATGCTCCTGTCATGTGCTTTCCTGTCAATATTAACTGGCTTAACCACTCTGCAACTCCAAGTCAGAGGGTTTATAGACTAAGCTAAGCAATTTCTGCTTTTACTTTCATTGCAAACATAATTATGTCATACCCCACTTTACCCTTCGGTGGCCTCCTAGTGCTCTTACTCTGATGTACAAATACCCAGACTTGGCCTGAGAGAGCCCTTATGAGGTGGTTCCAAATATTTCTTCCAGCTTTCAACATTCTCAACTCACTGGCTGCCTTTCAATTCTCCTGACTCATTCTGCCTCAGAATCTTCAACCATGTGGTTCCCTACACTTGGAAGAATTATCCCCTCAGTGTTGTATTTCTTCTGGGCAACTCCTGTGCATTCTTTACTTCCAAGGGATCTTTCTCAGGGAGCTCCTTTAGGGAAACTTCGCCCAATGCTCCCAGGCTATGAACTATCCAACAGAACTCACTGCCATGCATTTTCCTCCAAAGCCTTTATCAAAGATGTGAAGAAAGAATGACTTGAGTGTCAGTCAGCACATGAGCTCCATGACAACAGAAAACATTCAATACAGTAGTCCACTGCCTCCCATCATATTTGCAGTTTCAATGAAATGAAATTAACCAAATAAAAAATACAAAGTGAAAAATTACAAAAATAAACAATTTGTGAGTTTTAAATTGCATGCTGTTCCAAGCTGCGTGATAAAATCTCATGCATTCTTGTTGCATCTGGCCCAGGATATGAATCATCCCTTCGTGCGGCTTATCTATCCTGTGTATGAGCCCCGTCCAGTTAGTCACTTTGTGCCCATCTAGGTTATCAGACCAACCACTGTGTTCAAGTAACCATTATTTTATTTCATAATGTCCCCAAGGTGGGCAATTTAGATACGTCAAAGAGAAACTACAAAATGCTTCCTTTAAGTGAAAGGTATGTAAGTATAGAGAAAATATTGCATATATGGTGTTAGATACAAACCACAGTTTCAGACACTCCCTGGGGTCTTGGAGCATATCCCCTGTGGATGAAGAGCTACTAGTATACTGTATTTTCAGTCTCTTGAAAAGTATTGCCTAGTAGCTCATGGAACTTTATTAAATATTTTTTGAATGAATGAGAGAATCTAAGTGGTTGAGAGGATATCTGTAAGTCTCTTTTATGTGCATTGCGTTTGAGAGTAGATGAGGCAACTATGGTAATAGTCAAATGTGTGTTTTGCCCACCAAATCTCACCTGGCCAACCAGGCCTTTCGTCTAGTTCAGTAGTAACCAGGAAGTCTTCTTTTCTCCGTACTCAAAGCACTCCCTTTCCTCTCTAGAAAGACTTGCACTGGAATAGTCTTTATGTCCCAACACACAACAATAAAAATGAATAATATTAAGTTGGTATTTTTCCTCAACATCTACACTGTTGTTTTCTCCATGGAGATATCTTTGCTTCAACATGATTATCATACTTAAATCATTTTTTAAAAATTATAACTTCTTTAGAAAATCTTCAAACCTATAAATGGCATACCTGAGTACTCCTGCTTAGATTCCTCCTATCAGTGCCCAATGACAATTCTTTCTGTGTAAATACGAACAGTTCACAAAGTAAGCAAGAAAAAAATTAAATTTCAAAATTGTTCTGAGTGACTTAGTCCTCTACAGAAAATTGACAGATAATGTGGATCAACCCCTCGAAAGTGAGCCCTCTTTATGCTTTATCTTCTTTGTATTTGCCAAAGTATTAAATGCCTCAATATAAGGCATGATATGAAATTTTCCTACCCAGTTTTCATTCTTTATCTCTTTTTAAAAATAGGATATCATGATTATTGTAATGATAATTCAGTGGTGTGCTAGAGTCTGCTCAGAACTATTCAAGAGTTAATCATTCTATTTTTAGGAATTTTCAGAGCCCGTTGAAGTCATGTTGGTAGATCAACATCCGCCATGGTGGGAGCAGCTCAGCATAACAACAGGCAAACACTACAACTCAGAGTTCTGCTAAATGCCCTCCGGAGAGCCAGATATTAAGTTTTACCAGTACACCATTGATGATGTAGGAAAAGCCTCCACTCTTCAGAGGTTTATATGTTCTTCCATACTATATTCTCAAAAAGCCACATCAGTACATAAATAGTTTCTTTGTCCCAAATTATGTTATTCTAAGTCAGTTTGCATCTCAGTTGTGTATTTCAGTTTCTGATGACTTGGGAACCTAAATTACTTCATGAATATATATCTTTAATACCCCAAAAGATCATAATTAACATGATTCTTATTAAAAGTGAGAAAAGAAATCTGGGGAAAGCTTTAGAAGATCCTTGCAGCTACAGGACCAAGGGTCTAATCCTGACATTTCCTAGGTGTATGGAACAAGTTACCTAAGTTTGTGTGCCTCCGTTTCCCCTTCAGTAAAATGAAGATAACATTCTGCATCTTCTTGGACTTTGTAAAGGCGAAATGCAATTAGGGGAGTTGACTAATTCTGGTAGACTTCACCAAGAGTGAGGTTAAACCAAAGTGAAGGAGGGTCAGAGGGCCTCTCCTGCATGTGGAAAAGTGACTTTCCTTTGGCCTTAGCACATATGTTCATAAAGGGCTAGACACTGGTTTGTTAAGTGGTTGACCAGAGATGGGTTCAGAAGATGCCGGTGCTTGGAAATCCCACTTGAATTGTACCATACTTCAGAAATAATCAAAGGAAGAATGCTTTTCTGCTCACTGCTGTTGGCAAGAGATGTTTCAGTTGAATCAGATGTCAGCGTCTAGGTTGGAAGAAGAATGTTTATACCTTTCTTCCCGGGGAAGTGTGTTTGGTGTGTTGCCTTCACATGAATTGATGAGTTGGCTTTATTTAGAATTCTTTGGCTGTGCAAACCTGCTTGTTAAGTAAACCCTTTGATTCCTTGGTCACAAATGACAGAAATAAAGTCACCATAAAATCTTTAGTGTATACTTCATAAAATCTATGTGTGATTATCTATATAAAAGAATGATGTGAACATTTGAGACAATAGAGTGTGCAGCGTATATTACTGAGGAGAAAAATATTGTCTATGTATCTGTTTTTGTTTAAACTTTTTTCAACATAATCTAAATCCATTGAACTCTACTTCAACTTTCTAGTTCACTTAAAAATAGACCAAGATGTCATCGATTCAGTCTGTGGCCCCTCAATTCCCTATTCCAATGGTTTGATGATTTCTGTTGTCCTTGCCTTGCAATTAGATAAGTATAAATCACTCCTACTTAAATGCTGGTGGAAAGATTCATACATATTAGCGTCTGGACACCACCATAACTAAGACACCATCTACATGTCTGTGTAATTTGTACACAGAAAACCCTAAAATTATCAATTATTTTAACAAAAAATTGGTTAGAAATATTAATGCCAAAATTAAATATCAACGTACAAAACCAACAAAAGGTTTTGGAAAAATATGAGCTATTCTGGCTTCCATTCAATTTGAACTCATTATAGTTATCAAGTGAGGGAAAACGGTCTATAATGTCTCTTTAACTGCAAGCGGTATGAGTGAAGTATTTAACAGAAAAACAGAAATACCAGAGGAAAGTGTCCACATTTCATCAATCTGCTGGCCCAGGACCTCAAGCCAATACTGCAATGGAAGGTTTGCTATTATTTTACAGCAGCAAAGATTGCAGTGCAGAAGGAACTTAAGGAACGACCTTCATTCTCTTTATTTCAGATACACTCAGACACACATGCACATCTGTATATACATTGCACGTAAATTTTGGCACAGAGAAGACCAGAGTGGGACTTGAACAGGTAAAACAAGAATTCCCTAGCTTCAGTACATTCTCATGTACAAGATTTCCTGCCAAATTCTGCAGCTCTGGAAGGGTTAGAATGTTTGGAGAAGATTCAAGAAACATGTAAACTTGACATCTTTTATTTGTTCTCTACCTTCAAACTTCCCATCCCTTACAGGTCCCCTTCCATCACTAATCAGAGCAAAGATTCCTTTTGGTCCTGCAATTTTATTACAAGATCACCAACTAAAACTGAAAAATATGGTTCAACTGTGAAAAGATTCCAGCTTCTAAAGAAGATAAACTGGAACAAAAGGCCTCCTTTGTTCATTTTCTTTTCTCTGGGAAAGCTACCTTTAAGGGTCACAAGAACATAGTATGCAAACATAGAATAAAGCACATTCTAAAAAGATATGCTTTGATACTTTTAATTCATTTTAATCTTACTTGTATTATGAAAGCTATATTTTTTAAGGCTTTCAGACAACCAGCTTAATTTTTAGATTGATTCAGCCTGGGACAAAATAAAACTTTGTATAAACTGAATGGAAAATGATTCTTTTGTGGTGAAGAATCTGTGTTTGCATTTAATTATAATGCATGGAAGAGTTCCTTCCTAATTAAACATTTAAATAAAGAGGAAGTATAAATAGAAAATTTAAAAAAGCAAGTGAGTGCAACATAGTTCATCTACCCCAAGCTGAAGATCCTCATCAGTTATTTGTCACCATACCCAAAGTTATTGTGATTGTCCATGGTTTCCAAGATGTGTGTGAACATTTCAGGGGACAATTTTTCAGTGCATATGATGATAACTAAATTAGCAGTATTCTTCACTTACACAGACTTATCAAGGAGGTGCCTCAAAGTGCTTTATTATTTAATTAAGCCTCGCAACATGCTGCAATTTTATTAAAACATAAAGTGAGATATAATACAGTTGAGTGCCCAACTTTATTGTATAAGATGAAGAAAGGGATGAGAATAGAAATTTGAGTTTGGAAATAGAACACATTTTAGCCTCTGGACATCCAGACTGCTACAATCTCAGGAAACGCATATTTCTGATTATCAGAAAATGTCGGCAAAATGTAAAAGTCTGTTTGCATAGAGATACACAATTTCCATATTTATAAAATAAAAAATAACAGTCTCACCTTTTGGAGTCATTTTGTATGTATTATGAGACTTATTTTTCCTTGTCTTTTTCTTCTTTTTCCTTTTTCCAACCACATCTTTATGAGCCAGAAAGAATGCTACTCTGCCTCCGGTTATCAGAGTAATTTTTACTTTGCTCTGGGAGAGTATGTAAAATTTTTAAAATTTTCTTTAGTACTAAAGTATCCAGTATGTGCAGCACTGTGAGAACCTATGCTATCCCAGTATACAATTGCTTGCTCATCCTTTGATCTGCTATGGAACTTAACATGGAGACATGCATGTATTTACTGAAAGAAACAAAAAGCACCCCCCAAAGTATTTGGGGGACGTGGAAGAATATGTGACATACCAAACAGGAATGCTGCTCACTGTACCTCACAATGGACATGGCTAAGAATTTGGCAGAAAATTCCTAGTCAAATGGTAATATGGAAATACATGTCAAGAACTTATGGAACACAGTCAAGTCCAGAAAAATTGTATGCCTGTACATATGTGAATTTAATGTATGCATCAGTTATCTGCTGTTGTTTAATAAAATCTCCGTTGTTGAAAATAGTAAGCATTTGCTATTGTTCTTGAATCTATTAGCCAGCTGGGCAGTTCCTTTGAGCTTAGCTTGGTTCTCCTGTACTTTTGAGGGTTGTCTGGCTATAGGCTGGTTCACAGTAACCCAGGCTGGGGAACGTGGAGTCCTCTCTGCCTGGTCCCTCAGCCTGTCCCAGGTTCATCCAGAGGTGTTGAGACAGAGACCAGAAACATGCATGCCTTCTTGACACTGGTGCATTACTTTGCCAGAGCAACAAGGCAGGTCCAGATCAGAGGTGGAGAAAGGGTTCAGCTCACGATGGGAGGTGAAGGACCTGGATGCAGAGGGATTTAATTAATCAGTGTAATCTACCATAGCAAGTGACTGTCCAATTGGCATTTCAACTCAGTGCAAAGAACTGTATATCCAATGGGGAAAATGACTAAAGATCTAGACCCAAATAGATAAAACCATAAGGCTAAATAACAGAAAAGAAAAAAGAGAATATTTGCTTTACAAACTTGAGATGATGAAGGCCTTAAAAAAGATACAAATCTTAGAATCTATGCTGAAAAAATAAATAGAGTTGTTACATGGAAAGTTAAAGCTTCTATAAAAAGTGTATCCAGCATAAAAAAGTTATGTGATAAACTACAAAATTGGTAAAATATGCAAATTATATCTACACATTAATATCTTTATATTTAGACTTCCTTCAAATCAATTTCTTTAAAAGATTACTAGCACTATAAAAAATATCAAGGGTTATGCAGAGACCAATACATTGAGGGAGAACCAAATTGCCAATTAATACATGAAAAGAAAAATGATAATTAAAACAATAGTGAGACACAAAATTTGTAACCATTGCGTTATTAAAATTTCAATATTGCCAAAGTTTGCAGGAGAGTCACTCATGCTCTATTGGTGGAAGTATAAATTGAAACAGACTTTTCATCTATAAATCATATAGCTACAGGAACAGTATTAATAACTAGAATGTTATAATTTATTAAATCTTATTCTTGCATTAACCTTTTATTTGTTTGCTTAATCATTACTTTCATCACTTCTAAATTTGCAGATGGTAAAGTAAAAGATGACTCAATTTTTTTTCAAGTGGTGATAATAAGTTGTACGTGTAAGTTATGCATCTGCTCTTAGAGACTTTTATTGGCTAGTAAAAGGTACTTGAGCTTTCTAGCCTCAGTATTTTCATCTGTAAAATTAAAATAAAAAAATTTTCCATCTTTCCCTTTTAAAAGATGAAGGTGAGTTAATTTGTCAAAATTAACAAATTCTGATTATGTTCTGATAATATTATATTATGGTGATGGTCATGTAGTGATCCAAAAGTAGATGAAAAAACTTAATACATCCTTCTTTTTTTTTTCTAGCCTCACTTGAGGATGTGTTTAATTATTTATTTTTTACCAAGAGAGAGAAAACCACCAATATGAGAGAGAAACTTCAATCGGTTGCCTCATGTATGCACCCCCACAGGGAATGGAACCCCCTATCTAGGTGTGTGCTCTGACTGGGAATCAAACCCACAGCCTTTCAGTGTATGGGTTGACACTCCAATCAACTGAATCACCTGACCAGGACAATGCAACCTTCCAATATTTCCAATGGCTTTTTAAAAGAATTATGTTTCAAACACAGTATCTGATAATCAGCAAATGTTCAATAACCTTTGATTGACTGACTATTTTATTGATTGATCGCCTCATTTAATTCTCACTAGAGTTAGATTTCATACAGCCAAAATGTTATAAGGGAGAACTGAACCTCAGACGTCAAATACCTTGTCTGTGGTTATATATGTAGAAAATGGCAGGATTTGTGCCAGGACCCTCTTCACTATGGCTGGTGCTTGTAACCATGTTCAAACTGAATTCAAACACTAAGTTCCCGCCTGGCTTCCACCTCCACCTTGTGATATATGTAAGAACTCAGAACTATCCTTTCAAACAAAATCCATATTTTTAATGGAATTAAATATAATAATTTTTTGCACTATCCTTTAAAAATCCAGTGATGATATTGAAATTATTTACAAAGCCATCTTGAATTTAGACAACTACAAAAATCTTGGAAGCATTTTCAAATTGTTAAATAAAAGAAGTTCTAGTATGAGTGTCAAGTAAACCTTCCCTAGGCTTGCCTAGAGCAATCTATTAAAATGAAAAACAAGAAGCGCCCTGGCTGATGTAGCGCAGTGGATTGAGCACGGGCTGGGAACAAAGCGGTCCTGGTTCGATTCACAGTCAGGGCATATGCCTGGGTTGCGGGCCAGGTCCCCGTGAGGACCATGTCAGAGGCAACCATACATTGCTGTTTCTCTCCCTCTCTTTCTCCCTCCCTTCCCTTCTCTCTAAAAATAAATAAAAATAAAATCTTTAAAAATAATAATAATAAAATAAAATAAAATAAATTTATAAAAAAAAAGAAAAACAAGAAGCAAAATTGTTTCCCCCATTATTCATATATATTAAAATGATTATTTGAAATGGCATAAAGCAACCTGATGCTTAAATGATAATACATCTACTTCTGACATGTTATTCAATTAGAAACCATATTTCTTGCATGGTTGAGAGTAAGCCAGAAGTCATCGCAATTGTTGCTTCTTTGCTGGTTTTCTAGTACATCAGAAGATGGTGTTCCATAGGTCTGTTTTCTCTCTTTGGATGTTTCCATCATGGTCTCACCAAACTGAGGGCAGAAACTGTAACCCAGCAGACAGGGGCCCATCCAAGTGGCACCATGGTGAATGACCCAACAATTCATGCTGGAAGGGACAGGTCTTTATTTACAATATTTCAACCTTGGGAGGGCTTAGAGCACTTAACCTCAGAGCCCTCCTTTCCCATGAGACCCAGCACTTCCCTTGTTCTCTAAGAGGCTATAAGCCAAAACCAAGCCCCACGATTCCCTATTTCTTATCTTCAGCCGTCTATGCAGTGTCCAGTCTCTCTGGAAGGTACCAAAGTCCATCCTCATGCAGCAGCTCTCTCCTTCAGGGTCTGGGGTATGTTGTCATCAGCCTCTGTATAACGGCCCAGGAAAGCGTGTGCCATGGTACACTGGATCACAGTGAAGTTCAGGAAAGACATTAAGTCCCAAGAGTCCAGACAGAGTCCAGGTTTGCAAGGCAGCAGGTCAGCATCTTACAAGGTAAAGTTCTTGACGGCTCTGGAGCTGGCTAGAGCAGGTTCGATCAAAGCAGCACCACGCCTCCTTCCTTCCTATACCAGGCTGTATGGCCCGATCCTGACTACAAACTACATAGTTGCTTGCTTACTTCTCCCTCGTGGCTTTTCTACTCCCTTCCAAGAAGCATAGCTAAATCTCTCATAGCCGTCTGCCCTTCGTTTAAATCCTGACCCAGAGACTCTTGCATGACCCCACCCCCAACTCCTCCCACAGTGAGCTACATTTTCCAGTTTTTCTGTATTGTTACATTTATTCAGCTGCCATCCCCAGTGAGGGCAAGAGTGACTCTGTGATCCAGGGGTACCCTTCTCCCCTGGCTACATCGTGAGTCAGGATATGCCCTTAAAGTCATGCCTACCTTGCCCCATGTGGTAGCAGAACTATTAAACACAGTTATTAAATTGGCTACCAAGTTGCTATAGATATGCAATGTATCTCCACTCTTCCCATCCTCCCACCCATAGGCTGTGGGGGTTTTCTCCTATTTTCCCAGACACCCCTTATCCTGTACCCTGTTACAAAACCTTTGACAATAGATGGATCTCAAGTTGCTACGACCCTTTCTTTAATGAGAAATAATTATAAGACTTTCTCTTAACATTTCAAGTAAATGAATGACAGAGAGGACAGAAAATTTCATGAATTTTTTTTTCTTTTTGCTTTTCAGATATTCTTGCTTATTTTACTTTGGAACTATATTTGGAAGAAACACTAAGGACTTTTAATTTTTAAATCCTCAGAGTAGTATTATGTTCACTTAATGATTTTTAAAATACTGGATTACACTTTGCTTCTTTGTTTGAGTGGAAATGTGATTACTCTGAAGGCTCAGTTCTGCTACAGTCACAAATAATGCAGTTATTTATTTTCTGAAGCTTAGTGTAGTAGGATATCAAAGTAGTTTTATAATTATCCAAACAAATACCCATTTGCAGACTTCCAGGCTACGAGGACTGAAATGTTTTCATTAGGAGGAAGGGATTCATTCATCCCTAAGTCTGTTTCAAGGTAGTAAAAAATAGGATCATCTGCATAAATAACCACTGAAGAAATGTAGAAGAATGGAGGATTTCATTATCATAAACATCTCAGACTACCGGAAGGGCTTGGCATGCAGGTGGATCTGGTTTCAAGTACCGTCTTACCTTTAGGAGACAATTACTTTGGGCATTTTTAGAGAGAGAAAGAATCCTACCATGTCTCTTGGCAATAGTCCTCACATATTAACTCCCTGGATCCTCAAAATAAATTACAATTGAAAGGCTCCTCTTGACTATTTGTATATTAAATATCTATCTGCAGAATCCTCTTGTGTATCATCATGCATATGGGAATTAGGTTTCATTGAGAACATTTCCTGAATTACTCCTGCAAAAGCAATGGTTACAAGACCAGACTCATCAGAAAGCTGTCTCTGTACCATAGCACATTTTGCAAATTACTGGCACACAGATTTTAATTTGCTCACATCCTGAAAAAGGAAACTTGTGTGTATTTACAAAGCAGAATGTCGGATCCATGATGGCAGCACTGACTGATGCAGAACACCAGCCCCAGAAGGTTGAAAACGAGAAGGCATTCCCTTTCAGTTCCGTGTATACAGGCTCAAGGTGTTTAGCAAACACAGAATTTGCAAAGGGTAAGATTGTGTAGCTGATTAGCATGCTAGGATTTCACTCCTGGGCTCTGCCACAAGGCCTGCTCAGGTTTCAAGGGTTGGGGGTCTGAGCTTCAGCTGACCTGATTCAGGAGATTAGATTAGTTTATGTTAGTTCATTTTAGGAAGGACCCTGGAAGTTCTCAGCCCAACAGCATGTGCGTGTGTTTGTGTGTGTGCATGAGGATGTAAGAACTGTACGTGTGTTGTTGTATTTACCTCCAGAACCAAACTTCTCTCTTATAAAT
This sequence comes from Micronycteris hirsuta, assembly GCA_004026765.1. NCBI lineage: Eukaryota > Metazoa > Chordata > Mammalia > Chiroptera > Phyllostomidae > Micronycteris > Micronycteris hirsuta. The sequence continues at coordinate 232,528 of PVJI01000060.1, forward strand.
TTTCAAGAATTCCAACTCCCCTCACTACTGTGAACTTTCTCCCCCACCATTGTTGCCATTGGTTTGCTCAATTCCTGCAAGTTTCCTAAACCTAGGTTGCTGATTTGATTGTCTTCCATTCTATCTATTTCCCTTTCTCTTCTTTTCACTTCAATCTAAACACCAGCACTCATAATATCTAGGGAAAAAATAAATAAATAAGTCACATCCATTCTGGCTACAGCAGAGAGTGTGTATTGCCCTGTATTAGAAAAGAAGTTAAAAAACTAAATTTAAATTGTCAAAAAGTCAGGTGTTTTTAAGCCAGTATGAGGGAAGAAGAAACTTCCCTCTACCTTCTTATGTTCTTCTGACTGGTCTAATAATTAAATTGACATCAGACACATTGATAACAGCAAATCAGCACATTTAATACATACATATGTGTGGGACCCCATTTACATGATAGTCAGAGATCTCACAATCGTAACTTGTTCAAAGACAGAAGGGGAAAATGAAGTGTGTGTGACATTCTTAGCTAAAAATGAGGTAAGGTGCCTTGAGGCTTCAGAGGGAAGGAAGATCACTGCAGGATGATAAGGAGAGCAGATGTTCAGTAATTAGTAGTTTGCCCTGCTATATAGATAGGTTAAAAAAGTTATATCTGGTGATAGCTCTTATTATAGGCAAGGCTGCTAATTTAAATTATTTAAGGGAGAGGTAAAAATTTCTCCTGAGCTTGCAGGAACTTGAGTGCCTTTACCTCAAAATAATTCACGTGCTAAAGTGGCACATTTGGGGGAGGTCTGTTCTAAACCTTCACACCAGAAAATCACTCAGCTCTGTTTTTGCAAAGTTTGCATTCAATCACATTACTCTGGTATTTCAAAAACCTTGGTGTTGTTTTTTTCAGTGCATGAAGTGACTAAAGTGAAACACTCTTATAGCTCTAAAGGGAGCATTTGGTACATTTATATGAAAAAGTATGTTAAGGTAGATGGTATTTAATTTTCCAGTTCTTTAATCTCTCAAAAATAAGTAGTGATATTTAATATAATTATTGAAAAGTATAAAATTCTACAATATTCATTATTTGTTTGACTCAGAATAGTAACAAAATAATACATGACATTTCTTGGGTCTAAGTATGTAACCTTTTGCTAAGCTTTTATATATATTATCTCATTAAATTCTTTAACCAACTCTATGATATAAGTTTGATTATTGTCTATATTTTACAAAAAAATGGGGGGGGTGCTAAAGAGTTTTAACAACTTTCCCAAAGTCTCACAGCTAGTAAGTGGTGGAGCTGCTCTGGTCTATTTGATGCCTCGCCATCACTTGATGGTAACATATTGCCTAATAGTTGCAAAAGTAGAACAATAGTAGAAGCAAGAAGTGTGTACCTAGCAAGTTGTCCAGGTATCTGTGACTCTTAAAAATTGGTAATTTGGGGTAGCTTGGGAGGAGGTGGTTTGATATTAGGCAGAGGTATAAACATGGTTAGAGGAGATCGTGTTATTAGCAAATAACCTCTTTAAAAAGCTGTGCACCAGGCAAGATGACGTAAGTCAGTGAGTCTCATCTCAGATCCTCCCCTATAGTAATCTGAAGTCTAATTGGGGAGAGAGACACTTAGTGATGACTATACTGCCATGTTGTTAGTGCTTTGATACAGTTGAAGACACTGTGCCTTGTCATTGACTCTGTGGCATCCTTGGACACCAGAGAAGGCTGGGACAAGCACATTTAATTTCTTTCTTCAGCATCCAGGCCACCATCTTTTACTCTGTTGAGACAAGTGGTCTCAGTCAACATGTGCAGGCCAGGTTTTATGGGTGCCTCCTGGATTAGTTATACTATTTTTTTGCCCCTATGTTTACCTGCATCTATTGCCTGTACTCTTCTTTCAAGACATATAAGCTGAGCAATACAGTCTAGTGAAATAAGCAAGACAGAGTTATATGTGAGATCAAACCCTGATTCAACCACTTCGTAGTTATATGGTCTCGAACAAATTATTCTAATCTACTTGAGTCATCAACTAGTAAGTGTGACTAAATTATTAAGAGACCTCATTAGCTAATGTGTACAAATTCTGAGTAATCAAATTATTTCATCCCTTTGAACCTCCGTTTCCTCAACTAACACGTGGGGTTAAGCTACTGTCAATTGTGAAAACGCAGTTAGATAAGATATGCAAGTAGTTTTATACAATGCCTGGCATATAGATGGTACTCTTCTAGCCATTACTCCTTCAAATACTATGCCCCATATCACTATTGCTGTAGTTTATTTTGTTTTGTCAAGAAAAATTATCAAAGACTTGGAAATGAGCAAAAGGGATTTCTGGGTACCCTTTCATTTGAGTACTGGTCATTGTGTAGTGCTGTAGAACTTTCTATGATCATGGAAATATTTTCTATCTTCCCTGTCCCATATGGTAGCCACATGTGGCTAATGGCTATGATTTTGAAGAGTGGAGGTCTAGCCAACCCTCTCGGAACAGAATTTATAGGAATTTAAACTTTTTTATAATTCTTTAGGGGAAAGGGTTAAGTTGTAGAAAATTAAGCCAAATGACTCTTGTCTATAGCAAAGCAAATAAATTTTGTCCGGTACACATAATTGATTTCTACCTTACCTTACAGATAACCCAAAACAATGTATTTAATTTCCCTTTTGAATATTAATCATTTTGGCATCAATATGTAAATTCGTTTTAGAATTGCCTATGTCTATGCCTAATCTTTAAATTCTTTTTTGAACTTTTTAAACAGCTTACTGATTCCCTCTTTTGTTAATGAGTTCAATAAAATCTTTATATAAGTTCATTTTATTTTTACATGAAAAAGATGATTTTACCTTGAAAAATGAAGTATCTTCAACTCATTTATTTCTTAATAATGCTTATACTTTAGAGCAGTTTAATGTGGATTTTTTTCAATGCAACCTGCGTTTGTATTTGCTTACATCACTATACTTTTTACTTAAGCATAGGAGGTAGGAAATTACTTACTGTGGCTAATGCAGATTTGAGGGATAGTATCGGAAAAAACAAAACAAAACAAAATAAATTCTGAGCTTGGTTTATGAGTTAGCCATTTCTCTCCCTTCTAGAAGCCTGCTTTTATGAATTAGAGATTGCAGGGCTTTAACTGCAATGTCACTGCTCATTTTGTTGGTTTATATTTCATTGCCATAAGAATGGAACAACTTGTGTCTTGAGTTTGTTCATGATATCAGCAGAAACTTGAGAGCATTATTAGATAGCGCGGCATGGCACCTGGAAGCACAGGAAATATTGGCCCATGATGAGAGCAGGAGATAAAATACTTATCACGAGGCTCAGTTTATTCTTCTCTGGTCTTCGGTTTCTAGGCACGTCGTACAAATAAATATAAGTACAGTTGCACTTAACTAAGAAAATTACTTGAGAATTAGAAACAGAAACATTTCTGCAGATCAAGAGAAAACAAGGGTTGAATGAATTATGCCATGAGAGTTCTAAAGCAAAGAGAAAGTTTAAGGAATGGTAAGGGCTTTTAAAATAACTGACATAACACATACACTATCTGACTTTTATGTATCAGACAAGGTATAATGAACTATAACCCTTATCAGCCTATGCCTGGAATAGTTTTGTGGATGAAAAATAGTAACCTCTAGGCTCTCAAATAGTGATTAAAGTGGAGAAAGTACCAGCTTTATGTTCACCACGTACCACTGATACTCCTTAAAATGTTACAAAAAGCTTGTGAGTAGATAGGTGAATGTCATTCAAACTTAGTTAAAATCAGCATTAACACACAGCTACATGAAAGTGAGACTAGAATTTTCTACCACCTGTTACTGTGACAAATGGAATGCTCAGCTATACCACAGCTAATTAAAGCAGAGATTGTTGAGTGTGCAAAAACAGAAGAGGCAAGAAAAAATAAGAGGCATATTAGCATAACAGAATATCACCTAATTATTAAAATGATTAGTATAATAAAATTATGGGAAAGGGGAAAATTTTCACAAAAAATGTTAAGTGATAAAGTAAAACATGGCTTTATTGAACTTTTACAGATACCGGGACCTGTAAAGATGTAAAACTGATATATTTCTATGGATTAAAAATCAGATGGAAACATAAAAGGATTATTTCTTTCAACTTACATTTTTTATTATCCTTTAAACTTGATTGAACAATGCATTATTTATGTTTAAAAACAAAGTGAAAAATGTGAAAAAAGGGAGGGAAGGAAAGATGAAAAGAAGACACTAAAAGAATAAGAGAGACAGAGTGAAAAGATGAAAGCTTAAATTAGAAACAAAAGTCAGAGAATCAAGCAAAAAGGAGGCCAGGGAGCAGCGGAGCTCTCTCCTTTGAAGACTAAAACACTGAGGAAGGCACGTTGTGTGACCAGGGCGTGTCCCCTCCTATTTCCCTTCCCTGCTCACTTAAAACGCCTGCTTGCCTGGCTGCTATGCGATGCCTGTCTGGTGGACTTTCTGTTTTTGTGTTTTCTCCACTAAGCAGCAGAGGTGACACAAAATCCCTTTGCTTCCTGCAGGGAAAGGGAGTCAGCGTTCCTTAAGTAACCTTTGTCTTAGGAAGCTGAATGGTCTAAGCAGACACGTGAAGCAGCGTGCTCTGCTAGCACACTGTTAACAGGCCTGGCCATCAAAGGCCCTGAGAAAAGAGGAGGCGCTGCAAAGGCAAGAACTAACATTTTTTCATAGAGAAGAAGTTTTGGAAAAATTGGTACATTGTCTCTGCAGTTGGATAGCAATGATCCCCCTTATGGGATGTTCAAACACAATCAGAGAAAAAAGTGCTAGCCAAATTTAAGTCAAAAGGAAATCACTTACTGCATTTTTAAAATTACGAGGCAGCAGCCAATGAGAAACATATCCTGAAGATTTCAGATGATCTTAGAGTGTTAGTGGTCAACTCCAAGCAGACAGATCCATGTGTGTGGAGGCAATATCATTTTAGCTCCTTCCAGAACCCTTGGAAAGAACAACAAATTACTTGTACAACAGTTGATAATGTAGTAGTTATGGTTTTTAAATACAACTCTCATATTACCAATTCAGATTCATCTTGGCAGAGTTAAGTCTGAACTTTTTTATGCTTCTGTAGAGCAGTAGCCAAAACTCTAAACTCCCTAGCCCCTGTTGTGAATGAAAGTGTTTTTCAAGTTGTAGATGCTCATTTGGGAAACCATGTAATGGAAAGATGTCTTTGAAGTCAGAAAAAATACAGTTCCAAGCTCAGGCTTTCACCAGTTCATGACCTTGAACGAATTACCCTCTCTAAGATTCAATTTCTTCACCTGTAAACAGGACATTTGGTGAGTATTCAATGAGATGATGCACCAAGTGGAATGGCCAACCCATAGCAGGTGTGTAAGAGTTGGGAGTTATCTTGTGCAGGCATTTTCACAGTAGTGCATTCAACTGAGACTCCTCCGTAACATTTTGTAGTCCATATTTTAGTGGTCATGTGTCACATACATGTATATCTATAATCTGGTATCAATGAGTAGAATGGAATAGAATATGATTGGACTCTATTAGAAGAAACATAAATTCTTGTTTAACCTATACAGAAAAAAGAAAATAACATTTTACTAGGATATTAAGAGCCCAAACTTAAAGGAGCTTGGGCTAAGTAATTAACATGAATTAATCCTCATATCCACTTCAGGAGAAAAAGTGTTACTATTTTCTTACTTTGCCAACAAGAAAACTGAGTTAATGAGATAAATTGCCCCAAGTGACACACCACTGAGAAAGTGGAAAGATTCTGAAAGTACGACTTCAACTGTCTGAGTGTAGATTCCAAGATTTCACAAATAACAGACTTTCTAGAATTGTGTAGGGAAGAGAGAAATATCACATGCATACATTAATCATGCACAGTTCAACACCTAAAAATGGAGGAATATGAAGATTCATTCACACACTATACTGATAGTGAATTAGAGCGGTGATTTTCAATCTTTCATCTCATGGCACACACAAACTACTAAAATTCTTCAGCACACCTAAAAAATGTATACTTTTTGCTGATCTGACAAAAAAAATGTAAGTATAAGCTTGATTCATTCACACCGGATGGCTATTGTTGTGTTGGCTGTGGTCAGTTTTTTATTTGTCAGTCTAAGGGAAAAAAGGCCAGTGCCCCTGACTAAATAATCAGGTATTGCATGTTTTAAAAGTGCTTGTGGTACACAAGTTGAAAAATCACTAGACTAGAGCATGTAAGGATAGCACTCTTCAATATGAAGAAAAGGGTTTGGCAGGGAGTGGGAAAGAGGATTATTCAACACTAAAAGCAGGAATGGGAATGACCAGGAGAGCAACCTTGGCAGTGAGTCTAACAGTGCACCAGGATAGCAGGTTTGTCAGATTACTAGAGGTGCTATATGCCAAGTTGTGGGAAGACTAAAGGAAAAAGAGAGGTAGTACAGACCCTAAAGAAAGACAGAAGTGTTACTGCCCCGAGGCTTGAAGAGCCACCAGGTTGTGGAGACGGTGATCTTTGAGGAGGGCACCCTGGCAAGATTAGTGTTCTTCACTGAGGAAGGTGAGGTGAGAACACAGGAAGGGAGCTGCGGCAAGAGGTGTTCTAACTCCACTCTCTTCGCTTTCCTTAATCTGCCTGTACTCAACGATGGCAGAACTCATTTAGAAATAAGGAGTTTGCTGAAATAATGGGCACAGATCATCCTCCAGTTGGGACACAGGGAAGATACCCAGAGACAGGTCATGGAAAATTTCATACAAGATGTCAAGGAGTTGGAATATTATTCCATAGGTGGTTGGAAGATGTTAAAAGTTTTAGAGAGATCACTCTTCACCGCTGTACCCCTATGGGCAGTTCCAGCCAGTATTCTCTGTGGCCACCCAACGAGCTCCTCTTGCTCTAAACCAATGGACTGTGATTTTGAAGAAGATGAAATTAAAGAGGGCAAAGCTGGAGGTGGAGGGGCAGTGAGGATGCTAATGCAGTGTTTATCGGGATGAGAGCCTGAACTGGAGTAGTGTTGATGGGGATATAGAGGATGACTTTGATAAATGTTTTGGAGGTGAGATATGGGGATTGAACGAGAGAGGTCAAGGATGTGTCTAGTTTTACTGTTTGAGACTATGACTAGTTGTACCACAGAAGGAGATAGAGAATACATGCTAACAAGGAAATTTTGTGATGAATATAATCAACTTAATACATTTGATTTTTTAAACTATGTTTATCAGTGTCTTATACAAATTTAAAGTCATTTTGATTTTAATTAACATCAAGATTTATAATTGTTAGTTTCTACTTCAAGATCATTCATAATCTGGTCTTCATCTTTCCCACTAGTATAACACCTAAAAATATAGACTTTGAAGCATATTGCAAGTATCATAAATATTTTTGGTCTCATGTTTCCCTCCCCCCAATCAACCCATATTCCATTTTGTAATGGTTGGAGAGTAACTCAAATTTGTTTACAAGGTTTTGACTATATGTAATCTTAATTAAATCACAAAATAATATATATTTGAATTTATTATAAATATTATCCAAATAATTTTAAAAAATTAATAGTCTAGTACTCCAGGATTTTTCTCCTTTCTAGAACTATTATTATGAGTGGCCTTAGGCAAGCTACTTCTTTCTCAGTTTCAATAATGCACAACCACTTGCAGTGTTATAAATGAGTTTTCATAAAACACTCCCTTCCTATAGGCAAAATACAAATAATAATACTTCACAAAATTGAGGTCATGGCTATTAATTATTTTATGTTATAAGCAGGGATGCAGCAGATATTTTGTTTCTAGGACAGGATGTTAGTTCGTTGTGATGCTTTGTTCTCCTGTGTAATTAGAGATCACTTAAAAAGTATACTTAAAATATTACTTTATGTTTAAATCTTTCTAATAACATGTTAAAGGATAACAATTTATTATGGAATTATTATTTCCTTTATTATATTCTCTCTTATAAGTACTGGATTGTAAGTGCCTTAAATTGATGCATGAACATAACTATTAACATTTATTCCTGCTTTGCTCTACTTTTTATTTGTGACTTTTTCAGTTAATATAATAAGGCTTTATTTGCAAGGCATACCCTCCAGAAGGTGTTTGTTTCTTATTTGGCACTACATTGATAATTTCAGTAGCTACAACATTAATTGCATCTGTTAAAATAACCCTGTACTTTCAGTTAAGCTAATTTGCTGGTCATAAATAGTTTAGAACATTTATTAGCTGATTCATTTAGTGTTACTTTTAAAAAATAATTAAAATCTTTACTAATTAGTACCATTTGTCCACAATCATTTTCCTAACAAAGTATTGCTTTCCTACGTACAGGTAAATGCTTAAAACAAACAAAAAAATACCAGGTAGATGTAAGGATAAGCTTGCTCTAAGCACAGCCACTATTGTCAGACTTTGGAACCTGGTGTTTGTTCAGCCTTCACAGGGATGCAGTCCACCTTCTCCCGGGGTTGCCTTCTTGGTAGAGATACCGCTTTGGGACTTACAAATGCTCTGAAATGCATTGACTCCCTCATTTCTGCCAAGAAATCCTTTAGTTGGATGTTTACTTCAATTATCCCAAATAGAACTTAACATATACTTGCTAGTTTAGGGGCCTTAAGCACTTCTTAGGGCCCGGCAAAATACTTCTAAAAGCTCTTGCTTCCTGTCCTATGCGGAGAGACAACATGGAATCACAGCTTGCCATGAACTTGCAAAACAGAATTTTCCTCTAATCTGCAGGGTTTTTACATAGTTGCTCTGCTAATATTCCGTCCTTTAATTTTTCTGCAGGTAGTTCAAGAGTAAGAGTTTTACCAAATTGCTTTAAAGTATGGCCATCAGAAAGAAAAAGGCCACCACATCTTGGCTGTTTCACATATGATCCAGATATTCTGGCAAAGAGTATTGTACATAAGAAAATGAAGATAATAATTTCCTTATCACCATGATTCTGAGATTGGAGCCTAGTCGTTGGAGGCATATTCCTAGCCAGTTTATTTGCTTGACAGCTTATAGCTATTTCTTTTGGCTGGATATAGTTTATGATTACAAATGAAGTGGAACATAAGGAGTTCAAGTTTCTAGACAGTCCTGTCTCTTCTGTGGGGGTGTGAACTACAAAGATATAATTAAAAGTACTTTTAAAGAACTATGTTAAGGAAAAAAAAAAACCCAAACCAAAAACCTATTGAAAGAGCCACAGGCTTTAAACACATGTCTGCAAATGTGATGGTTTATAGGCCAGGGCTTTGTAAGTAATTAGGTTTAGATGAGGTCATGAGAGTGGAGCTACCATGATGGGATTAGTACTCCCAAGAGAAGGAGAGACACCAGAGTTCAAGCCCGCTCTCTCTCCCCCTCTCCCTCTGCCTTTTCCTCTCCCCCTTTCCTGCCTCTCCCTGCTGCTTCCCTCTCCCTCCCTCTTTCTCCCTCTCCTTCTCACTCCCTTTCCCTCTCTCTCCCTTTCCCTCTCCCCTGCTCTGCCATGAGCACAAAGCTATCTGCAAGCCAGGAAGAACAGCATTTTCACCAAGAACCAAATTTGCTGACCTCCTAATCTTGGACTTTCTAGCCTCCAGAACTGTGAGAAATAATTGTCTATTGTTTATGTCACCCAGTCTATCATTTGTTACAGGAGCCCAGACTAATTAAAACAAGTTCTTTTTGTTTATTTACTTGAAAAGAGACAAGAAATCCAAAATTCCATGGTTATTAAGCTAGATCTGATGAATGAAACTGAGGTGGGAACTATCCTCCATTTCTTTCTTCTGTTGTGCCACAGTTTATTTCTACACTGGGTAAGCATCAAGCAGCTACAATCACTGAAAATGAAGCATCCATCCTTTTATGAAAATTTCAGACCATTTGAGCAGCAATGGGAAAATATTGCTTTGAGAATTCAGCTGATGGCTTTGGCCATGATTCACCCTCATTTGGGTTTGAAGGAAGTGACAAAGTAGAAAAAAGGTAAAGTTGGATATGCACAGTTTCCTAATTACTCACGTCAATTGAGTTTTGCAGACATACTCTGTATTTCCTTGCATTTTGATTTTATTTTCAAATAATGAAACTAGAAAGGAAATGAAAGGTCAAAAGCTGCTAAGATAGATGCTTTAAATTAAGGGAACCATGATGGGCCATCTAGACACTCCAGTGGACTGTCCTTGCCCAAATGAAAGAAATTTTGAACCATTGCCTTTGGAATCCTTTCTCCCCAGCATCAAACCATGAGCCCCAGAAAGGCAGAGCTAATTGGCTGAACATTCCACATTCACCCAGCACTTGTCTGTGCCTCCCTCTGGGCTCCCTATTCTCACCACACTAGCTCCAAATAAGAACGAGCCAGTCTTACGTCCTTCCATTCAAGCAAGGGATGCCAAAGTTTCTTATTAAAGTTCAGTCTGTACTTTTTTTTAAAAGCACTTCAATATTAAACCTGATTTTGTTGGTGACCCTCTTAAAAGGACCAGAAAACTGTGGAAGAACAGTCTGGACTTGAAAAAAACAGTTCTTGAGACTATTGGTCCATGGTGTTCTTGGAACCAAGAAGCGCCTCTTGGTGGAGGAATGGGGTGAGGAAGGAAGGTTGCTGGGCTCCGTTTACAGGATCATCTCTTTATTGTCCTTAGAGCCAATTAAAAACAACCAGAGGAGGCTTCCATTCATGCTGCTTTAATTTAAGACTGTTTTTAATTTTAGGAGAATGAAAATTCTTTATTTGGTAATTTCCTTTCTTGCTCAATGTTTGTACTTTTACAAGGTTTTCTCTCTTATCAGCTTGGCCACTGTTACAGCTATTGTAACTCAAATGTTGACAAAGGGTAAAAAATAAAAAAAATCCCCAAACCCCTCCAAAACAAAACTGCAAAAACAAATATAAAAAGATTTTATTTTTGGCATGATGCCTTCAAAAGGGTACAGTTCTTACAGTTCTGGTAACAAAGAGTGCAACAAGTCTCATAATTATAAAATATGGCAGGAGCCTACTTTAATCTTTTTAGGAAATAATTAATTCAAAGATAACCCAACCTGTTTTCAAAGAAACTACTATACCTTAAAGCCCTTATATCCTGAAGACTGGGATATTTCCTCACAACACTTTAAACATTTTGTTTCAAATACTTTAAAATATATTTCGTAGCCATCTATCAAAATATCACAACGTGATGTTAGCAAATGTGGATGTGGACTTACATCACAGCATATATACAATATCTATGACCATATCTTACAGTCTCTGTTACAGTTTGGGATATATTGTTTAGAATCTGAAATAAGTTAAAAAAAAAAAAAAAAAAAAGCTTAGCCAGATATCCAGATTGCGTTTTCTATGAAACATGATTTATTTTGGAGACTCATTACTTTTGACTAATGTTAATTTTATATTTTACCGCGGCTCAAAACTATGTTGGACTGTGACAATGTAAAAAAGAATAGGACAAAACCTCTGCCTTTGAGTGTATAGAGGAGAGGTAGGGAAAGACAGTGACCAGAAACACCTAAGCTGAGTGATAGGGACGACAAGGTGTACAGGTGAACATGGAAGAATCACTAACTCAGCTGGAATGTGGAATGGTAGGCTTGGTCTTCTCTGTCAAGTTGCTCAGAGAAGAGAATATAAAGCATATGGGGGAAAGGGTATTTTCCCCTGTAATAATCTCAGTGGCAGTGAGGAGCAAATGCAAAATCCCAGTTTTTTCATCTCCACCCTCAGCAACCCTTTGCAAGCCCAAAAGAATATGTGAATTCTTATGCTTCAACTTGAAAATTAATAGAAAATATGTTTTGTAATCTCTTCCATAATACTAGATTGGACCATACAAAACTGGAAGCTTTGTAGGTCAAAGACAATTAAATAATGCTGATTTTATAGAGTGCAGACATCTGAAAAGAATGTTTTGAATGATTTGCCCTTTGTTTCTTGTCATGCTGTTTCACACACCTGTGGCACTGCTGTCCTGGGGAATGGACATGTGTGACAGCATAGAAGGGTCCACTGGAGAGCTGGGAGCTGGAATTGTTTGCAATGGCTGAAGTGAGTTTCTAGGTTGGAACTGGGCGGTCCAGTGGACAGGTAAATCTGGGACTGCCAGATGTGGATTTTTCCTGAGCTTGGAAATTAAGTGGCTTGATCTACAAATAGCTCTCTGACAGTGTGCTATTATTTCTTTCATTTCACAGATGAAAAACTAAGGCACAGAGAGTCTAAGTAATTTGACCAAGGTTACACAGCTTGAAAAGTAGAAGAGTCAGGATTTGAACCCATGCTTATTCTAACAGTGTGAGAGAGAAGCAATACTGGAGGACTGGGAGCAAGGATAGAACCTAGTCATGCACTATAAGCTCATTCTACTGGATAGCTGAGGAGCAGTTGGGAAATGAAAGGTGGTAAAGGGTAAGAAACAGTATAAGGAGGAGGGGAGATATTTGAGAGTTTTTCCTTAAGGGTTAAAAGCAACAAAACTTGGTAAATAATTAGAAATGGCAAACAAGCAAGCAAAATATAACCGGAGATATTGAAATTAAGAACAAACTGACACTAATTGGAGGGGAGGAGGGAGGGGATAGGAGGGAGGGGATAATGGGGGGAAAGGGGAAAGTGTCATCAAGGAACATGTATAAAGGACACATAGACAAAGCCAAAGGAGGGTAGAATCGAGGGTGGGAGGTGGGGATGGCTGAGGTGGGGGTGGAGTGGTGGTGGGGAAATGGAGACAACTATACCTGAGAAAAAAAAGAATTAGCAAAATAAAAAATATATTTAAAAGAAAGAAATGGGAACAAAAGAGGAAAAAGAATCTGAGATAATAGTGCCATTGCTTATCTTTACTTTGTGCTTGCTGTATGCCAGCCCCAACTGACACGTTCTACTTGGGTTGTTTCATTAAATTATATTAGAAATCTCTGTATGCTTGTTTCCCGAATGAGGAAATTGAGTTTCTCAAAGAGGTGAGTTCACTTGTGCAAGGTCACCAAACTTGTAAGTAGTTGACCCAAGAGTTGGATTCAGGTTTGTGCTTAAATCACTGGGCAAATTCTGGCACCATGAATTGAAACACAGAAGAAGAATAATCACAACAAGACAATCTGACATTTATTGAGAGTATGTTATGTGTCAGGAAGTATTCTAGGCCCTTTTTGGAAATTAAGTGGTTTAATCCACAAATAGCTCTCTGACAGTGTGCCATTATTTCTTCCATTTCACAGATGAAAAACTAAGGCACAGAGAGTCTAAGTAATTTGACCAAGGTTACACAGCTTTAAAAGTAGAAGAGTCAGGATTTGAACCTATGCTTTTAAAAATTTCATTATGCTAAAAGTTTGAAATGTGGTTAAAGCAAAGAAAAATATCCTCAAGAGACTTAGATTCATTGGTGATCTAGTCTAGGGATATAGATTTGGAAGGCACTTCCTTATAGCTGAACTTTGAAATCTTGGAAGTATATAAGATCACATACAGACCATCATAAGCTGTGCATATTATAGTGATGGAATGACCATCTCCATGATTACAAGACTCCTAAACCTTCTCTAGTTGGAAGAGTGCTATTTAAATACTTGTTCCACAGCATGAAGCACTGCCAATCAACCACTCCTTTCTCTCAGAGAAGTTGTCACTGTCACCACTGATATATTAATCTCATATACATGAATATTTATTTACATGTAAAAATGTGTTATAACTGATAACCTTGTCAATGCATTTATTTTGTCACAGGTTTTCTATTTTGTCTATCTCCCAGTTTTTTGGTGGATAGAAAAATCATAGTTTTTAGTGCTCTGAGGCTGTGGTACTTCTCAGTGTTTCAATCAGACTAAAATGAAGAACTGAATCAATTAATTATTTAGTTAAGAGAAAAAATATAATTTGCTATAGAGCAATAGTGGAAAAAAGAGTAATTATTTTTAATATTGAATTACCTCCCAAGTTGTCTCAATTCTCCAGTCTGTGACTATGCCTGTAGAAGCATAATTATCATGAACAAAATTTAACCACTTGTTGAAATGTGCATGCTAGAGTGGAAATAGAATCCATGAACAAAAGTCAGGTTTTTTTTTCTCAGATGCAGGAATTCAAAGATATGTTGAAAATAACAAAAATACTGTCAGAAAATGTTTCTGAAGTTTAAAGGTAACCACCATTCGGTATTCTTTGAATCCTCCATAAGTGTGCCTAAACAATGTCAAAATACAATAATTAGTTAGGAAGTCATACATCCAGTGAAATAGTTATTTAGTTTGTGGGAAATTGAATCTGGTAAATCAGCTGAATCCCATCCTGTTTTCTTTCTTTTGTGGACTCATTTAAATTGTTTTCAGTGTGTGAAAACGTTCTAAATGAAAATGAGAGTCTCAAAATTTGATGTACGTTCACATGATATACTAAAATGGGCCCTGTGGACCTTCATTTTACTTGTTTTAGCTCATGTAATATTTATAGCCACTGGGCCGGGTAGATATTAGTTTCACTGTGAAGAAAAGGTACTGGGTTTCTGAATGGTGAAATGACTTTCTCCAGGCCATGGCACCCTCAGGGCAGACACAAGATTTTAAGCAAAGTCTCCAAGAAAAATCCAACTGTCTTTACTATATTAGATACTTCTGGATTTTGGGTCTTTATCTACAAGTTTGATGATATTTTTCGTACCAGAAATGTGAAAAACTTAACTCTTGTTTATATCAATTACCCTATGATAACATTGGTTTTCTTATGCACCATTTCATTTAAAACTGCAGTTTCCAAGAACCTATTGACAATGTCAAGTGAGGACTTACTATACTGAGGCTTTGGTGGTAAGTCTGCAACAGAAAATGAAAGACCATTTTGGGGGGGTCTGTCATTTAATCAGAAGACTCAGCAACCTTCTTCTGAAGCAGGCTACGGCTACTTAAAGAGAGAATATAGAATCTTCAGATGGTAACACACCCAAGTGACACACCACATCTGTGACACAGCAAGGACCAGCTTCAGGATTTCTGAGGTCATTGGTCACTTTGTATTCAGAAGACCTAGTTCTTTTATGTCTGTTTGGCTCTCTTCAGCAACAGGTGTCCACAGGTGTAAGCCTGTGTTGATACTTGCTCTTGAATTTTTTTCTTCCTCCCACTGAAAGAGTATTAAAGATATTGAATTTATGTCAAATGCAGCTGCTTTGATCAAGCAAGCCACAACAGGTAAAAACAAAGATATCAGAAAGTTTTTGGATGACATCTATTTTTCTGAAAAAGGAACAGTTCAGCAGGTTGATTAATAAGATCTAAGTTGTACGGCTACAGAAACAGTAAGGTGTCAGATGATTTCTCAAACTTATTTGTAATACTTAAAAAATGCAATTAAAACCACGTATTGAAAAATAAAGAGTATTAAAGAAGAAAAAAGATATATCTCAGTTAAGGAAACTCAGCCTTAAGTCAAGCTCAGTTTAAGTTTAGAATTGTTTGCATGAAATGGCACTAAAGAGGGTAGCATGAATGACAATATGCACAGAATCCTTTCTATTAATGAATTCATGGTTAAGTATGTAGAAATCAGCTTATGGGAAATTGTGATTATTACTGTTTACCATTTTTTCCACTCTCTGCCACATGTTGAAAAATCATGGAAGGAAAATATAAACATGTCTGGTGATAATATCTATGTTATTGTTGAAGACTTTTTTCTGATTGAGAAAAACAGGTTGTCTTCCCAATTCAATTACCTGTTTGAAAATTGTTGTATTTTCTGCTGAACAAACTCTTCAGTGCCTGAACTGTGATCCCTTTTCATTCCTAGTTTCGAGTTCTTTTCATCACACATTCTTGTTTCTAGTATAGCTCAGCTGGCTATTCTCACACAGATTTGTGCACATATAGTCACAGCTGTACAGGGACAAACGTTTGTTAATGTCTATTCTTTGGTGGGAAAATGTATAAAGAACCAACATTCAGGAATTTATTTAAAGTCTATTTTTTCTGGTTTTGTGATAATAACTTTTATGCATAGCAAATTGGGAATAGACAATGTGGATTTTAGTGCAGACAGAGTCAAGGAAATAAAGGTGAACAGAAGTCAAGTCTCCTCCAAGACTCTGTAAACCAAAATAAATTTTAAACTGTAATAACAAATAAAAAATTTATTTGAGCCAAAGGAATTCTGGCCTGGGAGACAGAGATTCCACAGAGACAAAGGGGAGGTGCCTTTTATAGAGAAAGTCCCCAATATTATGCAAATGAGATTTCCAAATTGTGCAGCTCTAATTGGTCAGTATAGATGAAAGGGAAGATACAATTTGTGTAGTTCTGATTGAACAGGGAAAGTCTCAGTCCATTGGTAGAAAAACAAAGCCAGAGTTTTCCTGCAATGGTTGACTCTGACTCTGTGTTTTCCTGCAATGGTTGACTCTGACTCTGTGGGTTAAATAAGTAGGGTACAGTGAGGGAAACCGAGAGCTCAGTCTGCGTACATGAGGAGCCCCTTCAGCAAATGGCCACTAGGCTCTTATTATTCATAAAGTTTGGGTCCTTGGTTAATCATGGAGAGTCCATCTGAGGAGAGGAATTCCTTCTCAGGTTCATATCGAGCGAATCCTTCTTCTTGGGGTCCGTGACTTTCATGCCCTGACTTGTCTAAAGTGCCAGGAACTCTAGGTTTTCATAATATAAAATATTTTGTGGGTGGAAACAGATCCAAAAGGTTTACTAAACCTAGGCCACTGAATCCACATTTGCTTGAATGTGTACAGACAGGTCATTTCATATATTCACTGTTGTTTTTCCTGTTTAAACTGTATTATAAAATATGCCAGAAAAAATCTCATTGTTATGTTGGTACTCAAATCAAAACTATTTAGGCTTTGCCATATCTCCAGTCTGTTGAGAGTATTTTAAGATCATATAAATAATCCCAAGGTTTCCAAGAATAAGTGCTGGAAACTGCTCAGCAAACCCAGCTATTTTAGTTCCCATCCATCCACACTTATTCTATTTCCAAAACCATGCTCTTTCCCCTCCTCTTTCTTATTAAAGATGGCTAGCATTACTCTTCAGTAGGTACACAGGATGAAATGCAATGCCTTTTATTTTAAAAAGTTTATTACTTTGTAAATGAAGAAAATAGTGTGATTGTTGCTAGCATACACTAATTTTGGCCATATTGAAGTTTAAGCTAAAACCTGGCCCAAATCCTAAAGACCATTAGCAAACACAAACAAGTGGTGGCTTATGTGTATTTGTATTCAATCCAATCCTAGTTGTCTGTTTACAAAATATACTTTGTTCCTCAAGACACTTCCTGGAGCCTTTGCATTGGTGTTGGGTTTCTTAGCCAGCACACACAATGCCATGGAATTTAAAAAGTCCTGGATTATCTAGTCAGCCAAGAAAAAGGGTAGGAGTTAAAACAAAGTAGAAAGAAAAAGGATCCTTTTCATTAAGGGTCCTTTGGTTGTCTGTGTCTAGAACTTCCCTGAAGGATTACTAGATGGACCTCATTATTTGGAGAGGTCAAAGGTCACATTCTTAGTTTTTAGTACAATATAAATAACAGTTGGTTATTGAAGACCTGTCCTTCCCTCTGGTTTCGAAACTAACTTTTTTTTCAACTTGTTTTCAGTAAAGTGGGCTCTCCCCACAGGACAGGGCTGGGCTAGGATCTTACTGGATGATTTCAATGGCATCTCTCAGACTTTCTTTACCAGGTGGAAATCAATTGATAAAGCTTAAATCTAATAATTCAAGGCAGCAATAATAAAGGACAGAAAATGTGTAAGAGTGGTTGTCTCTGGGAAGCAGAACCATTGGGAGCAGGGTAGATCAGAGGAATATATATATACGTATATAAAATTTAATAAGTCTTAAAGTACCTGCTTTTTGTTTGTTTTTATTATTAAAGACATCATATATATTGTTTTCATTTAAAAAGCTCATTTTAAGTTAAACAATTTAGTTTAGTTTCTAAATTTTTTTTTCATATGACTCCTTCGCTTTTTAAATGTAATATAATTTTTAACCATAATTTAAATGTCCAGATCAAAATATTTTCTCCACTAATAAATGTTTAGTATCTGGGCCCCAGAGGAGGAAAAGGGTCAAAAGTACATTGTTATAATAGCAAGACAATAGTTGAATGAGGGAGAAAAGGGAACCTGTGATAAGAAACAAAGAAAAACACTGATCTTTTCAAGTTTGAATTTTTGAAAATTTACTACTACAAAAAAAAAATTCAGAACTCAGTTTAATAGAGTTATTGGAATATTTTTTTCCTACTTTTACTGTTTCGTTTGAGTCCTGTAACATTCTTTGGCTGTACCTATATTATATCATAAACCTGGTTAAGAGTACACACTTGGAAGACAAATAAACTTGGGTTTGAACACTGGCTCTTCCTACTTGACTCTATAAGCTTACTCCTGCCCTTGCATGAAATGCATCACACAATAGCACCTACCTTACAGTTTTACCACAAGAATTAAGTGGATGATGTATTTAAAGGGCTTAGTACATAATAAGCACAGAATACCTATTTTATTATTGGAAAGAAAAAGCAAATAACTCAGTAATGATGTTGCACAGGCATAGAATAAGTGCAGAAAATACACGTGGCATTACTAAAATATGAGTCAGATACATTTTTACATATTTCCCAGTGTCAAGGAAGACACCATTTTATCGTTGCTGAACGGACACAGTACTCACAAATTCCATACCCATATCAATACTCGAAACCTACTAAAGCAAAATTACTCAATAATGGATGTTAGTTTCTATCCAAGCAACATCATCACAGAGTTTTCTCCTGCTTTCCAGTTTTACAGGGATGATTTTATTTTGTCACAGAACTGGGCATTCTTGATCATTGTCCAAGTAAGTGTCTAGGGAATCATTTAGAAATTATGTCCCTAAGGATAAGAAATTCCAAAAATTACGATGCAAGGGGAGATGGTTTTCTCTCTGACTTACCTTTTAAATTCCAGTTTCATAGACAATAGCACCATGCTCCCTGTGGCCACAGAGAAAGCAGGAGAAGAAAAACCATTTTTCTTGGATCCTCTATTTGAACTGGTTTAAGTCTTAGCTGTCCTCTTTTCAAGATCAGGGAAAGCTACATTCACTTTCAAATGTGTTCTCTAACAGCATGCAGGACAAGGCTCAGGGTGAGGTAGGTCTACAGTCGCAGTGACTGTCTCTATGTCATACACACACTCACATGAACACACATGCGTATAACAATAGAGTATATGCACATTGGTACTCAACATTGAAATGCAAAGTCTAATTTTGGCACTTTCGGATTCGGCTTTTAGGTTTTTTTGTAATAGAAGTTTTATATATTTATTTATTAGAAGAAAACAAAAGCAAGAAAAAAAAATAGAAGAAAGAACAGTGGGTTAATCACTTAAGGAAATGGAGTTCATGCACACATTTTTTTATGCCTTCCTTAAGTGCAGAAACATTTATTCCCAATAAGTCTATGGTGAGAACTTGATTGCATCTTTACCTGTTTACTTATCTAGGGTCTTTAAGACTCTGAGTAGCAATAATGGAGAAAATAGCTCTCACACCTGCAAACAGAAAATATTGCTATTGTTCCCCAAAACCTGATTTCACATCAGCATGTGTTCAAGAGGATTCCTGCAGCACTTGTTTCCTGAGCCCTATTTCTCCTCCATCTCCTGTCGTCATCCTTGCACGGTCTCCAACTCCCCGAACTTCTTAACTCCCTTGCACCAAACCTCATGCCTAGATCACTGTCATTATTCACACTCTGTTTGGGGGAGGGAAAGTGAAGAGTATATACAATAAGCTTTAATTCCACTCTTAACAGGGACAGTTACATCATTTGTGGAGGTCCCATGCAAAATGAAAATATGCTTCCAGTGGGGGTGGAGAAGTCAGTTTCCTGTGTCTCAGGACTTCTGAGGGTCCCAGAGAAGGACTTAGTAGTCCTTGGTTGTCTTTCTCCCAATTGCTCTTCTAGGGTTCTCTGCAGTTTTCCTCTGCCATCCACAACCACTTCTCCACATTTTTCTGTAAACCTCTCAGGATAGTTTGTCCACTTAAGCATGCAAAGAGCACAGACCCTGTTCTTTCTTGCAAAGCTCACATAGGCTATCATGTATAACAGACTTAACTGAAAATCTTGGGATTACAGCAGAGAATTTTAACCTAAAACAGCTAACTTCTCCTAGGTCTAGTATCACTGTTCTTGACTTATGTAGGTCATATGCATGTGCAGGGACTCTCATATGTGTCAAATGTTTTCCTGGTCATAGATTATTTCTGAGGACACATTTTCTTCTCAGGATAGTCCCTCATTTCTAAGTCTCTGCAGGTCTCATTTAACTTATCAAGTGTTAGACTTGAAAACTTGAATCACATGGTGCTCTGCTGTGTAAAGATTTCTCCTCCACCCAGGACAGCGACCTTTGATGACAGTAGGCTGTGCTATAGGAGGGAAGTCATGGGCAGAGGAAAGTAGGATGCTTGCTCCTTGTAGGACCAGGTGTTTGTGGGAAAAAGAAGAGTCAAAGAGGGGAGTGAAGTGATCAGAACTGTGCCTCAAAACTTCCCTCTTTCAAGATGTCAGCTTAGAGAGAGGGGCATGGGTTAACTGGGTAAGAGAGAGCTTAAAAGATTAAAGTCTTCTGCTCTCTTCCTGTTTGGGACTCAGAAATCACTTGTACATTCTTCTCCTTGGCACCAATGTGGAGGGCATCACATCAAAATTAACTGACACTGCATTAGATTCCTAGGGCTGCTATAATAAAGTGCCACAATCTGGGTGGCCTAAAACAATAGAAAATTATTGTCTCATACTTCTTGAGTCCAGAAGTCTGAAACAAAGGTACTTGCAGGGCCACACCCCCTCTGAAACCTGTAGAGGTTCATCTTTTCTGGTCTCTTCTAGATTCTGGCATTTGCCAACAATCTTCAGAGTTCCTTGGGTTGTAGAGGTGTCGCTCCAATCCCTGTCTTCATTGTCACTTATAGTTCTCTGTGTCTCCTTCTTCTTTTTTTTTATGAGAACACCAGTCATATTTGATGAAGCCCATTGAACAACCTCATTTTCACTGAATTGGTGATATCTTTAACAGCCTGTTTCCAAATGAGAGCTTATTCTAAGATACTGGGTATTTGATTTAAATATATCATTTTTTTTTTTTTTGTGAGGGATACAATTAAACCCACGGCAGAAGTCTTGAAATTGTGATTTGCTGTGTGGAATAAATGAATTCCCAAAATTCTCTCATGGGGGACTTTGCCAAGAGCCATCTATGCTAAGAGATGAGGTCACCTTCCAGCAAACACTGTGAGGACTTCTTGACAAGACGTGGTTGAAAAAAAGATATCAACCACACCAGTGAAAACCAAGGTAAGACTCTGTGACTCAGGGAAAATACAGTCTCTGGGGGTGAAAGAGACCAGATCTCATGCCAAATCACTGCAGCCTTGAATGCCAGATAGACATGGAAATCACTCTGGAGACCAGACGAGGCCAGTCCCAAGGACCTTGACTCTCAATCCTTTGCCAAAATGTCATAAATGCTCCAGCCTTCTCATTTCTACTTACCCAAATGCAACTAAGAAAACTATGGGTTTTTGAAGTTTGTAAAGTTATGGGTCTTTGAAGTTTGCTTCAATTATTGCCTTGCTTTGAATGCAAGAATACCTGATATAGATGTTCAAGTTTCACTGCAAAATGACACCAAATCTACATAGGTACCAGTCACATGGTCAACCCATACAAGTGTGAGGGACACTTACAGTCTTGTTGGGGCATGTCCTGAACCTCCTGGCAGTGTGTTCATGCTTCTTTTTCTTTACAAGTGTTTGAGTTGGAAGGCTGAGAGGCAATTATAGTGTTTTCTCGGTGTCTACCTTGAAACCAAGACTGGTGAGAAATGCACCCAGAGCCCTGGCACAACCAAGGTTTATGTTATCACAAGAATTTCTTCTAAATGCAGACTTAAAGGAGGGGAAAGTAGAACAGAGCCGAGAAGCAAAGAAAAGGATGGGGGCCAGAGAAGTCTGACTTCTATGAATTTAAAGGAGGAAGACTGTGGTGAAATGCTCATCAGGCAGCAGTCAATGATACTGAGAAAGGGGCCAGCAAACTTAGCCTTCATATGTGTTCATAGGTAGTCTGACGCTCCTATTGCACAGACCCTCTGCTTGGGCAGGGGGGCGGTTCTTCCATAGAGGAACTGCGCTGGACCACAATCCATAATAATACATATTCTGTGAACTGAAGACCAAGATTAAAATGTCCCAAGGAAGTTAGGATAGAAGAACTAATAACTGCTGTTGGCTATCAATGGGAAAATCCAGTCCAATTGACTCAATCACAATTCATTAATGTTCTTTAAATTTATTATATTCATTTCATTAGAGTTATTTTCAAATTTACCATAAATGTACTGAGACTTACTTATAGGCTAAATTTAAAGTTTTGAATCTGATAGTTCAACTCCTTTTTCCTTTTAGTTTGTGAATACATGACCTATTATCTGCTAAGAAATAGATAAGGAACCATTTCCTGGTGACATATCTCCCCAACATTCTTAGGCATAATCTCAGAAATTTTATCCTGGAAAAAAACTTGAAAACATGTTAGTGTCTTTAAACTGAGAATTGAAACAGAAAGCATTTTGTATCCTTAAATATAGCATTTTCTGCCATGTGTACCTCCTGGGTAGGTTTAGTCTCCACATACATTTTATGAAAATATTTCTCTTCTCTCACACGTATTCTTAGCTATGTTTTTTTAATCAAACATTTAAATTTGAGTTAGATTGGGAAAGAAAAAAATTATTGTTTCTGACAAATGTTTTCTAGAAAGAATAATTTCTTTTTTTCCCAAGTGTATGTGTACGTAAGAAGTAAATTTATTTTTTTAAAGGGACAAAGGTACATCTAAGTTTAGTGATAAGAACATTTAAATATTTTAACATCCATTTATAGTTTATTATTTAAATTTATTTATTTATCTCAATATCCTAGAGAGAGTAGGAGTATTTCTTCACACAGGAGGTGATATATATATTCACAACTGGATTTTCAAAGGTTTCTCACAGAGTAGTCCTAAGATAGGAACTTGGTTACAGTATCAGCCAACATGTGTTTTAAAAATGCATATTCCTGGTCTCCTAAACAGGTCTACACAATAAGAACCTATGGAATAGAACCCAGGAACAGGCTTTTTGAAGAAAATTTTACTCTTTGCAACAGCATAGATGGACCTGGAGAACATTATGCTAAGTGAAATAAGCCAGTCAGAGAAAGACAAGTACCAAGTGACCTCACTAAAATGTGGAATCTAATATGAACAAACTGAACTAACAAGCGAAGTAGAGACAGACTCATAGATGGAGAGGAAGATGACAGCTACTATGTGGGGGCAGTTTTGGCACAGAATGTCTAGCAAAAAAAAAAAAGGACTCATGGACATGGACAACCGTGTGGCGATTGCAGGGGGAGGAGGGTATAAGGAGGATAAATGGTAATAGAAAAATACAATTAAGGCCCGGCTGGTGTAGCTCAGTGGATTGAGCATGGGCTGGGAACCAGAGGGTCCTGGTTTGATTCCCAGTCAGGGCACATGCCTGGGTTGCGGGCCAGGTACCCAGTGGGGGCCATGTGAGAGGCAACCACACATTGTTCTTTCTCCCTCCCTTCTCCTCTCTCTGAAGGTGAATAAATGAAATCTTAAATAAAATAAAATAAAATAAAATTTCCTTAAAAAAATACAATTGAAGCATTAAAAATAAAAGTAAAGAACCCTCTCTTCTCCCAGCTCCCATGCACAAATACATGCTAATGCTGGGGGTGTCCATTATTTCCTGAACAGGACTAGATAGTAATTGCTTCAGGCTGTGTGCGCCACATGTTCTCTGCTGCAACTGCTCAATTCAATCATTGTAGAATGAAAACAGTTTGTGGACACTACATAAATCCCTATGCATGGCTGCAGTTTGATAAAACTTTATTCATGTACATTGAAATTTGAATTCCATAGATATTTCCATCATAAATTATTATTCCTTTTTTGGCCTCCAAAAAACAATTTAAAAATGTAAAAACCATTCATCGGTCTGGTAGTGGTCCAAGTTTGTTTTCTAAACTGCAATTTGCTGACCTTAAAGTTTGAAGACAGAATAATGTAAAATGATATGATAATGATAGATACTTATAAATATTTGTTCAGAGGACAAGATAGTTGTGGCTTCCATTACTTCTAAGAGAAAAGCACACTGGTTGTTTATATTTAGT
Source organism: Micronycteris hirsuta (assembly GCA_004026765.1). Classification (NCBI taxonomy): domain Eukaryota; kingdom Metazoa; phylum Chordata; class Mammalia; order Chiroptera; family Phyllostomidae; genus Micronycteris; species Micronycteris hirsuta. Next base: position 256,789 of record PVJI01000060.1, read on the forward strand.
GATGCTACATTTTAACCAAAAGGTTAATAACTTCTACTAACCTTTACATGTTCAGTTCTTGCAACTATTATGAATAAATACCAATATTTCCTCAACCTCTTCACCAAGCAGATTAAAATAAGTGGCTACAGCCTCACATTTTAAAATTTTTTTATAGTGAGGATTTAACAGAAAATGATGTACCGCGTGATAATAAAATTATTTCTGGATTGATGGTCTGGACCAATCTATCCCCTGGGTAGTCAGAGGAACAGTAGTGAGGGAGTGTCTTTTCAACCAAGGATATTTCCCCCTTGTTTGTTTTCAAATCTTCCCTGCTATTACATTTTCAAAAAGCTATAGTAAACTGTCCTCTTCTTATGGATTCATGTGTAAAAGGATGACTTAATGGGATGTTAATTTGCACTGTCTCCCTTTGATTTTCCCACATCCAATGGAAAAACACCTTCATGTTTCCGATAAAGAGACTGAAGTAGAAGTGACCTGTGCACATCCCAATGACGATCTAAATCCTTTGTCTTCTGAGAGGATGATGTTCATCTTTTCCAGAAGGGAGGGGGAGGGAGATCCTGCCTTTGCACGGAGAAGAAACTAAAGCAAAGGGAGATGAGAGATTTGCAGGACTGGACCAGTGAGTTCACTTGGACCATCAGCTCTTCTCCCTTGAAGGATGCAGGGAAAGGGAAAGATCTGAAGAAAATGAATGTCCTGGGGATCTCAAGAGGATGACTTTACCACTGAGCCTTGACCAAAATCCCAGAACCCAAGTTAGGGCCCCAAACAGCCGCCAAGGTATCCTGTTCCATTGGACAATGAGCCCATCAGCAGTGATCAGACTGGCCAGGCGACTAGGGGACTCTTTTAGAACATTTGAACTCTACAAGCCCCTGTGTCTTCACACAAATCTGGTAGCAGAGAAGTAATGATAGAGCATTACCACCTTGGTGAATGGGATTGGGGTTAGATTTAATAAATTGAAATAAAATTGTTTCTTACTCAACAAGTATTTTTTTTTATCAGTAGAGTACAATTTAAATTTGATTTACTTACTTTCTTTTTTTAATTGTATTTTTTCCATTACCATTTATTCTCCCTATACCCACCCCCCCAGACCCTGCAATCACCACTCTGTTGCCCATGCCCATGAGTGCTTTTTTCTTTTTGTTTGGTCCTTAGCTCCCTCAGTTCCCCAATTCCCTGCCTCCGTAGTAGCTGTTACCCTGCTCTGTATCTATGAGTCTGTCTCTGTTTTTCTTGTTAGTTCAGTTTGTCCATTATATTCCACATATGAGTGAAATCATATGGTATTTGTCTTTCCCTGACTGGCTTATTTCACTTAGCATAAAGTTATCCAGGTCCATGTATGCTGTTGCAAAGAGTAAAATTTTCGTCTTCCTTTTTTTTTTACGGTTGAGTAGTATTCCATTGTGTAAATGTCCCGTAGTTGTTTTATCCACTCATCTACTGATGGTCATTCTTGGTGATTATAATTAATAGTATAATAAACATAGGGGTGCTTATGTTCCTTTCAATTAGTGTTTTGAGATTTTTTTTCAGATATATTCCCAGAAGAGAAATTGCTGAGTCAAAAGGCAGATCCATTTTTAATTTTTTGAAGTCTCTCCATACTGCTTTCTACAGTGGCTGCACCAATGTGCACTCCCATGAACAGTAGAAAAGGTTCCCCTTTCTCCACATCCTCACCAGCAATTGTTTTTAGTTTACTCATGACAGCCATTCTGACTTGTGTGAGGTGATGCCTCATCATGGTTTTAATTTGCATTTCTCTGATAATGAGTGATGTTAAGCATCTTTTCATGTCTATTAGCCATCTGTATATCCTCTTTAGAGGTGTCTATTCAAGTCCTTTGCCCATTTTTAAAAAAGAGTTTACTTATTTATTTTGCCGAGAGAGGGAAGCAGAGAGGTAAAGAGAGGCAGATAAACACTGATGTGCGAGAGAAACATCAATAGGTTGCTTCTGGCATGCCCCCAACCAGGAACCTGGCCACCAGCCAAGCATGTGCCCCAATCAGGAATCAAACTGGCAAACTTTCAGTTTGTGGCACAGCCACTCCAGTCAGGGCCCATTGTCCATTTTTAATTGGATTGTTTGGGAGTTTTTTTATTTGTTTTTTGGTGTTGAGTTTTATAAGTTCTTTATAAATTCTGAATATTATCTCCTTATCCAGAGTATAAGAAAATATGTTCTCCCATTCCATGGGATGTCTTTTTATTTATTGTGCTGATGGTTTCCTTTGCTGTGCAAAAACTTTTTAGTTTGATGTAGTCCCAGTTATTTATTTTTCTTTCATTTCCCTTGCCTGAGGAGATATATCAGAAAAAAATTTCTATGAGAAATGTCCGAGATTTTGCTGCCTATGGATTTTGCTGCCTTCTAGGATTTTTATGGTTTCATGTCTAACACTTAAGTCTTTAACCCAATTTGAATTTATTCTTATGCGTGGTGTAAGAAGGTGATCTAGTTTCATTTTTCTGCATGTATCTGTCCAATTTTCCCAACACCATTTATTGAATAAACTCTATTTAACCCATTGTATGTGCTTCCTTCCTCTGCCAAATATTAATTGACTATAAAGGTGTGTGTTTATTTCTGGGCTCTCTATTCTGTTCCATTGATCTATGAGTCTGTTTTAATGCCAGTACCATGCTGTCTTGTTTACTATGGCCTTGTAATGTAGTTTCATGTTAGGTGGCATGATTCCTTCAACTTTGTTCTTCTTTCTCAGGATAGCTATTGCTATGTGGGGCCTTTTGTGGCTCCATATAAATTTTTGAGATATTTGTTCTAGTTCTATGAAATATGTCATTGGAATCTTGACAGGAATTGCATTGAATTTATAGATTGCCTTGGGTATAATGGACATTTTAATGATGTTAATTAATTCTTCCTATCCATGAACACGGTATGTGCTTCCACTTATTTGTCTCTTCTTCAATTTCTTTCTTCAGTGTTTTATAATTTTCCAAGTACAGGTCTTTTACATCCTTAGTTAGATTTATTCTTAGGTATTTTATTCTTTTTGAGGCAATCATGAATGAGATTGTTTTCTTAATTTCCCTTTATGATATAGTTCATTATTGGCATATAAAAATGCAACTGATTTCTGAATATTACTTTTGTATCCTGTTATTTTGCTGAATTCATTTATCGGTTCTGGTAGTTTCTTGCTGGAATCTTGGTGTGCGTGAGGGGGTCTCTATGTACAGTACCATGTCATCTGCAAATACAGACAGTTTTACTTCTTCCTGTCCAATGTGGATGCCTTTTGTCTGACCGCTATGAATAGGACTTCCAGTACTAAGCTGAATAAAAGAGGTGAAAGCAGATATCCCTGTCTTGTTCCTGAACTCAAGGGGAATCTTGTAGATTTTGCCCACTGACTATGAGGCTCACAGTGGGTTTGTCATATATGACCTTTATTGTGTTGAGGTATGTTTCCTCTATTCATACTTTGCTGAGAGTTTTTTTCAAAAATGGGTGCTGTATTTTATCGAATGCTTTTTCTGTATCTATTGATATGATCATGTGCTTTTTATCCTTCATTTTTTTTATATTGTATATCACATTTATTGATGTGTGGATGTTGTACCTACCTTGCGTTCCCAGGGTAAATCCCAATTGATCATGGTATATGATCTTTTTGATGTATTGCTGTATTCATTTTGGTAATATTTTATTGAGGAATTTAGCATCTATGTTCATCAGATATATTGACCTATAATTTTCTTTGTAATGTCTTTATTGGTTTTGGAATTAGAATAATGTTGGTCTCATAAAATAACCTAAGTCTTCCCTCCTCTTGAATTTTTTGAAATACTTTGAGAAGAAGAGGTATTAGTTCTTCTCGCAATGTTTGGTAAAATTCACCTGTGAACGCATCAAGTCCAAAACTTTTGTTTTGGAGAGTTTTATTGATTACTGCTTCACTTTCACTAGGTATAATCTTTCTATTCATATTCTCTGATTCTGCCTGATTTAGTTTTGAAAGATTATGTGTTTCTAGGAATGTATCCATTTCATCCAGATTTCCAATTCATTGGCATATAATCGTTCATGATATTGTCCTAAAATCCTCTATTTTTTTGGTGTTGGTCTGATTTTATTTGTTTGGGTCCTCTCTCTTATGGAAGACCATTCTGCATGGCGTGGGCCCAGCTCCCACTCGGACAGGGGAGAGCGACACAAGGCCCATGCCCACGGATGAGTTCTCCCGTGGGGAATCAGGCCTGCATTGTACCTAGGCTGCTATGAGACTTGCTTTTGCTAAAACTCCCTCACCCTGGATTGGGGCAACAAGTGTTTACTACATATCTCTAAAGTAACTTCCTAAAGTCTGTGCTAAACCTCCCAAGTATGGAGTGTAACCAGTTCAACCACTTTTTTCCTGGATCTGTAACACCCTTCTCTTTGAAGTGATTAGCAACATTCTTTCCTTTGTTATCCATAAAAGGTAATCACCTACCTCTAACCTGTGCATAGTAAATGAAAACCACGCTCAATGCAATGTGCCCAAAAAAGCAATAAAAGGCCTGCCCAGGCCCTGGCTGGTATAGCTCAGTGCACTGAGTGCGGGCTGGGAACCAGATGGTCCCGGTTCAATTCCCGGTCAGGGCACATGCCTGGGTTGTGGACCAGGTCCACTGTGAGGGCCATGTGAGAGGCAACCATACATTGCTATTTCTCTTCCTCTCTGTCTCCCTCCCTTCTCCTCTCTCTAAAAATAAATAATGCTGGTCTTTGGTAGTATTTAAAAATAAATAAATAAATAAATAAAAGCCTGTGCCTGTCCAGGCAGGGATTGGGCTCTTTGGCCAGCTCTTGGGCGGGCTCTCCGGCCCTCTCTCTCACTTAGAAAGCGGCTATGCTGCCCCCTTCTCCTCCACAGGACTCGGTAGTCCATGTGAATTTGTCTTGTGTTGCAGCCATGACCCCGTGGACACTGCAGGCAGGCCAGTGTTCACATCACTCCCTTTCTTTCTTGATGCGTCTAGTTAAAGGTTTGTCAATCTTGTCTATCTTTTCAGAGAACATGCTCTCGGATTCATTTATCTTATGTACCTTTTTTAGACTCTATTTTATTTCTGCTCTGATCTTTATTATTTCCCTCTTCTATTCACATTGGGCTTTGATTTTTTTTTCTTCAAGTTCCTTTATTGTAAAGTTAGATTGTTTATCTGAGCATTCTCTTGTTTCTTGAGATAGGCCTGTAATGCTATGAATTTCCTTGTTAGGACTGCTTTCCCCGTGTCCCACTGATTTTGGGTTATTGTGTTCTCATTTTTATTAGTTTCAAGGTAATTTTTTATTTCTTCTTTGATCTTTATGTTGACCCATTCATTATGTAATAACATATTATGTAGCTTCCATATCTTTGTGCATTTTTCAGTGTTCTTATAATTGATTCCTAGTTTCATAGCTTTGTGGTCAGAGAAGATGGTTGATGAGATTTCAGTCTTCTTAAATTTTATTTAAGAAATAACGTTTTTTTTGGATTTTTAAAAATTTATTTATTTTTAGACAGAAGGGAAGGGAGGGAGAAAGAGAGGAAGAGAAACATTAATGTGTGGTTGCCTCTCATGTGGCTCCCACTGGGGCCTGGCCTGCAACCCAGGCATGTGCCCTGACTGGGAATTGAACTGGCGACCCTTTGGTTCACAGCCTGCACTCAATCCACTGAGCTACAACAGCCAGGGCTCAATCTTCTTAAATTTATTGAGATTTATTTTGTGCCCTAACATGCGATCTATCCTAGGAAACCTTCCATATGCACTTGAAAAGTCTGTATATTCTGCTGCTTTGGGTGAAATGCTCTGAAGATATTAATTAAATTCCTTTTATCTAGTGTGTTATTTAAGGCTGCTGTCTTCTTGTTGATTTTTTGCCAGGAACATCTACCCATTGAAATCAGGGTGATAATAAAATCCCCTGTTATGACTGTGTTTCTGTCAATCTCTCCTGTTATGTCCATCAAGATTTGCTTTAGGCATTTATGTGCTCCTGTGTTGTGTGCATAAATGTTTCCTAGGGTTATATTCTTTAGTTGGATTGTCCCCTTTATCATTATGTAATGTCCTTCTTTGTCTCTTACTATAGCCTTCGTCCTAAAGTCTAGTTTGTTCGATATACGTATTGCTATCTCACTTTTTTCCCTTTCAATTTTGCATGAAATATCTTTTACCGTCCCTTCACTTTTATTCTGTGTATATCTTTCAGTCTGAAATGGGTGTTTTGGAGACAGCATATATAAATATGGGTCTTGTTTTCTCATCCATTCAGCTACCTCTCTCTTTTGGTTGGAGCATTTAAGCCACTTACATTTAACGTAATTATTGATAGATACAAATTTATTGCCATTTTCTTTTTAAACTATTTTTCTCTGTTATTTTCTTTTTCTTTCTATTCTTCTTAAAGCAAGCCCTTTACTATTAGCTGTAGTACTAGTTTGGTGTTAACAAACTCCTTGAGCATTTTCTTGTCTGGGAAGATTTTTATTTCATTTTTAAATGATAGCCTTGCTGAATAATGTAGCCTTGGCTATAGGTCTTTGCTTTTTATCAGCTTGAATATTTATGTCATGCCAATCCCTTCTGGCCTGAAATGCTTCTGTTGAGAAATCAGACAATAGTCTAATTGGTGCTCCCTTGTAGGTAACTAACTGGTTTTCTTTTGTGGCTCTTAGAATTCTCTCCTTGTCTTTAAGATTTGCCATTTTAATAACGATGTATCTTGGGATAGGCCTCTTTTGGTCCCTCTTGTTCGATACTTTCTGTGCTTCCTGAACGTGTGTATCCTTTTCCTTCACCAGACTAGTGGTCACCATTTCTGCAGACATGTTCTTGGACCCTTGCTCATTCTCTTCTCCTTCTGATATTCCCATGATGCAGTATCATCATATTATCCCAAATGTTTAAGTTCTCCTCATTTTTTTAAATCCTTTTTTCTTTTGCTGCTCTGCTTGGGTGGTTTTTACCTACCTTGTCTTCCAAATCACTGATTTGATCCTCTGCTTCATCTAACGTACTGTTTATTCCTTCCAGTGTATTATTTTAGATATTGTATTCTTTGTTTCTGACTGGTCCTTTTTACAGTTTCTATGCCTTTTTGTCATGCTGTTAACTGTCCTTATAATCATTAATCTAAACTCTATAGCTGATAAATAGCTCCCCTCCATTTTACTTAATTCTTCTTCTGGGGAATTATCTTGTTTTTTCATTTGGGGCCTGTTTCTTTGTCTTACCATTTTTGCTGCTTCTTTGTATTTGTTTCAATGTGTTAGGTAGATCTGCAAAGACTCTGGTACAGACCTATGTCAGACACTGAATGTGACTGGCCCTGAGCAACCTCTTTGGAGCTATCATGATCCACAGCTTGTGTCTCTCTCTGCTAGGCCTAGGTGTATGCAGAAAGAACCAAGCTGCATACTAAAGCTGGCTTTTACCAGCACAGCATCTGGGGGAGGGTCAGCTAATGTCTCAGAACTCCCAGAGATCTGCCTTTACTGTTAGATGTAATCACTGAGACAGCCTCCAGCTCTACTCAGCATCCTGGCTTAAACTTCATAGGGTGAGGTATAAGAGATTCCTGTTAGTGGGGTTATTGCTTCCCCTCAGGCTGATGCAACTTGGAAGGGAGTGCTCTGCCTGAGAAAGATGGCTTATGCCGCATGGGAAATGATTCAGCACAAAGATCCTAGAGGAAGTTCCTTCAGTTCCTTCAGTTCTCAGAGCCACCATCCCCAGACTCTACCCACATGTCTTTAATCCACTCTGCTCTCTCTCTACTGAAGCTCAGGGTAAGTGGTTGCAAATGAATTTTGTGTGTTGGCCCTTTAAGAGGCTCTCTGTGTCTCTAGCCATGTCTCCCTGGTGGACAGAAAGCCCCATTGCTTTTCACAGCTTGATGTTATTTGGATTCCTTCCCCAGCTCTGGTTTTCTGGGCTGGGAAGCCAAGCTTGGGGTTTAGACTCCACACTTCTCAGGGGAAACCCCTCCCCACTGGGTGCGGAAATGTCCCTCTAGAACTTCAGAGCAACCTATAGGCAGCCCTTTTGTGCCTTCACACTCCCTACCAGTCTCTTTGTCCATGATTACAAGACTTCTCTCCAGCTAGTGTTCACTAGGTTATTCAGGGTGATTTTTCTTTTATTTAGTTGTAATTCCAGCTTGGTCCTGAGGCGAGGTTAGTTCAGCTTCCATCTACTCCTCTGCCATCTTGGGTCTCCCTTGCCTGCTTTCTTATAATGTTATTATTTTTACATAAATTACATTTATACCATTAATTTCACAGGAGCAATCACAAAAATTTAGCAATTAATAATCAATTGCAATTAGGGTTATTTATTATAATTATTGAAGAAAATAGCATTTAGGCAACAAGGATTAGTAATATAAAAAACTCAGAATAAGAAACAGATTATTATCTGATTCTTTATTTCAATGACTGAGTACTACTATGAGGCACAACAGATAAAAGGAGGAATAAGTAGTTGACAGTTTAGTAGGGATGATGACCTCTGTGCAATGAAGCTAGTACATAAGATTCCTGTACAGTTTAAGCACCAGTGAAGTTCAATGAATGGTAAACTATTTAAAAAGTAATTAAACCACAGGAATTTTCTTCCATTTTGTTTTATTAAATTGGCAATTGCCCTACCACATTTGCTAATGTTTGACTTTGGGAAAATTAAACCTGACTCATAGAAATTGATAAGGGCAGGGTTTGTTGGTATAATAGATAATGGTGCTTGTTGAATTATTCTTGAGTCTTTTCTACAGGACATACCTTGGGAATCTTTATAACTTCTGATATTATAAGGCCATAAAAATTCAGCAGTGCTTTCACAGGAATTCATATTTTCTCAATAATGTCATCATGTGAATGGGTTTGTGGGTGGGTATATGGGCAAGGCAGGTGATTGTTCCGTTGGTAGACAATCAGTAAAATATGTGGGTGTGAGAGTCCCTTCAGTAACTCAGGAAAACCCTCAAAATCCAGATTTAGCTCCCCTCTTACTATCCATATGATCATTACTACATAAACAAGTCCTTTAATTTGTTGAGTCTTCAAATTTTTCATCTCAAAATAAAGGATAAAAGTTTTAACTGCCTTGACGATTTCCAAGTCTGTCTTATCACGATCACCCAAAAAGCTTTAAAAAACATGGATTCTCTGTCAGACTCCCCAAAATTCTTATTCAGTGTGGACTGAAGAATTTATCTTACTTAAAGAGATCTCTGGCCTTTGTCTTCAGCTGCTGGGAAATGCTCTCTAAGCCCCTGGAATGTCCTGCCCAATCAGAAAGTCTTTGTTTGCCTGGGGCAGTCTAACATCGCGATGGATGATGGGGGCTATGGTGGGTACACAGCATTCATTTCAACCTTTCAAGAAGCTGGAGTCAAAAGGTATTAACCAAAACCTCCAAAAGTGGCTGGAGAATAAAGGTTAGCCAAGCAGGCAGTAAGTGATTGAGCCCTCACAAAAACCGCAGACACCACGTGTCTGGGTGAGCTTCCCTGGTGGGTGATAACTCTGCACATCATCACACACAGATGCCAGATGGTAAAGTGCCTATCTCTTCCTCTGGCTGGTTCTAATGTGTGTCTTTTACCTGTAATAAACAGGAACATGAGTATAAGAGCCTTCTATGAGTTCTGTGAGTCTCTCTTTGTGAATTATTCAAACTAAGAGTGGATATGGAGATCCTCAAATTTGTAGTCCCCTGGTCTGAAGTGAATGTGGTCCCTGAACTGGTGGCTGGTGTCTGAAATGATGGCAGTCTTGCAGGAGCTCTTTACTTTAACTTTTCAGTTTGCCTAATTGATTGTATTATGTATATTTGAAAGGAGGTAGGAACATTTAAAAACAAAATTTTGATGGTTATTGTTGGGCTATGTGAGGTCTGTCCAGAAAGTATCCAGCCATGCACTATAAAATAGAGACATTTATTGAAGAAGACACAAGAAACATTGTACACAGGACAATGACGCCTTCAAAGCAGGCACCTTGGGACCTCACACGGTTCTCCCAGTCACCATCAGCTGCCCCCATCATATTTTCCTGAATCTCATGGACAGTCTGAAACCTCTTCCCTTTCAAAGGTGATTTTAGTTTTGGGAAAAGCCAGAAGTCATAAGGCACCAATCTGGGCTGTAAGGGGGCTGAGTCACCTGGGTAACTTGATGTTTTGCCAAAAAACTCTGCAGGAGATGTGATGCATGAGCGGGTGTGTTGTCACGATGAAGTGCCAATCACCAGCTGCCCAGAGCCATGGCCTTTAGAATCATCCAAATAGTTTCCATGGAGGAATGTTCAAGTTTAATGCAAAATTTGATGTAGATTAATTGCTCTACTTGCTCAGTCATTTTGAATGTGATGGCCACACAGTACACATGCACACTCAATGGTGTCTATTCCCCCACTGACTAGTGGAGAAGTCATCTTCGTTCACTCATGTGCACTGCAGTTCACTCTCCTCAGCTGCCAGGTTATATTGATGTTGTGCAAACCATTCTTGTTACATTAATAATGGCTGACTCCTGATACTTTGTATTATATCTAGAAGTGCTTTCCAGATCTAAACTTTATTGCTTTAAATATTTTGTCTGGCTTATGCTTTTGTTTTTAATTTGGACCTCAAATGCAGACAGTTGAATGATTCATGTTCCTTAATTCATGGAATATTATCATTCTTGTTTTTGGCATAATTTTCTACTTCATTGATTTGTCCTCATGTCTATATTATTTCTTTTCATCTTGCTCTCTGAATTTACTCTCTTGCTTTTTTTCGACTGCTTAAGAAGAATGCTTATCTTATTTATTTTCTTACTTTCTTGTTTACCAAATAATTCATCTTAAGCTACATGCTTTTTTAGCTATACTGCACTCCTATGGACATGCAGTATTTTACTGTTCAGTTTACATTTTCCATATTTTGACATGTTTTACCATATTTAACTTTAACCGAAAAGTCATTTAGTAATAATCTACTTAGTTTCCAGATACATGGAATTTTTATTTCTTCTTTTGTTATTCATCTCAAATTTTACTAAACTTAAATTTAGAGATCTTCGGTCATTGTTGCCCAAATTTGTTATTTTATTTGAAATGGAAAAATGGTGATTTTATATCAGTCTTTCCTTCTGCATGTATTAGTTGAAATTCTTCCATAAATAAGAAATATCCCTCAGCAACCATTTTCTACCCTGAAATAGAGTTGTTAAAAATATAGTCATAATGAACATTTGATTTATTTACTTTTATCATTTTCAGAATCATAGGCTGGTGTCTTAGCAACCTTTGAGAGTAACCAATGTGTGTATTTTACTATCAGCATCCCATGAGCTGTTATATGCTTAAAGTGTTTCCATTTATTGTCTTTACTTTTTTTTCATGATTAGACTTCCCCCTCCAAGGTCAACAGAAGTACCTTTAGGTCAGTTCCTGTGTCTTTTCAACAGGATTCTGTTTATCTTTGATAATTTCTTTACTTTCTAACATAACAAGAAGTTTATGCCTGAAAGATTTAATTTATAAACTTTCAACCCCAGATCTTGTATCAGCTATTCCACTATGTAGCCAGGTTCCTTTTAATGGGAACCCTTTTGAGAGACCACAGGTTAGGTGCTAGCCATGCTAACAGGTTTATTGATTCTAGTCTGCAAAATATGTATGGCTATTAAAGCAAAACACATAATAAAATTGTCCTGGTATTGCCAATTCACATTTACACAGTAACACTTTTTTTTCGTTGTCTATAGGATACTTCTTTTTTAAAATTTTTTGTTCAATTACAGTTGTTCCCATTTTCTCCTCATTACTCTCCCCTGCCCTACCTACCCCCACCTCCCACATTCAATCTACCCTGCTCCGTTGTGTTTGTCCATGGGTCCTTTATACATATTCCTTGACGACCCTTCCCCTCTCCCCCACCATTATCCCCCTACCCCCACTCTGGTTACTGTCAGTTTGTTATTTATTTCCACGTCTCTAGTTATATTTTGCTCGCTTGTTTGTTTTGTCGTTTAGGTTCCACTTATAGGTGAGATCATATGGTTTTTGTCTTTCATGGCCTGGCTTATTTCACTTAGCATAACATTTTAACTTATCAATTTTATCTGCTTAGAAAATTTACTTTTCTTCTTCTCCCCTAGGCAACTTTATCATTTATCCTTAAGGTGTTTCTTTTGAAAAAAATTATATTGTCTTCCTCTATACTTACTCAAGAGTTTAAGTAAAGTAACTACTGTCTCCAGTTTGCTTCTTTCAACAATGTAACCTAGAGATCCACATCACTACACAGAGTTTAGTGTTTCCTTAGTGCTTTTTATAACTAGTTGCATGTGTTCCATCTTGTGGATGTATTAGTTTTTCAACCAGTTTCCTATTGGTGGTTATTAGGGTTGTTTCTAATGTTCTGTTATTAGATCTGTTCATTTTTAAATAAAATAGATCAACACTGTTGTCTTTCCATTTAAAAAGTACACATTTTATTTGTATGCTTATGGTGAGTACCCTTAATTCTTAAAGGCCCATAATTATTTACATTTTTTCCATTGATTTTTAAGCTTATTAATACCCCTATTCACACTCAAATAAAACAAACAGGACCAAACATGATTTAAAAAACAAAAAACAAATGAGCAAAAACCAAACCCTAACCTATTTTTTTCTTCAACTTTACTACCAAACTTTTGCTATTATAAATAAATGCAGAAAACAGTACCTGAGTAAATTTGTACTTTTGTCAGTGTATCTTTGAAATAGATTTTAAGAAGTAGGACTGCTGGGTCGAATAATTAATTCATATGGAAACTTTCTGTATATAGCCACATTCCTCTCCACAAGTGTTGAATTATTTTGCATTCTCACCAGCAATGTATGAACATACATATTTCCCCGTGGTCTCACCAATAGAATATCCTGTCAAATATTTGGATTTTTACTGGGTTTATAAATGATGAACAGTATCTCAGTGAAGCTTAATACACTTTCATTTCCCTATGAGCACGACTAACTTGTTTGAATTATCTTTCTTGTAATTTTGTTAGTTGTTTTCTTACATATTGTGAGGCAATGTCATTGTCAATAAATATTTACAATAATAACATCCTAAGATCTACCATTATTTTATTATATAATATTAGCTATGGAATTTTTACCTTGCATTTTTATTTTGTGTGATAATAAAACCACTATCTTGGCCTTCTTTTGGCTTTACATTAGTCTGGTATATCTTCGTCTATCCCTTGAGCTACAAACCTTCTGGATCCCTTGGTTTTAACTGTCTCTTGTAGAAAACATATTGCTCAATCTACTACATTTGAAGAGACAAGTCTGAGAATGTCATGATCACTGAGTATAACCAATTTACATATTTTCATGAGTCTTAGAGTCAGTTTTATTATGCCATTATTTTATGTTTTTAAACCATGTTTTTTAGTGTATCTCCTTTTCTGTTTTCAAAAACTAAATCAAGTTTTCTTCTTTTGGTTTAAAAATTATATGCTTTATTTTTACACATTGGGTTAGTATCCTTAATTTTTAAAAGGTCCATTATTATTTACATTTTCTTCATTGATTTTTAAATTATCAGTATATATGTATTCACCCTTAAAACAGAATCAAATGCAAAAAAAAAAAATAACAAAAACATCTCACCTTTTCCATGAAATTGGTATTTTCCTTTTCCAAAAACAGCAAACAACTATATTTCATAGAACCTAAGTTTATTTTTCTTATTTCTGAGCTGCTTCTTTTAAGGGAGTCTTACCTAGTAAAACTTCTGCAAATGATATGACTGAGAATATAATTAAAGGAAAACGTACTAGTTTCAGTGTTGGTATCAACACTGAAAACAATTACTCCATTGTCTTCTAACATCTTGCATTGCTGACGAGACGTCTCATGTCTACTAGATTCTTATTCCATGGTAGGTGATCTGTTGTTTTTATTTTTGTTTTCCTTCAGGAAGCTTTTAACTTGATGGGCAGCAATAATCTGCCCTGGGTTATGACTGAGAGAAAACATCCCAAAGAAAATGCTCTCCCTTGCCCTAGCCCCATTCATGCTCCTGGCTCACTTCAGTTTTGGGCCACCATTTTCCCACGTATCTTAAGAAATAATCACCTTCTCTCTTCCCAGGGCTGTCAAATGCTTCTAATGTCAGTTTCTCAAATCCATCAACTTATTCTCACTTCTGTGGATCTCCAGAGTTGGGTACTGGGGAGAGAGCTGGCAGCCCCCGTTAATTTGTCATTTTGACAGGAACTGGAACAGCCCCAGTTTTATTCTAACCTTAAGCAAATAGTCCATTTTGTATACGTGGCTTTGTATAACTTCCAAGTTATGTTTTGTTTTTTTTAAACACTATTATTTGAGTCTTTCAATATTCTAACACCCTGTATCTGTTTCCTTGATATATGGTAATTATGTATTTATAATATAGATAATCAAGTCTTTGTTATCATTTAAAGTATGTTTCGTCAGTTTGACTGTTTTCTTTATCATTATGCAAGAAAACAAGTTACAATCAATATGTCAAATCTGATTTTTTCTAAAGTTATACCTTCGGTCAGTTGATCTGGATACATATTTTTGATGTGTCATCAATAAGCAAAGGAAAACCTTTTAGTGGTTTTGGTGAAAGGAGAATTTGTTTCCTCTTCATCTGGATCAGAATGATTCTCCGCGGATCTGTGCATGTACTCCAGAATTTTTCTTCCAGGCAAGGCTATGGCTGGATCATTATGGTCAATATTTTTTTAAGTGATGGCAGAGGTAGATGTTTCAGAAACTGAGGCCTAAAGTGAGAATCTGTTCTGATCCAGCATGGAGTAAAAAAGGGTTAGAAACCACTGATCTTCCACCCTCTCCTCCATTTGTAGAGGCCATAGATGTGAGAGAAAAGCAGCAAGTCTGCTCTTCTACACAAATTACTGGGGGATAATTGCTAGTTTTTGAAATTTTGATTTAAATACTCCTTATTTTGAACTCTCTTATACTTTCCACCCATCTGGTTGGTTCTAATTAGAAAGATAATTTTGACTATAGAGAACCTATGATAAGAGAGAGAGTTCCGTGACAGAGGCAACCATGACACCTGAGGGAGGAAAGTCATAATTGTAATGAAAATGCAGAAATCAAAATATCAGTTTAAGAACATATGACTAAGAACAAGGGTATATATGAAGCAGCCAGGCTGAATTAGTGAATTTAAACTTGGTCTCTAGAAAAACAAAGCAAAAAAATTTCATCTATTAAATCTTCACACCTTTGTTATTTCTACGTGAGTCTGTGTCTGTGTGTGCATGTATTATGAAGACTTTAATATAATCTTGGGTTTTCTTACTAAATCAGGGTGTGTGGATACACCTAATCATAGGAAGACGGAGGGCCCAGGAAACCGATCTAGGAGCATCCTGCATGCTCTGCACACACACTCTAGAATTATACACCTTCCAGAACTAATCCCCAACAGGAACACTGTGGAGCACAAAGAGCTCAGTACAGAATGTAGGTCGTTCCCATCTTAAGTGTATGTCTGCAGGACGAGTGTTTCGCTACTTTAATACCAAAATATTACCAGTATTTAATAGGCAATAAATAATTTAGCAATTGATTTTATTGTTCGCAAATAATTTTAAGTGAATAAAAATATATAATAGCTGTAAAAAATTGGGAAAAAATCCTTTCTACCCAGAAATACATAGTTTAGGACTTGTGGACATTTTTCCTAATATTTTTTCTCTATATTTTATACATAAGATTATATATATGAAATTCTCTATTCTGTTTTTATTGATTATATATAACTTTTCTATTGCACTAATTGCTCTATAATTTTCTATAGCTGTATAATATTCTATTTTATAAATATGTTACTTTTTGATATATTTTATTGATTATGCTAATACAGTTGTCCCATTTACCCCCTTTTATTCCCCCCAGTCTGCAACCCACTCCCACCAGGTGGGGATCCCCTGCCTTAGTTCATGTCCATGGGTCGTACATGTAAGTTCTTGGCTTCTGCATTTCCTACACTATTCTTAACTCCCCCCTGTCTATTCTGTACCTACCATTTATTCTTCTTACTCCCTGTACCTTTTTCTCCACCCTTCCTCCTCCTCCCTCACCCTGCTGATAACCCTCCATGTGATCTCCATTTCTGTGATTCTGTTCCTGTACTACTTTGTTTCCTTAGTTTGTTTTTGTTTTTTTAGAATTGGTTGTTGATAGTTGTGAGTTTGTTGTCATTTTACTGTTCATATTTTTGATCTTCTATTTCTTAGATAAGTCCCTTTAACATTTCATATAGTAAGGGCTTGGTGATGATGAACTACTTTAACTTTACCTTATTTGGGGAGCACTCTATCTGCCCATCCATTCTAAAATGAAAGCTTTGCTAGATAGAGTAATCTTGATGTAGGTCCTTGCCTTTCGTGACTTCAAATACTTCTTTTCAGCCCCTTCTTGCCTGTAAGGTTTCTTTTGAGAAACCAGCTGATAGCCTAATGGAAACTCCTTTTTAAGTAACTGTCTTCTTTTGTCTTGCTGCTTTTAAGATTCTCTCCTTATCTTTAATCTTGGGTAATGTACTTATGATGGGCACACCTTGGTGCCTTGGGTCCAACTTCTTTGGGACTTTCTGAGCTTTCTGGACTTCCTAGAAGTCTATTTCCTTCAACAATTAGGGAAGTTCACCTTCATTATGTTTTCAAATAAGTTTTCAGTTTCTTGGTCTTCCTCTTCTTTTGGCACTCCTATGATTTGGATGTTAGAATGTTTCAAGTTGTCCCGGAGGTTCCTAAGCCTCTGTTCATTTTTTTGAATTCTTGTTTCTTCATTCTGTTCTGGTTGAATGTTTATTTCCTCCTTCTGCTCCAAACTGTTAATTTGAGTCCCGATTTCCGTCCTGTCACTCTTAGTTCCCCATACGTTTTCCTTTATTTCACTTTTCATAGCCTTCACTCTTTCCTCTATTTTGTGACCATACTCAACCAATTCTGTGAGCACCCTGATTACCAGTGTTTTGAACTATGCATCTGATAGGTTGGCTATCTCTTCATCACTTAGCTGTATTTTTTCTGGAGCTTTGATCTGTTCTTTCACTGGGCCATATTTCTTTGTCTTGGCATGCCTATTTTGTAGTAGGGGGCCGAGCCTTGTGTATTCACCAGGGTGGGGTAACCCGGATTGCTGTGATGTGGTGCTATATGTGGGGGAGAGGTCCAAGAGGGAACAATGCCTTATTCAGCTCTCTGCTGGCTTCCAGTCACTTCCTCTGCTACCCACAAGCAAATTGGGCCCTTCTGGTGCTGATTCCCAGGTGGGTGTGTTTGTGTGCATTCTAGGATCTTGTGTGTCTCTCTAGTGAACTCTCCTGTGACGCTGGGAGTTTGTCCCGCTGGCGCAACCCCCACAGGATTTTTCAATCAGAGGTTTTGAGGCTTTATTTCCTTGTGCTGCAGCCATGGGTTTCAAGGTCTGTGTCTCTCCCCAGTTGTTCCTTCCAGTTTATCCGCATTCGAATGTGGGACTGCCCGCTCTGCCAGCCACCACCTTGCTGTGTGTCCTTTTCACTCTGGCTGCCTGTCTCTGCCATCCTACCAGTCTGGATGAATGTTTCTTCTTTAATTCCTTGGTTGTAGAGCTTTCATACAGTTTGACTTTCTGACAATTCTGGTTGTTTTTGTTTTTAAATTTGTTGTTGTCCTTTTGGTTGTGTGAAGAGGCACAGTGTATCTATCTATGCCTCCATCTTGGCCAATTATACATATATAATAATTTACTTTTCCCTGATGTTTTTTAATTTTGAGACATTATTGTTTGGGGAGTTTCAGCTAGAAATGGAGTAAGAAGGACATGATTAATTTAACCAGTTTTTGATATATTGTTTAAAATATTTTTTCTTTTTTTTTGGTTTCAGAACGTTTATTTTTTTTCCATTACCATTTAGTCTCCTTATACCCTCCTGCCTCCCACAATCACCACACTGCCATCCATGTCCATGATTCCTTTTTCCATTTTGCTCAATCTCTATACCCCTTAATCCCCCAATCCCCAAACCTTAGCTGTCATCCTGCTCTCTATCTATGAGTCTGTCTCTATTTTGCTTGTCAGTTAAGTTTGTTCCTCAGACTCCACTAATGAGTGAAATCATATGGTATTTGTCTTTCTCTTGACTGGGTTATTTCACTTAGCATAATGTTCTCCAGGTCCATCCATATTGTTGAAAAGGGTAAAATTTTCTTCATTTTTACAGCTGAGTAGTATTCCATTTGTAAATGTCCCACTGTGGTTTTATCTACTCATCTGCTGATGGACATGGGCTGCTTCCAAATCTTGGTGATTGTAAATAATGCTGCAATGAACATAGAAGTGCTTATGTTCTTTCAGATTAGTGTTTTGGGTTCCTTCAGATATATTTCCAGAAAAGGGGTAAATGTATGGCATCTACTAAGATATCAAAAGCTGCTCAGGAGAAATGGGAAAGATAATTATTATAACCAAGTGAAATTACTTTCATTATTTTATTCCTTACTTACATTTTGCCATGCTCTTCTGGTGTGTGTGTGTGTGCACGCGCGTGTGTGTGCATGCTCATGGGTGATTTTCAAGTCATGGATGGAGGAAATAAGACCTTAAGAATATAAGGTGTTGGAAACCATTTTTTATCTATACCCAATGCTGTAGGTTGTTTCCAAATCTTTGCTTTAAGCCAATGTATTAGGATCCAATGTTTATTGTGTTTTTAATTTTATTTGAAATCCAATTAAAAAGCATTTGAAAACTCATCTATCTTGAGTAGTAATATCCTTAAAAATCAATGGTTATGTTACCAATAGTGGTAGCAAAATAAATAATTGTTTTCCTTTATGTGTTATGGGTGCAAAATAAATATGTATGTTTTAGAATACATTCTTTTACCATGAAATTCCAAAAGCCCACATATGTTTCCTGAAAATACAATTTATCAAAGTTTTTCCAGAGAAGCCGAACCAATAAGAGGGAGGGGGAGGAAAAGAGTGAGAAAGAGTAGGGGCAGGGAAAAACAGAGATAAAAATAGAGATTTCCTTTTATTACAAAGAACTGGCTCACACAGTTGTGGAGCTGTCTAAGTAAGCTTGAAGTCCTTAGAGTAGAAGTCAAGAAGGGAAGACAATGAGAGAACGGCACCACGAGTCTGAACTAAATCATGGAGTCTTCAAGCCCAGTAAGGGCAGGCCCATCTAGGATAATCTCCCTTTTGATTAGCTTAAAGCCAACTGATTAGGAATTCTAATCAATTCCACAAAATTCCAAGATTTTGTTTGGTTGAATGACTAAGGACTATATTTTAGCTTACCCAAGTAGCCACATCAAAAGTTATCACATAG
Source organism: Micronycteris hirsuta (assembly GCA_004026765.1). Classification (NCBI taxonomy): domain Eukaryota; kingdom Metazoa; phylum Chordata; class Mammalia; order Chiroptera; family Phyllostomidae; genus Micronycteris; species Micronycteris hirsuta. The sequence continues at coordinate 276,189 of PVJI01000060.1, forward strand.
GAAATGAAGTAAGTTGAGTTTAAAGTCTGATGTTCAATGCTGATTGAAAAAAAAAAGTTTGATAACCTTGGTTTTTAAAATTTTAAAAATTACTTTAGCTAAAAGATTTAATAAGGATGGGCAGCATAACTACTAGCAATTCATTATTAGTCCTCGGTTTGTTGGTTTTTTGTGGTGTGCATAGTTAGAAAACCATGAATTTGTATACTTTGCTCCTTTGGTATTGACTTCTACAGTTCTTCTTTAAGCTCTTAGCCACCATTTGCATTAATATTAATATTTAATACAATTATGGCTAATATTATCCTCTGAATGCTTTTATATAATAATAGCTTTGCATTGCACAATACCACTTTTCCAAAGAGCTGTGAGTGCTTTGTCAACAGTGAGCCAGATTTCTTCCTCTGCATAAGCTGTTTTCCATCTACCCCTAGAGAAATATTAACACTTTAGAATAGGACTTCGATTTGTGCTTGTAGCAGAAATATAGTGATCAGTGTTCTTATAGCATAAGATACTTCTCCAGTAGGTCCTAGAAAAATTATTCAGTGTTCTAAGCACTCCACAAAAATCTCATATGGAATAAGTTATTTGTTACAGTTATGAAATTGAGTCTAGAATATTGGACATTGAGAAATTATTTTTTTAATCCTCCCCAAAGGACATTTTTTTCATCACTTTTTAGAGAGAGAAGAAGGGAGGGTGGGTAGAGGAGAGAGAGAGACGGAGACAGAGGAACATCATTGTGCGAAAGAAACATCAATTGGTCGCCTTCTCCTACGTGCCCGACTGGAAATTGAACCCATGACCTCTTGGTTTATGGATGATGCTCCAACCAACGAAGCCACACTGGCCAGGGTGAGAAAGTATTTTTGATTGATGGATAAACTGTAGCTAAAACAATACATATTTCAGACAAGTGTGGTTTTCTAATGCTTTCAGGAAAGAAACAGGTGGAGTTTGATTAAGGTAATAGACTTCTTACTATGTACACAGGAAAGAATTACCATAAACAGGAAGAGGAATATTCTCAGCTGTAGAAATTGAAGTAACCTAAATACTTTTTCTTTGGCTGGAAAAATAAGTACTATCTATTGTGTTTATACTAAGACACTATCAGTGATACATCCCAGGGAACAATATCATCCTACTAAACAATAAGACAAGCTGGTGATAACTATAGACAAAACACTCAACTGGGGGCCATGAAATTTCTTGCTAGTTTTGTTACTGAATAGCTCTGTAGTTTGAGAAAATCACTTAACTTCTCGGTCTGTTTCTTCATTTATATAGTAAGAAAATTGGTCTAATGACATTTCTCAATTATTTTGAGTCTAAAACTCTAGAAAAGAGCAAACATGTTGACTGTAAAACATTACCTGGAGAAAGGGTATGGATATTCCCATTTGATATTAGAAATGCATTAGTGTTTGTCCTTCAATGCCAAATATTTTCTATGCTTAATGGGGGCAAAGGCATAGAGTATAAAACAATACAAATTGACAAACTTAATATTTATTCTAGAAATAATAGTGACTTTACCAGCTTTACATTTTTAATATTATTTTAAGACTTGGTAAAATTATTTTTTAATTTTCATCTTAAAATTCCATGTCTAAATCAGTTACTCAATTACATTTTAAAAATTGTAATCACAAAGTAATCTTTTGGATTCTCTAGGATGTTAACTTTTCTTAAACATAAGTAGGTACTCTAAATATCAAATATACAGATTGTTATTTCCAAACAACACAAAGTCTTTATATAATAAATCTGATTTGAATCATCAATAAACTTAATTTTAAACCCTTCTGTGTTATTTATAGCCACCTATTGATTCTTTATGGAAACAATTTTCTATTCCAAGTAAATTGGATCACATCATTAAAAGGCCGAGTTTGTACATTCAGAGATTTTTGGCTGGAGTATGAGACCTGGAGTGAGAGATAACCAGGGAAGTTTTCCTCAATGCTATGAGAGGCAGATTGAGCTTTCTTTCATAGTCTCTTGGTCAAACTAGGCTCCAAGTCGAAACTTTACAAGTGGGATGGATATCACTTTGACTTCAATTTGCAGCTTCGCTGGTTCTTTGCTCTGATTTAAACTTGAAATCCCCACCCAGGCTATTTTACCCACAGTTTGGTATCAAGTAACGATTAATACTGAAGGCATTTACTATTTAGTATTCTGACTTTTCCTCAAACTAATTTTAGAGCTATATAAAAGTTATTGAGTTTGGTTGTACCCTACTGTGTATCTGGTAGAGCCACAATCTCTTAGTTCATTCTAGTTGCAGTGCAGATGTTGACTTTCAAATACACTGTCTCATTTGAGCCTTACCCCTTCGAGTAGGGAGGACAAATGTATTAATATTATTACACATTTTATTATTATTATCCCTAACCTATTTTGTTGATTCTAAAGGCTATCCTTAGAAACTAATACAGTAGCTATGAGGTACCTGGTGGGTCTCATTAAACTTTTGTTACATAAATATTAGCTCTAAATTTTTATGATATAGTATCGACATTGCATCATAAATAGTTAAATGTCTTGCCCTGGCTGGTGTAGCCCAGTGGATTGAGTGCGGGCTGGGAACCAGAGGGTCCCAGTTCAATTCCCAGTCGGGGTACATGCCTGGGTTGCAGGCCAGGTCCCCAGTGAGGGCCATGTGAGGAGCAACCATACATTGCTGTTTCTCTCCCTCTCTGTCTTCCCTCCCCTCTCTCTAATAATAAATAAATAAAATCTTTAAAAAAATAGTTAAATGTCTTTGTTTCTATAACTCAAAAAAATTTGCTCTAGGATCCCTCCAAGCTGGTAGGAATGTGAATTCTAATCACAATGAAGTGAGCGTGTACCTTGAAGTGGTGAGTTCTGCTGTTCCAGTGCCCAGGCAAGCAAGCTCTGGAGGCTGGAACTCTCAGGGTTACATTCCCTGGCTTCTGTCCTACAGGTTGGGCCTCTTTGCATCACTGAGGTGCGGGGCCATGAGCACTGCTCCAAGGCAGGCGTGGGAGGTATTACTTCACTACCTGGCCCTCACTGCAGACCTAAGCCCCTTCTTCCATTGTGTGGGGCACTTGGCTTCATAGTCTCCCTCTACCCGTGTTTGAGGAAGCTATACTTGAACACCTGATCTCCCTGACCTCCTGCTTCTTTAGGAATCTAGGATCTTCCAAGTAGTCTGGCTGGAAAGGCATCTGAATTCCTTGAAACTTCCGTTTTGTCTCTAAACAATCACACACACACATACATACAAGGCAGGGAAACACAAAGTCTTTACAGCTTGTTGGGATGGGAAGAAAAATAGCAATAGAATAAAGAATGAACAAGAATTAATAAGTCAACAAATTACCTGGAATTATTATTATAAAAATATTTTAAACTTAGTGATGTATATTTTACAAAGTGCTCCCATATAGTATATATCATGTTTAATCTTCCTGTATTTTGTAATGACAAGTAAGAAATTACAACCCCTATTTTGCAAATGAAAAACCTGAGACTCAAAGAAGTGCTTGTCTCCAAGTCTCGCAGATGTATGTGCATGTGTGTGTGCATGTGTGTGCACATGCCTGTTCCCAATGGTGCTACACATTAGAATGATTAGGAAAGCCATTCAAAAAGGCCCATGTCCAGGACACACCGTAAATGAATTAAATAAAAATTTCTGTATGTAGCTGGAATTTTTATTTCTTTTTAGAGTTTCCCAGATGATTCTAATGTGTAAGCAGAGATGAGTACCAGGACTGAACTTAAAATACAGGTTTTCTAAATTTCAGATACCATGTTTTGAGTGTTGGATCACAGTGATCATTTAAATACTGCCATTGAGGATGTTAATTCTTGCTTTCTCTGTAAGGTGGAAGGGACCTGGCTTCACCAGGCATTTCTCAGAGTACTCCGCCATCCAGGGAGAGAATTACTAGGAAATAGCCTGGAAGCTGGAGAGCAGACGGGGGCAAGACAGAATGCCTGGGGCTCCTGGAAGTTATACAGATCTGTTTCCATTGATTGGTAGCATAAAGAAAGTATTCCCATGGTGAGATGTCATTTAGTCTAGGATATTTAGAGTCCCTAGGGCATGAACATTGCTCACTAAATTTCAGTGTTTGGAATAGGTGTGAGATGAGTAGTAGAAAACAGGAGATGATGAAAATCAGAAGCAGTAGTGGCAAGAATACCCTGCGTGGGTGATGAACAGATAATGTTCCTCTGATGACAGTAGGATCTGGGGTCTCTCTTTGCTATTCAGCTTGTCATTACCAGACATTATTTCCAACCCTTTGTTCTGCTGGCATCTATTTCTGTACATGGAGAGGGACAAGGAGGAAAAATGATAGCCTATGATTTCTTGCTATGCTCTTGCTGCATTATTTACAACGCAGATTCTTAAGGAAGACTGAGATCCCTTGTCACCTGATGTGCAAGCAGCATTCTAGTAATGGTAGCCTCCGATTTTAGGACTCTGACTTTTCTTTAGGGTGATAATGATTTCCCTCTATCAGTCAGCTGGGAAAATATATTTAGAAATGTAGATGATGGGTTAACTGTTTTAACTATTGTTGTTTTAGTACAAATAAATCAAATTGAAACATAGAAATGCAGTCGAACTCATTTAAAATGTAACTGCTTTACTGAGGAAAAGATGGGAATCTTATTTACCTAAGATATATGTCAGATGATTATGGGGAAAATCCATGATAAATATATGCTTTAAATCCTTTTTAGGTTTGGTTTTAAAACTTCTATTCTTTGTAATATGATATAGTCTTTTTCACTGACTAAATAAAAACTTAAAAATTGTAAGGGAGTTAATAAGAAAAGGCATTGCTTGTAAGATAAAGATTTGATCAGGAAAGAGTAAAACATGTAGAGAGGTACTACAAAAAGAAAAATAAACAAACAAAAAAGAGGCAGCAAGTATAGAAAATCCCTCGGGGCAGTCAGGTGTGGAGGGGTCTTCCAGACTGGAGATAAGAGTGGTTTTTCGTTACCTTAATTGCTTCCTGCCTGCTTGGGTCCCTAGCAGTGAGCGGAGCCAAGAACGAGAAAACACATTCTAGAATGATAAGGATGTGCCCACTGAGAGACCTACTATTTAATTAGCACAGGTGGCCATGATTGCTGAATAGATCTAGGGTAGGTGATGTGGAAACCTTAACAGGTGTAAGAAGCTGGTGCGGCCCAAGATAACGAGTTGGTCTACTGTCTGAGGACTCTGGCTCCTTAAAATGCATGTGAGCACTGGAAGGAATATGACCCTTAAAATCCAACTTCACACCTGGTTAAGAAGTATGCTTTCTAAACAGGGATAGGAAAAACCACGATGATTACATGAAGTTGTATGTTAGAGTATGCAAAGGATGAAAAATTAACCTTTACTTAAGCATTTAAAAATATCTTGGTCATTAAATGCATTTATGTAGCACTCTTTGATTTGGAGCCTACTTAATGATTATATTAGGTATAAAAGATTAATGAATTGGTACTAGTTTATTCCTTTATCACTCACTAGGTAAAAGCTTGGTCACCAGGCTCCTTCAATGGAGGCAGCATCTACTATTTTCCTCTAGGAAAGCCTATCCTTTGATGAGGGGACATTAAGTCTTGAGAACTAAAATCACTACCTTAACTAATATGCCGCCATTGCAAGTGTCCTTTTACAGGGATAAATGACCATTTAGGGAAGATTCCTCTATTCATTCAACCAGCAATTGAGTCTTCTATGTGTCAGGCACTCGCAGAGAACTGATGATCAGGAGATAAAGGACACACGGCACTTTGGAGCTCCAGCCTAGAAAGGTCAACTCAAGACACTATTTCAGCAAGCAATGGTTTGTGGTCCAGCCTGAGACACGAGATGGAAATTATGGGAAGAGGTATGGGCTGCTTTCCTGGAAAAATTAAATTTATTTACAGACTTTGAGATTAATTTACAGTTTTGCATATTTTTCAGGAAAAACATTCTCTTAAGCACATGTGGTTTAAAGAGGTTGAGTTTTGGAGCCTCTCCGGCACTAACACTGACTGAGTTTGGCAAGTTGCTTACTTCTTCGGAGCTTCAGGGAGAATTTTAGGTCTGTAACACAGAGACATTTGATTGTTATGAAGAGCGAATGAGAGATTGCAGGTAGAGCAGTTAGCTGGAAGTAATGAATAGTTTGCAGATCTTCTTATTATAAAATCAGAAAAGAAACTTGAGGAGCATTTCTTACTTCCAGTGTTCCCCACCCCCAGCTGGTGAGGTAGCTCACTTTAGTCTTGCTTCTGTTCAGCTGGCCAGCTACACTGCCACAGGAATGATCCTTCAAAACACAGCTCTCCGTAATGTGTCCCTTCACTGACTCCATTGCTTGAAGACAGAGTCTCTCCTCCCTGCCTGATACACAAGGTCGCCCATGACTGACTGGGACCTGCTCTTCCCATCTTATCTCCTACTACACTGCTGCCTCTTTGAACTTTCTCCCCCACCAAGACACCAAGACAAAAATGCCATGCAGGGCCCTGAACCCAGCACATCTGTCACTCCATGACCTTCTTCCTGTGCACCTGCCTTTTCTTCTGTTAAAAGTCCTCATCTTTCTGTGTGTTTAAAAGTACCAGTATTCATGCAAAAACTCCCTGACCATAACCCTTCCATGATAGCATGTGAATACTCTGCACCTAACATACACAGTTACTTGCATGTTATAAAATAATTTGATATTTTCATGGTTTCTCTCCCTGTCTATACTGCAGACCCCTCAGTATCTCATATTTGCCTTTGTATCTCCAATGCCTGGCATGCAGTTGGCCTTCACTAATGCTTATTGAAGGGGACTTGATGGTAGGTTCAATCTCTCTCTCTCTCTATATATATATGTGTGTGTGTGTGTGTGTGTGTATATATGTATATATATATATATATACATATATAAATTTTTGTTGATTTGACTTAGTGTATATTTACAAATTCTTACTTCCCTCAAGATAAAAAGATAAAGTCCTAACAATCACTACAGTTTGTTGTTAGCATTGCCGATAATTATAAATCTTGTTTCAGGCAGTTTATCTCCATTATTACATAGCTCAAAATTGATTTGTTATGCATCATAATTTGAGTCTCGCTCTCTCTGTGTCCTTGCATTGTCTGAAGTGACCTATGCACATCTCGAAAGCAATGTTGTCATTATTGTCTTTCCCTGGCCCTGCTGAACCCCTCTGTGCCATTTGACACCTTTGACCATCAGCTTTAATTACACTCCATCATTCTTATGATTTGCTCTATATTGCTCTGAGTTCCCCCGTCTCCAATGTCATCTGATGTCCCTGGATGATATATTTTGAAACCAATTCAGCGTGTCTGGAATATGCATCTATTCGTCAGAATAACCTGCGTTCATCCCCTACACTGTCATACTAATAGCACTTGGGGATATTTATGGGTCTTTGCAAATACCACAATGGCTCCTGCTGCATCTTATGATTGTTTTTTCTGGTATTAATGTTTGGGTGTTTACTAATTTTCCTAAGCATAATGCTGATAAAATAGAGCTATTATAGAAAAGTACTCTCCACATAAATACCTTTTAGCTTCATCCTGGATAGTTTCTTGAGTCTTATTTTTTCAGACTTTCTAAATTTTGCATCACCTTTGACTTCGAGTTTCCTGTAAGATGCATTTCCAACAAATCATTGTTTCCCTGATTGTCTTTATGTCACTGTCTTAAATTTAAATCACTGATACTATTTGATGAGATTTCAAATAAAATAAAGACACCAAGGGCATACATTATCACCCCACCCACCCACCCACAAATAAAATGTGGATTGATTCTACTGATAATTACCTTTGACTTTCCCATTAGTTTTCTGTCATCATTAAAGTAATTATATACTTTCTGGCCTCAGTTTAATAGACAGCCCCATACTTCTCTTAAATACTCACATTTTGATGTTTTCCTTTTTCTTTTACTTGAATAATTTGCTTTACTGATTTCTTCAATTGACTTTGTATTTTTAGCTGAGCTTTTTCTTAAGTCCCTTTGCTCCACTGTTATTTTACTTTATCCTGAGTCATTATAAGATCTCATAAATTAACACTTCACAAATTTGGAAGTCATACCAATTCAGAGCACTGTAGGTCAAAGTACATTTTTTTCAGTGACTTAAAGATATACCAAGCTCAGGACCCACCCAAGTCAGTCCGATGTGACCAAAGCCCACCGTACTCCCCTTCCTTGTCTTCACTGGTCAATGCCTTAAGTGAAGCCCTGGTCATCTTCTTCTGCCCTTAGTAGTTGTCACTTCCTTGGTGCCTAGCTGTGCAACTTTAGCCCACCTCCCAAAGCCTTTTTTAATGCCAATGCCCTGTGTCCTCAAATTTCTTCTGTTCTTTCCAGCTTTTTGCATTATTACCTGGTTCTCACCTGGGACCATAATCTCTCCTACTGTCCACAAGTAGTTGCTGTGCATTTTCTCACACTTCAGACATAGAGCAAGGCATTGGCTTTCTCCCAGCTCCCCACCGATGCCTTCGTATTCCAACTGCTCTCTTCTCCTTCTGTAAAAAGAAAACCAAGCAACAACAACAAATCCTTTTTCTTAAGCACAAAACATTTCACCTGAATTATCATCTCTTTCTTTCTATTGTTATTATCTATTTTCTAAACCTCAAAAATATCAAAGATTTTGCACATGACTTAGAGTCTTTTCACCAAGGCCTAATCAGTGTGGGTAACTTCCGTACGTATGGGCACTTATCCATCCTTAACGCTCTCACCCGTGTCTACTTTTGCCCTGCTTGTCAGTCCCAAGTCACACTGGCCAGCTTGCTGTGAAACATAACTGTAAACACCTCCAAAGTCATTATTAAAGCAGTGATTTTAGACCAAAATTGTCATCTTCTGCTAACTTGTTAAACCACTCCCACCATAACATTTCCTGTACCTTACTGAGGCTTCTACCCATTGACCTTTCTATTTTTTCTCCATCAGCCTTGTCTTTCCACTTCTCTGATAGTCTTGCTTTTGTTTAATGCTGCATGTTTTTAGTAATTCTTGTGAATACCAAAGCCCTTTTGCCCCTCTTTCTCTTTCTCTTTTTTAAAAAATTTCAACTAGTCTGACAAAAAACCCACCTCAGAGACCCAATTATCTCCCTCTTCTCTGCTTGCACACAAGGTGTTGAATGCTTCCGGAGGAAGCCATAGATCAGGGCAGAGTGGATCAACTTGAAATTCATGATTAGTAACCTGCAATGCTGCTTAGCAATCCTACTAGATTCCTTTAGTCAACCATTATTCCACTCTACACAAGAATGATTTCAAAGTCTTCCTAGTTTTCATAAGTCTTTGAGCACATTTTTAGTCCTACATTCCTGGCCAATGACCTCACTTCTCACTTTACAAAGGAAACACTAGCAATCAGATGGAGATACTATCATCTTCTGGAAAACATACAAAAAACTTACCTTCAATTCTGTTCACTCTATCTCCCCTTTCTCTTGACATAATAAGGCAACCTGCCTGGCCTGTGAACTCTACCCTCTTCTAAATCTTTTTCTCTGTAGAATCCCCTTTTTACTGACTTTAAAATATATTCCCATTTTACCGAAATAATCAGTTAAAAATCAATAGAGACATCATCCACTTTAGATAGGAAATATACCACAGTGGTTAAAAGCATAAAATCTAGAGTCATATCTCTGCAGCTGAGGCCCAGCCTTGACATACATTAGCTTTGGAACTTTGTCAAGTTGAACTGTTTATGTTTCAGTTTATCTCTAAAATATGGATGGTGCTCATTTATTTGTGAGGGATAATTAATCAGTATACACAAAATTATTTAAAAAGTATTTATTAGATAGATAGCTTTATACAAGTTCTTGTTCTTATTATTAGTTTGTTTTTTAATCAGACCACTATTCACCAGAGTTTTTTTCTTGCCCTTAGGTTTATAATTACATAACTTTCCCTTAATTGTCCAATCTGAACCATTTTCTTTCTAGATATGCTCTATACTTGTCTTACTCTTGTCCTGGGACTTGACTTTTACCTTCTTTTGGTTTGGATCTATTGATTCCTGAATCCCACAATATATCTTTTTGTATGTGTGGTTTTTTTCCACATCTGCTTTTGCTGGTTTATATTTGCAAGAAATTTCAGAGAAGTGTCTATGGGAGGTAAAATTTATAGATCTCTTAACCTTTGAGAAGGTGTTTTCATATTTGGTTCATAATTTGAGTCCCAGGTAATTTTCCATTAGGTTTTAAAAGTATTTCTCCACTGTCTCCTTTTTCACCAGGGTTGCTGATAACATATCTGATAGTAGTTTTAGTCTTGCTCTTTGATTGGTTACCACTCCCACCCCTTACAAATGTATTTAAGAATTTTAACTTCACTGTTGTGAAAATGTATGAGACAGTATCTTGATGTGGGTTTTTCTTTTTGCATCTGTTTTGCTTTATACTCAATAAATTGTCTTTTTTATTTTTTAAATGTATTTTTAAATTTTCTATTGTTGTTCAGTTATAGTTGCCCCCATCCCTCCCCCAGCCTTTCATTGCTCTCCCCTGCCCTGTCCAACCCCTGTTCCCAAAGACAGTCCCCCCCACCCCAGTTCTTTTGATCTGAAGACAGGTGACTTTTTAGAATTGGAGAATTCTTTTTCCATTGTGCCTTCATAATTTCTTCTCCATTATTTTCTTTTCTCAGTTTATGATGAGATGTATTACTGGAACATTATGGCTCCTGGATTTGTCTTCTAGGCTGCACATATTCTTTATGTTTTCTATTTCTGTTATGTTGTTCCACATTCATGATGATTTCTTACATTTTATTTCCTGTCACTTTTTTTGGTACATTTTTTCAGTTTTACCAGTAATATAAAATTTCTCCCCTGTCCTCATTGTAATTTTTTTCATAGAATTCTGTTTCTATTTTAGAAATAGAACACTTCCTTAAATCTCTCTAATTTTATCAATGAGAAGTTTTCTTTCTTTCTTTTTTTTTATTGTTCAGGTACAGGTACAGTTGTCTCCTTTTTCCCCAAAACACTCTCCTCGCACCACCCATCCCCACCTCCCACCCTTGAACCTGCCCTGTTTGGCTTTGTCCATGGTCCTTTATGCATGTTCTTTGATGACCCTTCCTCTATTTTCCCCCATTATACCTCTTCCCCCTCTGCTCTGGTTACTGTCATTTTTTTCTTTATTTCAGTGTCTCTATTTATATTTTGCTTGCTTGTTTGTTTTGTTGATTAGGTTCCACTTATGGGTGAGATTATATGATATTTATCTTTCACCTCCTGGCTTATTTCACTTAGCATAATGCTCTCCAGTTCCATCCATGCTGTTGTGAAGGGTAGGAGTTCTTTCTTTCTTTCTGCTACATATAATTCCATTATGTAAATGTCCCACAGGTTTTTGTTCCACTCATTTACTGATGGGCACTTAGGTTGCTTCCAGCACTTGGCTATTGTAGATTGTGCAGCTATGAACATTGGAGTGCATAGGTTGTTTTGGATTGGTGTTTCAGGATCCTTAGGGTATAATCTCAATGGTGGTATTGCAGGGTCAAAAGGCAGTTCCATTTTTAGTTTTCTGAGGAAATTCCATACTGTTTTCCACTGTGGCTGCACCAGTCTGCATTCCCACCAACACTGTACAGGGTTCCCTTTTCTCCACAACCTCTCCAACACTTGTTTATTGGTTTGTTGATAATGGTAATTCTCACCAGTGTGTAGTATCTCATTGTGGTTTTAATTGGCATCTCTCTGATGGCCAATGATGCTGAGCATCTTTTCATATGTCTCTGGGCCCTCTGTATGTTCTCCTTGAAGCAGTGTCTGTTCAAGTCCTCTACCCATTTTTCAATTGGGTTTTTTCTCTTCCTGGAGTGAAGTCATGTGAGTTCTTTATGTATTTTGGAGATCAATCCCTTGTCCCAGATATCATTGGCAAATATATTTTCCCATACAGGTGGTTTCCTTTTCATTTTGCTGATGTTTTCTTTAGCCATGCAGAAGCTTTTTATTTTGATGAAGTCCAGTTTGTTTATTCTTTCCTTTATATTCCTTGCTCTAAGGGACATATCGGTGAAAATATACTTTGAAACCCTATAAATGCCACCAAAAAAACTACTCTACCTAATAAATGAATTTGACAAAACAGTAGGATTCAAAGTCAATATTCAGAAATTGAAGGTATTTTTGTATACCAACAATGAAATATCAGAAACAGAAATCAGGAAAAAATCTGATTTGCTGTAGCAACAAGAAAAATAAAGTGCCTAGGAATACAGCTAACCAAGGAGGTAAAAGACCTGTACTCAGAAAACTACACAACATTGAAGAAATAAATTAAGGAAGACACAAATAAATGGAAGCATATGCTGTGTTCATAGATTGGAAGAATTAACATTATCAAAATATCCTCAATATCCAAAACAATTTGTATATTCAATGCAATCCCTATTAAAATACAAATTACATATTTCACAGATATAGAACAAACATTTCAAAAATTATATGGAACTATAATTGACCCTGAATAGCCACAGCAATTTTGAGAAAGAAGAACAAAGTTGAAGGGATCACAATACTTGATATCAAACTATATTACAAGGCTATGGTAATCAAAACAGTCTGGTACTGTTGTAAGAACAGACACATAGATCAATGGAACAGAATACAGAGACCAGAAATAAACCCAAGTCTCTATAGTCAATTAATATTTGACAAATGGTCAGAAGCATAAAATGGAGTAAAAATCACCTCTTCAACAGATGGTGCAGGGAGATCTGGACAGCTACATGCAGAAGAATGAAATGCAACCACTAACTTACAAAAGTTTTCTTTTTTAGGTTTCTTTACTCTCTGAATTATGTCTTTCTTTCTGGGTTTAGTTTTTGTTTGTTTCCTCTCTGTCTTGCTTTGACAAGGTTCTTCCTTGACATTTGTCTCCTTTTTAAGACAGAAAGCCTGGGAATCTGGGTAAGATTTTCTCTGCTGCAATACAAGAAAATTTACCTCCACACACTCACTTCTGGCTTTTCCTTTCTGTGAGACAGACTACCTGGGAACCCCTTAAATGTGGAAATGGAGGGAATAGCCTGTTTCTCCTTACATAAATGCACAGAGAGCCTGCTGACAGCTACAAGCTCCTCCTGACACCCAAAACAAAATGTCACAACAAGTAGAGCTTCACTTTGGACAGCCAGCACCCACATTGTTTTTTCTACTGTTGTTTTATCTGTAATACATCCCTGGTGACCTATGAACAGGAGATCTTCAGTGAAAGAAAATATTCACGTGGTTTCTCTATTGTGAGCCACACTGGTTTTGCTCATTTCTTCTGTTCCTGCCAACTTTCTATTGTTTCACAGCCTTAGGTGCAGATGCACAGAATCTTTCCATCTTCCCTGGGCCCTTCACAGAGGAGTATACTGTGGACTACGTTCCCTTACTTCTGTTTTAGATGCCCAGAGTCTTGGCTTTCTGTTTTCCAGTGATTCATTGGTAACACATATCTCATGATGACTTTCTCTCTCTCTTTTTTTTCATTTCCCCAACGTTTTTAAATGATGATGACCACATCTAATTTTTAAACATTTATTTCTCAATTCAGTTGATACAATATTACGTTAGTTTCAGGGGAACAATGCAGTGATTAAGCATTTAAATATGGTATGAATTGATCCCCTTGGTAGGACTATTACCCATCAGATACCTCCTTTTTCTTCTTCATAGCTATGGGTTTACTTCCTTTTATGCTTTTCATGGCTTCAGAAGACATAGGGAAGTGATCTATGTGCTTATTTCTGCCCATGTGAACTTGAAGCTATCATGACTAATTAAAAATTGATGAATAAAGAATTTTTTTGAGAAATAATTAAGCACAAGACTTGAGGTTTTTTTTCTGCATCATCTTATTAACTTATCATAATGATACTAGGAATCTCTGTTTTACAAATGAGGAAATTGAGATTCAGAGAAGTCTATTAATTTCCTGAGTTTGAACAGCTCATAAATGGAAAAGCCAGTATTTGAACTCAGGCCTACTGATTTCAAGCTGTGTGCTTTTATTTATACTCTACCTGAAAACAAGCATGGATGTTGGAGAAGGTTGGAGATAGTGGAGAAAGACGGAAACTTTGTACATAATCACTTGTGTAAAATACAGTGCCTGAATGTTTGTTTGTTTGTTTATTTGTTTGTTTTACAAAAGGTGAGCAAATATCAACTCCGAGCCTGTCTCTGAGAATATACATAAACAGGGAGTATAATGTGACAGAAACAGGAACAGTATTTGTGAGGACCAAAAATATTTGAAGACAATTATAATCCATAATGGTCTCAGCAGGCAAAACTAGAACAATCAAATCTAACCATAGTAAATTTGATAAGGTTATGGTTATCAGATTTAGTAAATAAAAATACAGGGCACCAAGTTAAATCGGAATTTCAGATACAAAGTGAATAATTTTTTAGTATTAGTATGCCCCACTAAGAAATTATTTGTGGTTTATCTGAAATTCAAATTTAGCTGAGCTTCCTGTGTTTACTTTGGCAAACCTACATAGGGATAAATGCATTTTTATGAATTGTAGCCTTAAAACTTAGTTATACAATAGCAGGATGGGTGACTCTGAAAGGGTTTGTGTGAGAAAACTTATTGTTTAGGTTCATTGTAATATTAAAATGAGTCTATAGTGTAGTTTGAAAAAGGAATAATACCTGAGGCCAGATTAAAAAAAAAAAAAGACTCAATCCCCTTAGGCAGCAATTTTCAACCTTATCGTCTCCTGGCACACATCAACTAATTACTAAAATAAGTTATATTTTTGACCGATTTGACAAAAAATAGACTTAATTTTGATTCATTTACAATGGACAACTATTGTTGTGCTTGCTGTTGTCATTTTTTTAATTTCACAATCTAAAGGAAAGGAGGTCAGTGCCCTGGACCAAACAGTCAGGTACTGGATGTTTTCAATTCTTTTGCTATACCAGTTGAAAATCACTGCCCTAAGGAAATGTTTCTCAATGTATGTGCTGAGGAATACATCTTCATAAAACCTGGCCTTTATTTTTCTTTTTAATGCAGCTTTCTGGGCCCCTAGCAAGTTGAATATATCAGAATTGCATAGAGGGTTTAGAGTGCCCATTTTTAATGTTCCCTAGATAATTCTTATACACTCAAAAATTAAAGACTTATTGATCAATAAGAATGAAATGTCCCATTTGGTGCTGGTTGAGGCCTACCCAGCAGATAGTGTTCATTTTCTAGTGCTATAGTTTATGAACATACATCCTGAGAAACGAGACTGGGATGCTGATAGGGTTTGCTATGATGCTCTACGCAAAACGACAGACCCAGCACTGTTTGGTCTAGAGAGTTTTCAAGAAGACATGAGAACTTTATTCAAATACAACTGAAAAACAATGTTTCATTCCCCCCAACCCCTGCTGATGTATACTCAGAAGTTAAAATTAGGATCAATGAATAGAAATTGAGTAAAGTTGGGTTCAATATAAGAATGAATTGCTTTACCATTATACTCTCTAAAAATGGAATGAATCTCCCTTCCAGATTCTTCATCACTGGGGTGTTTGAAAATGAAGAAAGAAAGCTTGCCAGAAATCCTATTGCTAGGATTCCTTTAAAAGCTGGCCTTAAGGTCAATTTTCTGAGCCAGTGCCAGATACTTCCAAGGTCCCTGCCCATAAATCTCAGACTAAACATTGAGAAGCAACATGTTTTCACTGAGATGGATAAAAATAATTAAGTGTTGAAATTTAAAAAAAATTGAAGTAATCAGCCTTCTGAACACTGACCAGAATAGAAAATATTGGTAGTGATATCATGATTTGCAAAATCACATTATAGATGATTTAGTGTAAATTTAGGCTCTTGCCCTGGCTGGCATGGCTCAATTGGTTGGAGTGTCGACCCGTAGACTGCAAGGCTGCAGGTCTAATGCTCGGTCAGGGCACAGACCTAGGTTGTGGGTTCGGGCCCCAGCCAGGTGTGTGAGCGGTAGCAGTAACCAATTGATGGGCCTCTCTCACACGGATGTTTTCCTGTCTCTCGCCTTTTCTTACTCCTTCTCTAAAATCAATCAGCATGTCCTTGGGTGAGGATTTAAAAATATTTAGGCTTTTCATTTTAGAGATAAAGAGAAGAAATGCCATTCTCAACAAAGGGTTTTTCCCCCCTAAGGTAGGGTCTGTTTATGGAGTAAACTGTGGAATCTCCTTTTTCAGAGTAAAATATTTCTGCAAAGACAGTCAAGTTCAGAAGAGGTGTGAAGTGGACAGTGGGTAGTAAGAACTGCTGAGATTCTGTGTTACCCTTGGAAATTATATAATCCTTAATTAGCTTTTTGAAATATTCTCTCCTTTATGATTCAACATGAATAACCTAAATGGCAACATGTATTTCTTTAAAAATATAAATTCTTCTCTTTATTTTTTTATTCTGAAATATTTGTAAGTACTTGGTATGTTTCATCTCTCCATATAAATCAATACACCATCCAAGAAATTCACATTCTGTATGTAAAGAGAAAAATTCTAAATTCTCTTGAGAGGGCAAGGAAACACGTTTGAGTTAAGCACTTACAGTTCATGTCAATTTCAGTGGGCGATGCTGCTGCTTAAGAACTAATTTTTTTTCTTTTCATAATAAAATGAATTTTAAAAAGTGAACCCACTCATTACTGAAATTACCAAGGTCTTACTCACGCAAGTGAGGGTGATTGACTGGAGTTGTGGGAGTTATGCAAGGGCTGGGCTCTTGTTTCAGACCCTGATTCGCGTTCACCAATTTTTTTAATAGTCAGCTTTTGCCTTTGCCCTTGGCTTCTCTAACGAACAACAACAACAACAACAAAAAGATGAGCAATAAGAAATGAGAAATCAATAGGAGAGTAAGCAGCTAGGGGAGTGCTGGGGATGGGTTGTAAAGGAATGTGTAAAAGGTCAGTGCCCAACAGGCCACTGTGATTATCAATTCAATTCCATGGTTTAAGAATGTGAAGGGGAAAAAGGGGAGTGGTGGTGATTGTGCTGGGGGTAGAGAGAGGTCGACGGAAGGGTGGGGCTGGTGTGGGCGGGGAACCCCGGAAAATGTGGCCTTGGACACAGTGAAGGAGGAGGGACAGGAGGGCCAACGCCTGAGCTCCAAATGAAAGCATTCTATTTTTAATTTCAATGACTCTATTAAAAGATGTACAGGACCCAGAGGACCAAACTAGAGATAGTGTTTGAGGACTGGGGTTTTCCTTGGAATCTTTTCCTACCACTCAGAATATGCTAGTGATTTCAGGTACGGGAATGGAGATGTGAAACCCAAGACATAGAGAAGGAAGAAAGGCGGACCGAGATGAGGAAGAATGCCCACCGTGGGGGTGGGGAGAGAGCATCGCACCTTTCTGCGGGCACTGAGATGCAGTCAGGCCAAACGCTCTGTGTGGGGAATCAAGCCGGCACCCCTCGGGCTGGCCAGCGAGGCCTCTGGCAGCGGGCCCCTGCTAATGCTCGTTAACATTTATTGAAAGCACTCTGCGTTCTCCTCAGAACATAGTCGTGTACATTTTTGCTGCTCAGTGGGATCGAATCTAAATTACACAAAAAGCTGAGATGAAGAAGTCAATTACTATTTTTGGCCTGCTTAGAGAAAATGGAGTCACGAGTGTGAAGGGTAGGCTTCCTGAGGAATATCACCAAAACCCAGTGGATTTTCTAGGAAGCCTTGAAATCCTCCTACTGCATTTTAACATATATTTTTATGCCAAAATTTTTGTTTCTTTGGTCAGAGATTGCTTTGTGTAAAACTGTAATTTTTTCTTCTTTCCTTTTGGTTTAGTAGAACTAACAGGATTTATCTTTCAAATAAACAGACTGTTTCTACTGTTATATATTGCCCTCTGCTGGCCACTTCAACTGTGTTTTATCAGTCTTGGAACTCAATGTTTAAAAATGAACTTGGATTAGTTTAAACAAATAAATTTGACTTTGTTTTCCCTCCTTTTGGGCAAACCTAAAAAAAAAAAAAACCAAAAAACAAAACAAAAAAAAAAAAACTAAGTTGTTACCACATTTAAAATAATAGACTGAATAATGTTATTTCTTAACCTTTGTATTGCATCCTAAAAATATAGTGGACATTTTATCTTAGAGTGAAAACAGTTTGACTGGCCGGTATTATCTTTCTACTATAATGTACTTAAGACTGTTTTTAAGGGACTAGAAATTCTTGTATTAATTCTACTTAAGACTAAATCATATAACTTTCCAAAACATTAGACCCAATCAGCAACCTTTGATAGAAACCATCTTAGTCCAAAATAAGAGCCATTATCTTTGAAGCCCAAACAAGAATTGTAAGGCACATGAGATATAGCTTCTAAATATTAGCTTATGTAGAATGCACTAACACCACTCACCAGATCATTTCATGCTTTGTAACAACTTAAAGCAAATGTTCATAAATTATGGAGTAGATTCACGCTTAATTGTCAAAGGAGCTGTGATGGAGTGAAAGTTCGTTGCAAAGCCTGGGTAAGAATTAATTGTCTCAAAATCCTTAGCTATTGCTTTGTCTACTGAACAACACTCTAACTTTAATAGCAATTAAGAGAAAGAATTTGGTGTGTCAAATGCTTTATTGCAAAACCAAGGTTCAGTGGTGAATTCTAATTAAAGTCATTATTAAAAAAAAAAGAAACTCAATTTTAAAACTTTAGAAAGGGAAGCTACTATGGCATAGAAATGGATAGATTATGGTTTATTTAACTAAAGCCTGCTTTAGAGTTAGTTATGTTCTGTTGTTTATAATTATCTGGGGGTTTGGGGGAGTCTCATGTGGTTTTTCCTTGGGTTCTTGAAATTAAATAGCTGAGTTGCTCACATCTCCATTTGGTTCTGGTTGAGTAAACTTCTTCAGTGTATTGGGGTGTCACATCACTTCCTGGATGAACGGTTGGTTGCTGAGAGCAGGTTTATTTAAAGCAAGAAACTCGTTTAAATAAGTCTTTGGTCACGCTGTCGAGGGGGGTTATTAATGCACCATGAGCAACGACTATACATGCAAGTGGGCGCTTATAAAAGAATCTCCAGTTTTCTGGTGATGTAGGTCTTAATGAAGCCTTTTTTTGTACAGCTAAGACTTTATGTTCATTTTATTATACACAGTCTTAATTTGAGTCTGAAAAAAGGAGCTCCAGGGCAGACATAAAATTAACTTCTCTTTCAGTGTCCTAACCTTTTGGTTTTAATTTATTCACTTGTCAATCTTATGAATGCTTCATGAACTCCGGCCATTGATTTCCGTGGCCAATGCTATTTTTCCTGTTTATTATGATATATTGTCCCATTGTTGCCGGCCGTTTGCACTCAGTTAAATTTCCCACACAGCGGACAGGAAACGGCTCCATGGCATCAGACTTCCTTGGATTGATTTTCACAGAGGCAGGGAGGGACCAACCCACTTCTGGGCTCTTTGTGCGGAGCCTACCCCAGGCCCCAGTAAACCTCCCTTGCGGACACTTCCTTCCAGGCACCTAACACAGACAGCAGCCGGAGCTGACCCTCCCACGGCAGTCCCACGCAGCCCCTGGGAAAAGCTCCCCTTATCAGTGCTGAATCTGAATATTATGTCATTTCTTTTTACTTACCGTGTTTATTGTCTTCGAGCCAGCTCTGTGGGAATGTTCTTTGCAAGGGCAACAATAGGGAACCACATAACAAACCTGGTGAAATCACTCAGCCCTAGAGCAGCAAACCTTCCAGTGGCTTCATAATTAGAAAACAAAACACTCAGCTACAATACAAATGATGTTCTTATACTCTCTGGCTACTGAATTATTTATTAATAAATAGTTTTATCACCAGCGCATTATCCACCACCCTAGAGGTGGATTATAAAAATTACTAAGAACTCACTTGGGATGAATCTCTAAACCTAAAGTTTTTTTTTTTTAATATTAATGTTTATGTTACTATTTTGAGTTTCACTGAAGACTCTGTTAAGCTCTTCTAAGGAAATGTCAGTAGTCAGCATATATTCCAATGAGTCAGGATTTAAGAGACACCTGCCCTACATAGACTCAGTTCTCTGGTTGAAATACTTTTAAACTCAACATGTTGTCTTAGAAAACACATATGGGTATTTTGTGTTCCACAAAAAGTAGGTCACAATAATTATTGATTTGCTTACATGTGTACCATCAAACTAAAAAAGTTTTTTCTTTTGGTAAATTTGCCTTTTCAGGATTAGTTTATCATGAAATATAATACATAGTGTACTAGATAACTTATTAAAAATCGAGTGCTATCCTCAAAAAATGATGATTAATTTGCACTCTGAAATCACATTTCCCCAAGGAGCTCATTATCAATTAGGAAACCTCCTGCAGGGAATGGTTGGCTGACGAAGCCAGTCTCGCAATCACAGCGACAATCCCACGTAGGCATTTGTGCACAAAAGACACTTTGGGTGCTTCGGTTCTTTTCTTTTTATTCAACTTAGAAGATTTCAGAGGTCATGGAGAAATGTAAATTTGTGGAGATTTTACCAAGGGAACTCAGTTAGAGTTGTCAAAACAGATGATCTATAGGGATGAAACTCAATTTCTATTTCAGAATTGTAATTGTACAGTGTGAATCATTTCCCCCTGGTAAAATTGATGGCCGTTTTATAGATCTAGTGGGTAAATTAATGATTTTGATCAGTCAATAAATAAATTTTGTTCATTTGTATCAACAATGGGCAGTATTCATGGTGTCTGAGTTACAATAAATCATTTCAAATGTTTAAACTTAGTGGAATTACCGTATTGTTTGGACTATAGATGCACTTCCCCCCCCAAATTTTGGAGAAAATGGGGTGTGTCTTATAGTTCAAATGTAGCTGAATTATAGTCTGAATGTTATTTGTGTTATTAAATATTTTACCACATTTTTTGCTTCAAAAATTTTTTTCCTATTTTTCTCCTCTAAAACCTAGGTGGGTCTTATGGTCTGAAAAATACGGTAGCCAAATCTCAAATAGGAACTCAGACTAGATAAGTTACAGACATACACATTTCTATTTTACTGATTTGGAAACTGAAACTCACAGGCATCACCTCTGTAATTAAACCCTATTTATATCTCTGGAACATGTCATCTGGATGTGAGACAAACTCTTCTTTCTACTCTCCCAAATGTTTGTTCAATTACACCGTTCTCCTCTTGAGGTTGGGGGGAATTCTTTTACAGTGAATATGAGGAATCAAAATGAGATAACCTCACTCAGGGAGATGAGGGAAAGGAGATCAATGGGTCAAGGAAAATACCACGAGGAGCACCAATTTTAAGGGTGTGGGGAGAAGAGATAGGAAAAAAATGATGTAGATTCATAAGAGAATAGTGTCATTGAAATTGCGTCAATGAATCCTTGTACAATTTTGATTCAGAGAGATATTTTTTTTCATGGAACTATGTCCCTTTCACTGGAAACGTCATCAGGAATTGAGAAACTGGCTAGAGGCATATGGGATTATGAGGCTTGACCCATTATACTCTGCATAGACAATTTATAACAATTATACAGTAAGAAGGAGCTGCAAGCACAGGGATGTTCTGCACTCTATCTATAGGTTTAGCCTAAAGAATTTTTTGCACCCTTGTGTCTTCATGCTATTTTTGTTAAAGTATACAGGAAACCCCCCCTCTCAGGCCCAGAAAACACACAAAAAAGGTTGCAATATCATCACATCATTGTGAATCATCTCTAAAATGAAAGAGGGAGGCTGGTAGCCTCATGAGGGAGAGCATTTATTAGGCTATGTCCATGGAGATTGACTGTGGATGAATTGCTTTTCTTAGGTAGCTTTTTCTCCATCTGAATTGTGAATTAGCTCGAGGACAGCTACATTATCAGCAAAGGGCAGAGAAAATTATAAGTGTGTAAGTATTTCCATGAAATAAATGGAATTGGTTAAAAAACAAATGAACAAAACTTTTCGGACTGAAGTTTCTTTTTGCAGCTTTAGAATCTATCTGTTGCTCCTATAATAATAATAATAATAATAATAATAATAATAATAATAATAATAATAATAATAATAATAATGCCTAACGCATGTGTACTTTGGAAAGGAGAAGGGGCTCTCCTTGATATTTGGCCAATGAAACTTCTAAAATACTAAGTGGCCAGAGACATCCAGGAATATAAATGCTGAAGAGTGTCTAAGAGCCCTGATGATAAAGACATCTTTGCTACCCTTTGCCAGAGTCATTTCTGTGGAGACTTGGAGGCAGAGAGCAGACGGTAGTTGGTAGGAAAATGCATGGGAGGTGAGGATGGGGGGAAGGGAATGAATATGTCACTTTATTGCTTTCAAGTAGAGTGGCTGAGAAAAGAAAGAAAGCTAAATGGGTGGGAGCTAGAAAACAACATGGAGTCAATGAAATTTTTATTTCATTTTGGGACATAAATGAGGATACTTAGAAATTGAGAAAGAAAATAGTTGAGCCTTTCTCTCTTCACTTCTCTCAATTTTTAATCAACACAATCACCTCCCCTCTGCGCTGTCCTATTTCCAGCCTGGATCTGTCATCTGAGTTCTCAGTGGCACAACCACAAGATGTCCCCTCCTGAAGCTCTGGGTCCTTGGTCCTCATTCACCGTACAAAGGAGACAACTGAGCTTGATGAATTTTAGGGGGTTCTTTTGGAGTCATGTCCTCTTGACCTTTCCATGGCCGTTGCTCTCTAATGTCTCTCCCTCCTTTGATCCAATCTACATGTCACTAGAGCGATTAAAAAAAAAATTCTCCTGGTTTAAAATTCTTTAATGGTTCTTCATCAACTACATTTGGAGAAACTCCAAACTCCTTAGCTTGGAAGATGAGACAAGGCATATCATATAAGTCTCTTTATGAATCTGGTCATACCCTTTCTTTGTATATATTTAATTTCTGGTCATGCCACCTATGGCTCATTAAACACATTATATGGGCCCTGGAGAATATCAACATAAGTAAAATTTCTCATTCACTACTTATAAGTTTTTTAAACAAACTGCTTTACATTTCCTTGAGTTTTCTTATCTGTAATGTGGGGTAAATAGTGTTTACCTTATTGAGTTGTTGGGAGGATTAATTTAAAGTCCTTAGGACAGGGTCTAGTTCAGAATAAATATTCAAGTTTTAGCTATCATTATTATTACATATCTTCATTTTTTTGTGTGTGGCTGTTTTCTGTTTTTCCACTTTTCTTCCAGGGTAGCATTCCTGTTTTTTCAAGATTCAGTCTAAATGCTAGCTCTTCTATCAAGCTCCCCCAAATGTCTTTGAGCAGTTAGCCTGGTCCACTCTCGTTTTCTATGTTCTACTTTTCTATCTTGTTTTCTACTTGTTTTTCTATGAGCATATACAGAGCTCTATGACAACCCTTTGCATCCATAGAATTATCCATTTTCATGTCCATCTTTTCCAGCATATATAAAACCTTCATAGGGGCAAAGGTCACATTATACTCACAACTGTACTTTATGAACATATTATCATCTCACTAAACTTAATAAAACACAAATAAAATCCTGTCATGGTTAATGTATCTGTGTTCCAGATTGCATTATACAGCCAAAAGAGATATCAGACTAGAGAGCCTTAGTTTGGGGGGCCTAAAATGTTGACAGCAGAAGTTTTAGACCATTTGATGAAACAAAAACAAAACAAAAATACATGGTGAATCCTAAAGAGCAATAGCTTAGTTGTTAAGAGAAAAAATAATTTGGAATCAGGGAGGTGCAAGTTTGAGTCTTTTTTTTTTAACTTCTGTGAAGAGAAAATGGCTCATATAGAAAATGGCACTGGGTTTGATGTAGAACATTTAATAATTAAGGTTATAATTAGGAATTTCTAACTCTATATGTCTAAATTAGAGAGGTTGAGGTAGTCAGCCCCTCAAACTAACTTTTAATAACTTATATGACAGTAATTTATACATTTGTCACCTTTTAACGAGCTGATTTGACTTGTTTGTTTCTATCAGAATATTTAGACTTTGCTACCCCATTTCCATCACCCCAACACACTAAGCTCACACAGTCACTATTCAGTGTTTAAGAGAGATATTGTGAGACTAGGTAATAAGGCACAGCCAACATGGTGAACCTCGGGGAGAGTGTTAGACACAATCAAGATATTTGCTTCTTAAGGGTGTTTTTCATACTAACTAGACTTTGTGAGGTATCAAATAATCAACATTGTGCTTTAAACTAACCATATAAATCTAATTGCTCTTATTTGAGAATAGTAAGATGCTAACAGTAGACTAAATAAAAATTTCAAGTAAATAAAAACGCATAGACACATGGAATGGACTGACAGCTGTCAGAGGGAAGAGGGGAGGGGGAACTGGAAGAAAGAATATGAAGGGATTGATCAAAGAATATATATGCATGACCCATGGACATGGACAATGGAGTGGTGTTGGCCCAGCTGGGCAGTGGGGACTGGGCAGAGGTGGGCAAGGGGAAAAAATGGGGACAGCTACAATAGTGTAAACAATAAAAAATTAAAAAAACACTTTAAATAAATTTTAAAATTTCAATATTTATAATTTGCTTGTTGTTAGGGTATGATGCCACAGAATTATCTCAGGCTGTGATAAGGTCCCCTTGCAAGAGTAATGTAGACTTCTCTCATTTCTTGCTAAGTTTTCTTTCAGTTTTATCAGGACCCAGAGCCTTTCTGTCTCTTTTCCAACCAGGATATGGGGCTCACCTCTTCAATGGTCACCAGGCTCCTGGCCAGACTGCTCCCTGGGAATGGCCAAGTAGATTTGTAGATGTCTTTCTTTCTGTGCCCAGCCCTGGCCCCACGAAAATTATGCAACATTTTACAACAGTGGGTCTTTGTGGATTTTCTTTGGTTCTTTCACTAATGGTGCTGTTTGTAATCAATGATAATAATTATTATCACTATCCTAATTACTTTATCTCATGAATGTGTTTTAAAAGTGACAGATAGTTAAAATTGAACTTTCTAACCTAATAGTTTCCGTGGCTAATGGGTTATCTGTCACACTGTTATTAGCAATGTATTAGTAATATTTATTCTCTTAATTGTAATATATTCTCTCTCAAATATCATTCTTTCAAATACAAGTAATAACTGAAAACTTGGATTTTTGTCACAAACAATACACTAAAGGTAAGAATGTGTCAGTAGTGCATAACTCTGGGACCCAGTTCTACCTAAGGGCCCAGGAAAAAAGCCACAGTATCATGAAGCACTTACAGCATAAAATTGAGAAATCTGTCATTAGCATTGAATTCATCAGACAATGGCTGCTCTGCACTGGCATGTCACCTGATCTGAGTAGTACCTATGGAAACCACTGCTCATAGGAATGTTCTGTGTGGGAAGATCTGTGAAGGAAATATGAGTTTTATTTGCTTTCTCTCTCTTCTTTTTACCTTAATTAAATCTAGTTTGTCTCCGTTCAAAACCCTTCCCTTGTTGTGTCCTCTGTTTGTTGTATGCAAAGGCCAGATGAATTTGTTTCTTGAGAAGTTATATAAATAGATTTTTAACATTTAGTTACCATCAACTAGTACCTTCATTTACATGTATTCTTTAAATTTGAATTAAAAATTGTAGTAATCGTAAATGTAATTTCTTATTTACTATTGTTTATGTACATGTAAATAAATTAAAATATATGAGTTTCTATAAGTGCATATTTTGCCTGGTAAGATTATATGTCCATCTACATTTCCCTCCCTCTGTTTCTATTTTGTGATCC
Organism: Micronycteris hirsuta; assembly: GCA_004026765.1. NCBI lineage: Eukaryota > Metazoa > Chordata > Mammalia > Chiroptera > Phyllostomidae > Micronycteris > Micronycteris hirsuta. Next base: position 301,976 of record PVJI01000060.1, read on the forward strand.
TTATATGTCCAGGCTATAGTCAAAGTAATAAGAAAAAATGCACCCTGGCTGGTGTGGCTCAGTAGGTTGAGCACTGGACTGTGAAGCAAAGGGTTGTTGGTTCGATTCCTAGTCAGGGCACATGCCTGGGTTTCAGGCCCGGCTCCCAGTAGGGGGCGCACGAGAGGCAACTACACATTGATGTTTCTCTTCCTCTCTTTCTCTCTCCCTTCGTCTCTTTCTAAAAATAAATAAATAAAATCTTTTAAAAAATAGAAAAAGGAAAAATGTGAAGCTTACTGTGTCAGGTTCTCAAATCCCACCCAGAGAATATTTTGGCTGTTTTCCTTACTTAGAGTTTTACTTTCTTATTTTTTTTACAAGTGATTTTACTGTGGAGATCATACTTTATTCTGACACATACTTTATGCTAAAATTTATTCTGAATTTTACTTTCTTATTTTTCTTACAAGTGATTTTACTGTGGAGATCATACCTTATTCTGACAAGTAAAGTAATAATCTTGCTTTACTTTCAGATATTTCAGACCCAGAAAGGAACCTTACCACTGCATTTCCCCACATCTTTTCTACTCTTTCCCCTTTCTTCCCCTGTATCATTGGCAAGAAGGGAATGGTTTTCTCCAAATATTTTTTATATTAAAATATAGATTATCAAATCACTTCATGGTTAACATTGTCTTTCTGATGTTTGTAGCAATCCCTTTTCTAACACTCCACAGATTTCCTAAAGAATTTAGGAAAATCCCTATGGGATTCGATAAAATGGTTTAGGGTACAACAGACATGTGTTTTTAGAACACACAGAGTCAATATCCAAAGAGAAGGTCTGGCCATCTCAAAGCTTCTAGCCCATTGTCCATGTAGGGGCAGTATGTATGTCTACCCTTCTCTTGTCTCCTGCAGAGTTTTATAACAGCTTTGTCCTACTCTCAGTTTATTTGGCTAGAGTTTTAAACTTCCATAGTTCTGGGATATGTCACCTTCAAAGTGTCTTCCCTGCTTCTCTCAGGAGGCAATAAAAATAGAACTGTGACAACTTTTTCATGGGTAATTCATACCAGGAGCCTTTGCCATCCAACCCCTTTGCATGGAACTGACTGCTTATCTGTCATAGAGCATTGTAAAATGTACTCATATAATTATGTATAGCCAGATTTTGTTCACAGTTAAATTGTAGTTCCTTGAAACAATGGATTGAATCAGTTTCCCCTTATAGTTACTTTTAATGTTTTTGCATCATTTCAGAATCTGATGAACACTTTTGTAGCGAATGTATGTGAATGGAGGATTTTACCTTCCATATTAGGTCTTCAGAGATCTTGAAGTCATCCATGAGTTTAAGTACCTTCTGCTTTAAAGATATCATTTATGTAAACACTTTGTTTGCTATTAATGAAAAATTGAAAAATCTTTTCTCTCTCTTCTAGCTTCATTCAGAATTCACTACAGTGAACTTTACTTTTATGTCCAAGAAAATTAGTTATGTTCTTATATTCCACTTTATCTGTGATAAGGATGAGGATATTTATCTGAAATGAAAAATAAATAGTTTTTTATCCTTTTATGGGAACATTGATAGAGTAAAATAATGGAAATAAATAAGTGTAGCCAGAAAAAAGAACAAGAAAAGATAGCTCTAGTGTGATATAATTTACTAAGTTAGGTAGGAAGTTCCAAACTACATACAATAAATACAATACTGCACCTTGTACAGGAATAACTTAATAGCATTGTAAAAATGTGAAATAATACCGTGAGAGGGGGTTAGATGATTTGAGGAAATGAATGACATAAGGTAAAGTGTTTCTTCTTACAGCACTTCGATGGTCACAGCTGCTCCGAAATTTTGACATACAGTCATATAGTTACCTCTTCAAAACTGGCCGTTTTATTAGAAAAGGAATCATAGAGGGACATCGTATTAGAAAACTGAGAGGAATAAACTGTAAGAAAGCATGCACTGTACGGCTACAACTATAATTGCAACTATGAAAACATCAAGGAAGAAAAAATGGAATAGAAAAGGTCAATGAGGTAGTAGGGACTCATTTCTAGCAAAATGAGGAAGATCAGTCAATTTTACACTTATGATGGGGCTAATTTGTCTCATGAGATTGTACTTTGTTACAGTTTTAATTCAAAAAAATACTACCCAGCTTCAGCCTAGAAGCTTTATTTCTCCCAGAGGGGTTAGTATTCTCATTTAGAAAAATAAGTTTCTTCTACACAGTTCATAAAAGCCTCTCCTGTTTGCTGTGAAGCTGAAGAGAGAGAGCGGAACTATCTTGTCGATCTCTTTCATTCTGCACAGCCAGGAAGAGTTGGAAAGGGAAGTCTTATCAAGATGTTGTTCTTCAATTCCATCACGAGATTGTTCGTTTTTCCATTACACGCAGTAAGACACAGCCCTGCACTTAACTATTTAACCAGCCAAGGCTAAAGCTATTAGGCTCATCTTTTTTTTTTTTTTTGATGTCCTAGAAGAGATGGTTGGATGAATGTCAGCTGCCCTGTGGTGATGGAAATGTAGTTCCAGCTGACTGGAGATGTTTTTACAGTTGTCCCCCCTTAATTTGAAACTCTCCAAACAAATAAAGATTGGTTTTGCAGCTTTTATTTTTAACTTATCTTCAGACTAGGAATCATGGTAGTTGGTTCTGTTTAATGCACTCTACTGATTAGTCCATTTCTTTAAATCAATTTAAGCACTTTAAAACAACATTATGATGCAATATCTATCTGTAAAGATTTCCTCTTTTTTATTACCTTCTATGTCTTTAAATTTTCTTTTAAATTTATTCACTATCTAATTGGCTAATTTCCTTAAAGGATACTCTCCTTTTGAATATAATTTCCCTTGTTTTCCCTTGTAAGAGACTGAGGGAGTAAAGAGTACTTGAGATATTATGAGGGTATTAGCTACATAAAATTAGAAAATTGGAACTGAGATATAAATTTAGGAAAGAATTTGTGATACGTGGACATATGCCAAAAAGAGACCATCAAAGGAAGTCAGGCAATTGCAATGCTAAGCTACATTTTCTCTTTTGCTATTGGTTTAAGAGAACTTTCTCTCTCATGAAGGAAATTATTATCAATAGCTATTTATTAGCTGAGAGGTGATTTATTTCCTACCTAAAGTCAAAGACTAAGCCAGCTATTTACTAAAGAACATGAGTAAGTGGAGGGCAGGCAGAGAGAGAGAGGAGAGAGAGAGAGAGAGAATCAAATTAATTTGGTCATTAGCAACAAAGATCTACTGAAATTTGAGAAAATTATTTCTTCATCATTTTATGCCACTTTTTGCCAGTAGGACTGGGTATTACTTTTGATGCAAGGAAGAAGACCCCTTTTTTCTATAGCTGAACAATTTAGAAATAAATGAAGATAAAGATTATGTAGCTATTAATCTCAGACCATCCATGAAAGAAGCTACAGAATGAATACAAAGGAAACTATGACTAGCCTTTACTGGACAAATCAAATCATGGGAAAAACACCCTGGGGTTCCCGCAGACAGGGCTCTGTACCTATATGCTTCTCACTTTAATAGCATTGGGGTAAATCAGAAGGCAAATTATCCTTTATGGTCATACATTTCTTCAATTTCTTTACCTGAGAATCATTTCATATTGGTTCCACAAATATGGGGTCAGACTTTATGAGTTTTCATGAGTTTATTTGATTTTTGTGAACTTAGCAAATATATTCTGAATCTCAATAATTTACATATAATTCCACTTAAAGGAAGCACACTAAAATGTAAGACATCAAAGAGAGGACAATCAAGACAGTTTATAATCCATTACTTTTTAATTAAAATTTCAGAATTTTATAACAATTTCTTGGCATTTTTCCCCAATAGTTATTCATATTCACATTTTTGTCACTGCTTTCCAGAACAATGAAGGAGGAAAGACTAAGAACAATTCAGCTATCAACTCACATTTTATATATTTTTAAAAGGTCTCTATTTTTATTTTAATCTTTCAGAAACTTTTCCTCATCATCAAGGAATCTTGAAAATGATTACATTGAATAAGAAAGATCATTTTTCCCCTAAGTCTCAAGTAGAAATTGGCCAAATGCCCTTTCTCATCAGTTAGGAAAGATGTTATTTAAGTAATTGAGTCTGTCTCATTCTTCATCTGTCTGAGAGTTATCTATATTCTCACAGGCTTTTTTTCTTAGGCCATTGTGAAAACTTCTTTATACAGTTTTAATTTCACTTTCATCTTTTCAGCTAATTGGCTATCCCATACTCTTGAATCAAGGAAAAGTGAAATCTTCTCCTGAGTTTAAAAAAATAATAAAGCAAGTTAAGAACGCTGGACTATTGATCTTCTTGAAGGTCGAATATTGTCCTAATCAGGTTGATAAGCTATGGGCAGTGCCCTCATTTAACTTCTTATCTTAAATAACTTCCTATTTCCAAAGGATTCTTTTACCTCCCACATATGCTACTTTAAGGCATACCATCAAACAGAAAATGTCAATCTGAGTATAGGAAACTTTCCCACATAAATGATTACTTCCCCAATTTTCTTTTGAAAAAATTCCAAATTGCTCCCTTGGCTCTCTGAAAATGTAGGCATTTGGTTCACCTTTTAGTCACCTCCTTGATTCCAGGAAATCTCTAGAGTACAGAAGTTATAAAACTAAGGCCTGAACTTTCCTCCTCTTTGTAAGAACTTGAGTTCTTATGGGTCAGTCAACCTGATGTAAAGAAAAGGGAATGATTTAAGGTAAATTTAATGGGAGATCCCTCAAGGCCTCGAAGGCAAGGCAGGAAAGCTTTAGATACACAGACATCTGACAGGGGGTATTAGTTGCAGTAGAAATTGAGAGAGGATGAAGTGGAAAATTAAGTATAAAAATAGAGGGATGTATGATCAAATTTTTATGTTCAGAGAAGCTCTAAATAAACCTTGAAGACTGTTTTAAAGTCACATGAGCCATTCTAGTGTATGACTTGGTATTAGAGCAAGGCCTGGCTGGTTATCACATAGCTGAATCCTTCCCATGGAAATTTTCGTGAACTGTTAAGGTGACAAAAATATTTTATTTTTCATAGGCATAAGAAAGCAGCAGAAAGAAAGACGGAATTCTTACCCTTCACAATAGCATGGATGAAACTAGAGAGCATTATGCTAAGTGAAATAAGCCAGGCAGTGAAAGACAAATACCATATGATCTCACCTGAAAGTGGAACCTAATCAACAAAACAAACAAACAAGCAAAATATAACTAGAAACATTGAAATAAAGAACACACTGACAGTAACCAAAGGGGAGGAGGGAGGAGGATAAAAGAGGACAAAGGGGGAAATGCTATCCAGAAACATGTATAAAGGGTCCATGGACAAAGCCAAAGAGGGGGTAGGATTGAGGGTGGGAGGTGGGAGGTGGGGGTGAGGGGTGGGGGAAAGTGGTGGTGGAAAAATGAGACAACTGTGTTTGAACAACAATAAAAAAACATTGAAATCCTGAGGAAAAAGGAAGTATGTATGCTCTGAAAAGCCACAACAAAAGTGTTTCTCTACAAGCTGTGGAAAGTTAATCTAACAATAGCATATTTCTATTGCATACAGAGACTCAGGTGGGGAGAAAGTTGACTTTTTTTGTCTCAATCTTCAAGCTAATTTAAAACTTAAAACAATATTAAGCTTTACTGGTTTAATTTAGCATACTGACCATGCTTCAAGTGTGTCCACAGGACCTCCAGGCCTAGCCCACACTCGGCAACAGGACACAACTTCTACGTACAGACACACTTCACCCTTTTCTCTAGCTTTCATTTTCGACTTTCCTTTTAATGATAACTAATTTTTCTTTATGTACCAAGTTAGTTGGCCACTGTGCCCAGCTATATGGGAGAACATTATTCTGGATATTTCTGTGAGGATGTTTTTGGAAGAGATTAGCATTTAAACCAGTGGACTTTGAGGAAAGGAGATTACTCTACATAATATGGGTGGGCTTGCTCCAATCAGTTGAAGGATTGAAAATACTGACCACCCTCAAGCCAGAGGCAAATTATTCAGCCTGGTGGCCTTTGTATTTGGATTATAAAATAAGGTCTTCCCTGGGTTTCCAGCCTGCTGTCCTATCTTACAGATTTTGAATATGCCAGCTTCCATAATCACATGAGCTAGTTCTTAAAATAACTCTTTTTCTATGCTTACATATATCCTATTAATTCTGTTTTTGTTTTTTTTTTCTGAAGAAAGCTAACACACTCTTCTTTCTCCCAATTCACACTGCACACATAAAATACCTTTAACTGATCACAGGTTATGGTGAAGTGAGAATCTGTCAGGTCAAACACTACCTAGTCCCATAAAGAAGAATGAAACCTAGAATCAAACAAAAATGGGGGGTGTCCCTGATTGACACTAAAATCAATTATATTTTGTTGAGATAGTTATGACACTCATATGCCAATTGGGATAGTTAAATAGAATAGAATATGTGGTCCATTTTGTTTTGTTTTGTTTTAATAAAAGGTCACTCTCTGAAAAAGAAGATAATAGAATTTTTTAAAAAATCCAGGTTAACTTTCAGAGCTGTATGACCTGGGAAAAGTGTAACAATATCTCTCTGAGCTCCATTTTGGCAGGTGGATACACTCCAAGGCATGTAGCCCAACCTACAAGGCTTTTCATTATCTAGATAAGAGGCCAGTTTCTGTCTACTTCTTCCTCCTCGGTCCCATCCTGTTTCAGCCACTACCAGGTCAGTGAAATTCTCTGAGAGGTCATGTTAGTCTACAGCTCTGCCTGTGCATTTTCCCCTCCATCTGCCTGAATGCCCTTTTCACTCCTACTTACCTAAAAAATCTTAACACAGACATTCTGACTGTAGACTTAGCCTGAAAGTATATTCAAATTTTTTCAAATTCCATATTTTTATCAAAATATTTTTTTGTCAGGGATACACCTATTTATATACATGTCTATCTCTCTCCTAGATTCTGAACCCTTTCAAGGAAGTGACCATTCCCCACAGATCACAGAGCAGCGCACACATGGATGCCTGACAATAAACAAGCACTCCGTTAAAGGTAAAAAGGAACACAGGCAGCTCTGACAAGATTGGCTTGATAACAGTGTGAAGAAGTAGAAGTGGAGGGTGAGGATTAGTGAAGGACAGAGGGGGTCAAGCATATGGTGACAAAGGAGAATAAAACATAATGATGTAGAATGAAACATAATTGACTAAGGTAGAAAACTGCCTTTTTAATTAGTATAACAGTAAACACTTTCTGTATTCTGAGGTGGGAGCTGGAATTTGAGGCACTCACCTTTTATTCTGTGAGGAGACACTTAATGAGCTTTGGAATGTAGTAGGTATGAATCATGGACCTGGGTACTGGCGGAACTTCCTTTACACCGACACTGTAAGTGTTCTCTTTTTCAAAATATACATTGCCTGGTAGTTTTTACCTCCCAAATTTAGGAGAATGTTATTTTTCTAACAAATGGAGTTGGGCTCAACTGTCTTTGAACAATTGTTGTTTGCCCTAGATGTGTGTGTGCACTCACACAGGTGTATATGTATGTTCTGTCTAGGAGATAATTACAGCAGATAACTAAAGTACTGAAAGTGCTTTAGCAGATACTTTAGTACTGAAAAACAGTACTAAAGATTGAGGAGGCCACTTTTGACCTCTGGCTACAGAGGAGACAAAGTACAATAATAAAGTCTTCCCTGTCATCCTGCTGACAACCTTACATGGCCCCTCTGGTGTTTCACCAACCCTCCAGAAAAGTCTTACGTCAGGGCCTTGGCATGTGCTGTTCTTTCTTCCTGAAGCATTCATCTCCTAATTAGCTGTATGTAAACTCCTTTACATCCCAGAGGCCCCTGCTCAATGATATGTTCTTATGTTCTAAGTGAGTCCTTTCCTGAAGGACTCCATTTAAAATGGTAAATCCTCCTGTATACCCATTATCTTTATTTTAGTTACTTACTCAATATTTTACTTACATATTGTTAATATACTATACTCCAAAAATTATAAATCCTATAAGGACATAAAATTTTAATCTTTTAAAATTTATTATTGTGTCTTAATGTCTAGATTTTTGCCTACCATCATTATTTATTGAGTAAATAATTCTGGGTCAAAATAATGTTTCCACATGCCTGTTCTTAAGAGTTGTACATAGGTAGGAGAAACTTCATACTAGAAGGATAGAAGAAACAAAAATTACTCTCTATTATGTGTGCTATAAAAGAGATTTATAGGGATGTTCTATACATTCTTGACAAAGAACAAAATATCATAAGGTAATTGAAATCGTGTAGATTGGAATGTTTCATCCTAGACCAGGCCTGGAGAACTTCTGGGAATATGGATGTTTGGGGATGCTAAAGCTGGCTGGCTGGGTATGCCAATGTTTAGATTCCCTGCACCCCTCAGACTCAGGGGTAGGCACGTCTTGTTTTAATGATTGTATAGAAACACTTAGGGAAGTTTGGGTTTATTCTGAAATGCCAATAAGCTACCGAGAAAAGATCAATCAAGGTCCCAAACAAGCAAAACAATCCACAGAAATGTTATTTCATACTGTGTATATCATGTCTCAAAGTTAAAAATACAGTTTGATTCACTTTTTATGAAGACGTGATAAGGACCCTTGCACTTTTATGAAATAGACACTATTAGAAATATATCATATATTCAGTACTGTGGGGGAGGAAAGTGCATAGACAGAAAGGAAAATAAATGGGAAGAAGGGATGAAATCAAGCAAAATAACCTCTAGAGGAGCCCGTGTACCACCCCTTACCAGTGCTGACCCCTGTTTTTCTGAACTGCCACCTCCAGCTTCCTATGGGAAACAGCATATTTATAACCCACAAGCAACCTAAATTCCAGGTCCTTATGGTAACATTTAGTCACATTAGAAAATGATTTTGTGTTTTTAAATAAGTCACCAGAAATCCAGCATGTCCAAAGCAGGACTCACCATCTTCTCCATTTAAAAGTGCCATGTGTCTTGTTTCTTAATGTCCCCTCTCCTGAGATGTAAAGTCTCAGGGTGATGTTTTCTCTTCCATCTACATTAATTTAATTGTCAGATCTTCTTGAGTTTGCTATTTAACTGTATTTTTTTTAACCTTAATTTTGTAATCTCTCTGCTAGTAGGACTTGATAATTTCACTAGGTCTACTGCAGCTGATCTCTTTCCGTCCAGTCTCCATTTTTTTCTATCTTGGGTTCTGTTATCAGAGTTATATTTTCTGCCCAAAGTTCTCACTCTGCCATGCGCTGTGACTTTCACACACATGACACATTCACATGGACATAGCCAGATACTCACTCTCCTTCTCCACCCTCATGTGCAGAAATAAAGCAAACACAGCATTGCCGCTTTCTGGGATGTGATAATCATTAAAATATTTTAAAACTGTGAAAGTAATGAAATCAGCCATTTGAAGATTTAAAAAATATTATTTACTGGAAAAATAAATAAATTAGCAATTTTAATTTTAAACACATTTTATTTTTATATGAAATAATTCAAACATAGCAAAAATCAGCGAAAATAACATAACAGAAATCCATGCATAGACCACCCAGATTTAACAGCTGTTAACATTTGCTACACCGCCTTCAGAGTTCTCTTCTGTCTCTTAAAGGAAAAAATACAGCTAAAACTGGGCATCCATCCATACCCCTTCTACGCCTCTCTAGAGGCCAAAAGTTTGCGTATCATTGTGCCTATGTTTGTGTCCTATGTGTGTTTATGCTGACAAGAAATTTATTTTATTGTTGTTTAAAGTGTTATTTAAATTGTATCACACCACATCTACCTTTTGAACCTGACTTTTTGTTGCCAACACATGTGTAATACATGTTGATATAGTTCATTTAATAAATCTTCTTACGGGATTCCAATATCTGAATAAACTCATGTACTTATATATTCCCCCGCAGAAGAACGGTGATGTTTTCCAGTTTAATCATTATGTCACTGTTACAAAAGCTGCTGTAACAAAAAGCCTTGTGAATATTCTCGTGCACCTATAGCAGACTTCCTAGTCTAAAGAACAGCAATATTGCTAGGTAGATGTCCTAAATTTCAGTAATACACATCTTTAGCTTTCCTGGGAATTACTGAGTTGCTCATCCAGTAGCATTATATGACAGCTCTCTCCTCATTTCACACACAGACAAAAATTTCCAAACTTTAAATTGAAGTAGAATTTCATCATTGGTTTAATTTGCAATTCTTGATTCCTAATGATTTTGCAGGAATATATTCATATCTTTATTGGCTATTCTCATTTTTGTCTATAAATGGCAAAATATCACAACTTTTTCTCATTCTTTTATTAAATTGTGATATTTTCATTGTATATGCTAATCTCTCCTAGGTATTTGGAATATATGGAGTACAAATATTTTCTTCCAGTATATAGTTTGTTTTCACTTTATTTATGTTGTTTGTTGACAGTAGTTTGTTTGAATTTTTAATTTTAAGCCAAATTTACCAGTCTTTAGTTTTTTCATTGTTTTTGTGTGTATGAGCTTTACTTAAGAAAAACTCAACAGTAACGTGTACCTTATTTTTTTCTAGATTTTAAAGTTTATTTTGTATTAAAAATCTGAGTCCAAATGAAAGTGTGTGTGTATGTGCACACATGGTTGAGATAAGGATCTAATTTCATTTTGAATATTTGTATGATCTATGTTCTTAGCATATATTCTAAGCAATCCATCGTATTTCTACTGATTTGTCATGCCATATCTATCATCTTTTGGTTCCCTGTGTGTACTTGCCTTTTGATTAAATATATATTTTAACAAAAAAATTTATGTAAAAATAATTCTTAAATATACAATTATGCTTTATGTGCTTTTCTAGGTTTATATTATATTTTACAATAAAATATTTAAAACACTATCTTGAGCTTAACATGCATTATATAAACAATAATTATAAAAATTTTTATTTTATTTAAAAAAGATATATACTTGAATTTACCTAATTTTAACATATTACTTGTAATATAGATGCAATATTGCCAGTTTCACATAAATGACTTTACCTTTGATTTTGTTAGAATGATTGATATACAAGTATTTATAGAATTAATTTAACCCAGGTACAGTGCAGAAGTGAATGCCCTTTAATGGACATTTTAAACCTCTATTTGTCTTCCTAAATCTATAGTTTAAAATTGAAATATAATATTATATAAGGTAATATTAACAGGCTCTAGGAAATGGGACATGGATATCCTTGAGGGAATGGTCACATTTTTCAGCCTAACATAGTAACTTTATAATGACGATGATCGGTAGACACCGGTGATTCATTACAAGTTTCTTCCTCTCTCTCACTCTTTTTTGAGTTCATATAAAGTTTGAGAAACTTTACTATTATGGTAATAACATTGATTACTCTTTAATTTATATGCCAACAAAGTCATTTTCAAAATTTGGTACTTCTGACATTCTGCCGTAAAAATGGTGGCCCACATCAGAGCGTTAGCCTTATCTTGGATATGAGCAACTGTTTTAAAAGAAAGAACTAATCATATTATTCTTTCTTATTTGTTTCTGAATGACTTTTACAACTTGTCTCTTAGCGACCTTTCTAGTTTCAATTTTTTTTTACTGCACTTCTGTATTTTCTTTTCCTTCCCGCTTACCTCCCGACCCATGCTGACACTCAGGATCAACATGGGAAAAATGGTTGGGAATAATTGTCTGTAATCCAGTTCAAACCAAAGCTCACCAAAGCCAGTCACCAGGGGTGGTGTGGGGCAGAGGAGGTGACCAAAATAAGTGAAGGTTTTAAATGTGGGGGTGTGGGAATGAAGCAGTTCATCAACATGGGTGTGATTGGCACCCCCATATGCATCAGGCAAGGTTGAAGCACACTATTTATTAGGGGTGATTGCTGTATGACTGGTAGCTAACCAGTTAACGGTCCCAGAGGAAGAGTTGAATCCGTTTATGAACACCTTATCGAGATCACAGAGATGGGTCTGTGGGTAGGACAGGAGCTGACTTACAAGGAGGGACCCCAACACATCGTATTTTCTAGAGGGTGGGCTTCTCGTAGTACAGGCTTTACGTCTTAGGTGAGTGTTCTAGGAGCCCATCTGTGTCAGTGCATCAGCTGGCATTTCTGTGAGAGGCTGCATTCGACTTCAGTGAATTTTTTTGAAGAATCTTTCAAAATGTTTGCCCATTTCATGATGGGTGATTTAACAGCTCACCTGTCCACACTGTGCTGAGTGTTCAGCAGTTTTTGACCAAAACTGCATGACCCCTGTGCCTCACCCTCCCTATTCACCTGATTTCAACCCAAGTGACTTTTTTGTTTCCCGGGATGAAAAAAGTCCTCAAAGGGAAACATTTTGCAGATGTGGAAGAGCTGAAATGAAAAATGGCAGAAGCACTAAAAGACATCAAAATCGAGTTCAAAAACTGTTTTGAGCGTAGAAAAAACATCTTGATAAGTGTATTGCATCAAATGAAGAGTACTTTGAAGGTGATTGAAGTTTAAACATGTAGGAATAAATACACAATTTTTTAAAATAAATTTTAGGGTTTTTGGGTCCCCCTTCATATATTTAGTTTGGATTTATTGATAAGTTTATTTCTTCTATCTGCATAATTGGTAAATCTTCATAAAATAAGGAATTACATTTATTGTTCTTTTGTATTTAAAATCATGTATTGTAGATAAAAATGTATACAGTAGAAGCTCATTAAATACATTGATTGTGAATGTCTTTGTTTGAGTCAGAGGTCATTTCACACTTTGAATGATTTCACCAGAAATTTGAAATTTTCCTAGAAAGAGAAGCTTGCAACAAAAAAGATTCAATCTGAAAACTGACTAATACGGTACAGAGACCAAGCTGAGATTTTTTTTTAGACAGGAAATTATGAGGGTTTTGTGGGTTTTTTTTGGTTTTTTTTTTTTGCTAAGTTCAAAGACAGCTCTTGTAAACTTGAAAGATGTTTCTAGGTCAGTTGGGTGGGTGTCATACTGCACATGAAGCTATATTTTTAAAATTCTCCTCTCATATGAAGTTTCATTTTATTCTCAGTGATGAATTGGAAAAAATATAGTCTAATACTAGAAATATATTTTAGTGAGAAAATAATGCTGCCTAAGAATTATATGGGCAAAAGTTTAAAATTAAAATAAATTTGAAGCACTTTGTTTTAGAGGAATGAATTCAGGCTTTCCTTGTGTTTGATTTTGGAGGCTCTTTCTGAATTGATGGTTTCTGATGTGAAATATTCATGGTTCATTTCCATTCTTTACTGACAGTTAAGGGTAAATCTAATCAATAACCCACTGTAGATTCAGTTCGATTTTCAATAAAGCAATGCTATGAATATAATTCCATTTGTAGTTGCTATTTTATCATATGTCCCATAATTCAATACTTGACAAAAAATTATTTGATCATTGAGTTTAACTCTTCTTCCTGAATTTAAATCTAAGAGTCACTGAATACAAAAGACCACTTACTACGTCTTCTTTCTAGGGTTTATGATAACTGTTCAGCACGTGGTTATGGTAGGCGGCCAAGTGGGAAACAATAAAGACGTGGAACTATGCCTTGCTTATAGAATAGATGTGTACATTGGTTTGCTAGAGTTGCAGTAACAAAGGACCACATGCTGGGTGAATTAAAACAGGGATTTATTTTCTTACAGCTCTGAAAGCTTCTTCCAAATCAAGACGTTGGCAGGGTTGGTTCCTTCTAGGGGCTTTGAGTAGAATCCTTGCTTGCCTCTTCTCAGCTTCCGTTGAGGGCCTTCCATCCGCAGCATTCTTTGGTTTACAGCTGCATCACCCAATCTCTGCTCTGTTCTCATATGGTGTCCTCCGGACCTATGTGTCCTGACAGGGCCAGTTTTTCTCTGTGTCCCTCTCTTCTTCCTATAAGGACACAAGTCACATTGGATTAGGGACCCGCCCTACTGTAATAGGACCTCGTCTTGAGCTAACTGTAACTGTAAGGGCCTTAATTCCAAATCAGGCCACTTTCTGAGGTACTAGGGGATGGGACTTCAACATGTCTTTTCAGGGAACACAGTTCAATCCTAACATGTTCTGCTGGAGAATTCCTTTCTAGAAACAACTCTGTTGATATTTAGAACAGCCTTTTTCACAAGTAATTTTGATGTGTGCACCTACTGGAAAAGAAAGGAGTTTGATTCATGGGTTACAGGAAAAAAAAATCACAAAACCTTAGAGCTAAAAGGTACTTCAGAATAACTTTGGTGACTTCCTTTTCTTTCATTTAAAATGATGAAACTGATACATGTTTATGGTAAAAAGATAAATATAATGGTATAGAATGAAATTTCTTCTTTATACACCATTCTCAGTCTTTGGAGGAAATAAATGTTAAATTTTATATTTGTTCCTCCTGAAATATTTTACTATATTTATTCAAGAATATACATGTACATATACATATATGTGTACATACATGTGTGCATATGCTAATATACATATATGTATACACATGTGCATGTCTATGATTATATACATATATGTAAAAATGGAGCTATACTAAATATACTCCTGTGAAATTTGCCTGTTTATTTTATAATAAAGCTATAGCCCAAAGGTGTAGCTCACCACCTTTCAAATGAGCTCTGTACAACTCTGGGCTACACGCAGGTATTTCTGGGGCTATGAAAATTAAACATTTACTTTTGCCAAACAAAATGTATACTGCCCCAAGATTCCATTTTATCGTGTTCATCTTTTTTTTAATTCTTGGGGTTTACTTAGTAAGATTTTATTTAAAAATAAGAGCTTTATTGAAAAATGGGGGATGAAGAGAAAGATGAAAAGAGTATATTTAAAAGGACTCCTGTATTTTAATCCCCGTGTAAACTTCCTGAGGAGACAGAGGCCCAGCGTAGGGCCTGAAGGGCCGCTGAGACTCCATGCGTGTGTCTCCTTTGCCCAGCACTCTGTTCACAATAGTGGGCAGCACATATTTGGTGGACATCTGATGCCATGTTTTAGGTTGGACCTTTTTAAAATTCTTGCTTTTGTTTTCCAAACCATGGACCACTTGGCTCTAGGTACTGTGCTTTAGGGCTCTGGGTGAAGTAGAATTGGAATTTTGTTGGAGGGGTATGTGGATAGAAAACTAAGGGTTCTGGGGAGAAGGTAGTTAAGTGATCACACACAGAGACTAAACCAGGTAGAGGAGTGAGAGAATCTCATAAATGACAAGAAAGTAATGCAACGCAGAGTGTGGAGGCTTAGGGGAAGGTAGAGTAGGTACAAGGGAATGAAGCCCATAGACCAGGAGGCTATCGATCAGAGATTGAACCACTGGAGCTGATAATATCACGGAGAGAAGTTCTGGGTGATCAGATGCTGCAGACTCTGGTTGTGGGTGATGATAAATGAATCTGAAAGGAAAGGAAGGTCATTTTAAGTGACCATATAGGAAACTCCTTGTGGATATGAAATAACTTCATGGTGCTAGTGGAAGTTGGGGTATCAAAAAACACTGTCACCCTATGACAAAACTTTCAATGACTGGATGGACAACCAGGACCTTTGGAGATGGCACAGACCTGGAGGGTTGTCAGGACATTTGTGTGAACAGAAATATTACTTGAGAAGTGCAGGAGAAAAAGTATGGAAATGATATTAGGAAAAAATATTTACTTCATTGTTTGATTCCTTGATGCACTCTGAGGGACGTAGTTTCTGGATGTGCCAGAAATGAAATGATGCAGGGAAGTATTCCCGAGGCAGCAATACAAACTCTGGGAAGGCAGGACATCTGCGAGAGGACAGCAGCAAAGAGAAAGCACAGAGAACTGAAGAGTGACGGTGTGAATGACTGTCCTCAGGAGAGAACTAATGAGCAGTGACAGTTACATTTTGGTAAGTGGAAAGGACGATAAGGACTTGGGACATGGAGTAGTTAGTTATCCTTCAGCTTCAGATGGAATTCTTTTCTGGAAGTTCACCACTTACAGGCAAGGTCATCTGATGTGGCCAGGTCCAGAAACTAAGGAGGTTGTGCTCAAAAGAGATTGAGGGCCACCTCCTTATGTGTGAGGGCACAGGCCCTCATCAGCACTTGTGGGTGTCAGTCACAGTGAAAATGGAGACAGGGAGCATTGCTCTAGTCCAGTGATTTTTCAACCTTTCTCACCTCACGGCACACATGTCCTATTATAATTAGTTTATAATTAGTTTATAAACTAATTATTAAAATTCTGCAGCACACCAAAAAATACATTTTTTGCTAATTTGACAAAAAATTAGGTATAATTTAGATTGGTTTATAAAAATAGTAATTACTTCCCCTTTTTGCTCTAAAGTGACTTTTTAAAAAATCAGATACCTGTACTTGTATATAAGGATTTCTGATACCAAAAATTAACTAATCAGATGCAACCTTATTATGTGACATGACTAATAAGATGTAACTTTATTATATGACTTTTATAGTCATGGTTCAAGACAGGACATTCACATTGGACTGCTATCGTCATTTTTTTATTTGGCAGTCTAAGGGAAAAGAGGGCAGTATTCCTGACTAGTCAGGTGTTGCATGTTTTAAAAATTCTTGTGGCACCCAGCGTGCAGTAGCACACCTGTTGAAAATCACCGCTCTTGCGAAGGAGTGAGTTTGTCCTGGGGTCATGGAGGTAAGGAAGTGGTGAACAACACAGTAGAAATATGTAAGCACAACATTATAAGAGTGTGTAGAAGGGACTTTGATGTGGCCTGGCCCTGACCAAGAGGGCTTCATAGAGGACATGAGGCTGGTGAGCCTTGATGGATGGTTAGGATGCCACTGGTGAAGGCTGATGATGGTGTCAGAGGCAATGGCATTGCAGGAGGTTGGGCAGAGCAGTTTTCAGGTCTCTGGGTGGGCTGGAGGGAAACACTTGAATGCTACAGTTATACAATGGCAAGGTCCTTAAGGCAGGTTTTGGGTGAGTCTTCTGGTTGAACCATTGAGCAAGAACCAGATAGTCACCTCTGATGTAGACTTACAGGAGTCAGATATGAATGAGGTCCTGGCTCTTTGATTAGGACGGTGTTCTGTTCTTCAAATGGTTGGACCTACATAATTATTCTGTGGGCGGCCACTGAAAAACTCATCAGGACTTTTCCTGACAGAGGAGAAGGGGCCCACCTCAACAGAGTCTACAAAACAATGTTACAAACGAGGTCCTACTGACAAATGCCTTGCCATCCATGTGGTTCATTTAGGCTGGTGTGTGTATATTTCAATTGGCAACACCAATATAATTTTCATGTTCACTCACTATTGTTAATGCATCCTTGTCATCTTCTGAGCATGTCAAAGGGCAGAATGTTATGAAACTGGTAGAAGGAAGAGATGAGATAAAACTTTTGACCATCAGGCTATTAACCTTTGGGTGTTATTAAAATATAGTTCTTTGATTATCTCTAGCATGTGGAAAACCTTTCATTATGTATTGTTGTAAAGTGATGTGTAGAGGATGTGGGTTTGATGAAAAGTGCCCCCTTGATAGATAAAAGAGGGTACCAATCAGGCCTAAACCTAGAGAAATAAGGTGTGATGGATCACACCAGTTCCTCTGTCAGACCATTTTAACTGTTTTGTGATGGAGTGATAGGAATATAGATAAGGGAAGTAAATAGGTAATCTGTGTGGATTTAAGACTTTTAATCACAGATAGTACCTAGCAACTGACTCGGCACTGACCTTAAAAGTAAACAATGCGAAGACCAGAATTGCTTGATAGTTTAATAAATAATCTATTAAAATGAGGAATTGAAAAACATTATTAACATGAATGACTATTAACACTAAAATAGATATGCCTGCTTTAAGTTTTCTGAAAGGGTCAGAAGATATTTTAAAAAGGGCCCTAAAGCACTAGAAATGTTGTATCACAAAAAAAAAAAAGACATTTAAAGAGATTATTTTATGGCCATATATTTATTGGTCTTATATTTCTAACACTTTAACCATATTTATAACTTTGAATCTTTCTATGTGCTCTATATCAATTTTTCTCATGCTATTCATGGTGAAAAGCCAGGTTTTTAAATTTCCAACTCATGGCAAAACCATATATTTGTAAAACGTAAAAGAAGTCAAGCACCAAGAACAGAAAAAAAAGGTATATAAAATACAAACCTCACTTTTTTTATTGCTGAATTCAACCATGTAAAATCGCTCTAATGTGTGATCTACATATTTCTAAATGGTTACACTACTCTCAGTTTCAGTACCAGTCTGGACAAAACAGGGAGCAGTCTGAGACCCACAGCTCAGCAGTGAGCATGGCTTCCATGTACAAACTCTCTGAGCGAGGAGGCCTTTGGTCCAACCCAGTCCTGTTCCCTGTGTATCTGCCAGGGAAAACAGCACACTGCCGCTGCCTCCTGGCAAGGATGTCACCGTGAGAAAGACCCACTTCCTATCCGTAAGGGCTCCCAGTCTGATGCTAAATATCTGCGGAATCAGGTGCTGGCTAACTTCAATCCTCTGTGATTTTGTTGGAAGCCTTTTAAGTTAAATAATTATTTTTAAATGGAAATAAATCTGAACACTTAAAAATGCTTTTGACCCCATATCTGTTTCTGTAATGATTATTTTGTTGAATAATTATCCATATGTATGCGAGTTCAAATCCTAGATTTTTAAATAACTTTTTATTTATACTTGGAAATTTCACCATAGTCCTTTCTTTGTAAATGCCTTTTTTTTGGATGTTCAAAAAGCAAAAACTATCCTTGTATCTTTTCCTCTGCTGCTAAACTTCACAGTGTTTGTTATGTCAGTGTTATTTTCAATTTTAATACTATTGCTAAAGGTGATAATTATATCTCTTAGATTACTGTTGGTTTATTTAATAAGTGTAAAGCCTATTAACTATGTGGTAAAGTTGAAAACATTAAATCATACCAGTTCCCTAGTGGGCCTCTTGTAAAATCCCACTTTATTAAGTTACAAAATTGAAATGTAATTATTCATTAATTAATATTCCATTGAAACATCACAATTAGTCTGTGCTATGTACCTTTAACATGACCTCCAAACCCAGTTCATATTAACTCAGATTATATGGAAATGTTACAGGAGACAATAAACTTTATTAGTGAAGAAATATGATGCTATTTCTGCCCTCTAATTTACCAAACCATTATCATAGAAATAAATTATAAAACTTTGACAATATTTTGCTTCACGACTGTCTGTGAATTATTATCTAGTACTATGCACTCTCCTTGGTGCTTGCAAATTGATTTTTGGATGATTTGTTCTGGTTTTTCCAAATAAGAAAAATAAGCTGACGCCTGTAGTTCCAGGATCATTGTTCATCCCATTTTTTTAATACAGATACTATGTTTGCCCTTTTTAAGTCCTCTAGCACTTCACCAGTGTCCTCCATGAGTTCTTAAAATAATAGCTGGTCATCTGATGAATAGTTCAACCAAGTCTTCTGACATACTAATTTGCTAGCTCCATGCATTTGAACAAATCTATCCTTTTCTTTTTCCAAGTAGAAGGAAGCAAGAAGACAACATAACTAACAGGATAAAAATAGAAAACCATTTACTTATAGGAGTCTATTTGGTTCTGATAAGATAACAACAACCAAGTAACCAATTTTGATAGGAAATTTTCACTAAATGCAATTTTAATTTTTTCTTATGTAAACACTACATTGTATTCACATAGTAGCATCCTAATTTTGTGCCCACTTCCATAATGAATGCAAAAAATGAATAGCACTTGTCACCTACCAGGATTTTAACCAGAATTGCAAACACATACGGTCCATAGAGAAGGCAGGCCCTTGATAAAAATTGGCTCAGCCCTTCAGAACTAGAACTGACATGCAGGTTCAGGGGAAAGGGACCGTGAGCACTGTGAGGGCAAAGACCATGTTTCTGCAAGAGTCCCAGGACATTTAATCAGTGCTGAATGAGTAAGTGCTGAACTGAGGTCAGCTGTGCTTGGGGTTGGCCCAGGTGTCCCTTCAGCCTTACCTACCCTCTGGGAGGTGTAGGTTCTTTCCAACTTTTATTAAGATGCTCTTAGATGTTCCTCCTTGAAATCAACTCTCTGTTAATACTCATCACTGTGGGGATGAGACTTAGTAAAGAACGTTTTTTAGATTTTCATGAACCTCTCTGGATCAGCCTAATGAAGGGCTTAGACCATCAGTGAGGCCTGTGTATTTACATGTAGTTTCAAGGCTATTTGCAACCCGTGCATGGATCAGAACCCCGGTAGAGGGCCTTCGGATTCAGATTTATATATCTGTGTTTTCTGGCACTATTCCTGAAAAATAGATGTTGAACTAGTCATCTGGCAAGCTCAGTTTATAGGTTAACTTGCTTATAAAATATTTACGGAGAGAATATTTGTTTCCTGAAGCATGTAGTCATTTTACATACATAAATCTGGCTACTTGGAGCAGATTATGTTGCAAGATTCCTCCTAACTCTACATTTCTAGAAGAAATAGAATGCATGTTTTCTAGGCTTTCCAAACCATCTGGAATTGAGGGGGCGAGGGAACAACATTTACTGAATGAAACTATAAATCTTTCTGCTGAGGCCTACATTTCTTCCCTCCATTCTCATAGCAAAAGAGACAGGTGGCGAAGAGGTGTAATATATGTCTTTAAGTTTAAATACAAACACCACTTCTACAATACTTCTGCTGCCCAAGGGCGCCATTATTTATAATCTATTTCTATTAAAATATCAAAGAGAGGCTTTTATCACATGAGGATGCATCAATTATACCCAAGTCCCTACTGATCAATGAAGAGACAGTCTTGTATTTAGCATGCTGAGACCAAAGTTCTGGTTTAGTAGTTTGAGAGAGTTCAGGTAACTATGGTTACTATGTGTTTGCTTTCACGTACTTACAAGCATGAAACTTACTTCCATCAGAAGAAATGAGGGAGTACGTTTGGCGACAGCAAGTACCTTAAGTTTAATTTGTCCCTATATGAAAACAAATGTTTTGTTTTGTTAGTATTGGTGGCCATTTCTGTGTTTAATTTGAGGCAATACTGATTAAAATACTATATATGCATTTTTGATTAAACCTATTATGTATGGAAAGCCTGCAATTACAAGTCTAGCATTTTTATTGAGTTTAGTTGTAGCTTTTTCGGAATCTACAGTCACTAGTTTTGTGTCATCAGGGGAATGTAAATCTTCAAGTAAAGAAAAAAAATAAATGGAAGGGTAGAGATAAAGGTAAAATGAGAGCAAGGTGGGGAGAGAGAGAGAGAGACTTGTTTCATCTTTTACCTAATTGCATTGAAAAGAAATAGGCGCTTGGCATGCCTTGAACTGAAGGTGACCTGGCAGGCCCAATAGTAAGCGGCATTCTGATATATAATTGAATGACCCTCACATACTTCTATCAAGGTGTCTGAGGCAGTTTTCCTCTTTCATACAAATCGCATGGTGACCTTTGCTCCCCAGTGGTTTAAATCACATTCTTAAGGGATTAAACTGTTATGACAAAAGAGGAATGTTTAGATACTATGCTTTGCAGCTCAAAATTTGTCAGATTAGAAACTGTGTATTTTATAATCTTCAGATCAAAGCAGTTCTTCATCAAAGCTTTACGTCTACTACAATATTTTCCCAACCTTTCTTGAACCTGAATTGTTTTGGATTATCTCACATTGGGTTCACTGAGTATGCCTAGACTAATGTGGAGGGAAAAGCTTTCTTCCAAGTACTTTGAACATTTTACATGCACAGGACTTGGGCACTAAGCTCCAGGTTTTTGTTTATGGAGTGGTGCAGCCTGCCTCGACAGTCTTTTTAACTCTAGTTTTATATGAGATGCCTTTTGAGATTAGTTTGACAGATAGAACCCTATAGGGCAACCGTTTATCTTCCATTAAGAACCCTGCTCACTTTCTTTAATCGGCTGACCGGAATGCTCTGTAAAGAGGCCTTTTTATAGGGTTTTTACATCTCGATGGATTAGGTATCATTACCCCGTTGGAAAAAGAACAGTTCAATTTTCTCAGAAGAATGGTTTGTCAGAGCAGTGTAGTTTGTCTCTATCCATCTCTAAATCCAGCAATCATGTTTCCCAAACAGGCACAAAGCAATGATCATTCCAAGTTCAAATTGCCAACTAATTTAGAATCTGTACCCTGAATTCCTTCATTATTGTACCACCATGAATCCAGTCAGGCAAGCATTAGGTCAACATGATGGTATCTATTATAAATATCTTTTATGTTAAAGGAGAAAAATCAATGCAATCTTTCCTTCAATGGAAGATATTTTAAAAATCCTATCTATTGATGGATAAAATGTTTTTAAAGACAACTGAAAGTAAGATTAAGTGTTTTAAAAATAACTTTGCTGATATAATGAAAAAGAGAATGCAAGGATGTAGCATGTGACAATAAAATTCAATAGCATTTATTTCTTCACATAAGGTGTCTTTCATTCATATATTATAAACTACCATGTACATTGTCAAAGAGGTGAATGACTTATCATTATATACCTTAAAAGCAGAAGACTATATAGGTATATGAATTCTATTTTCTCTTTAGACTATTGCCTTTATTGTAATATGCTGGTATTTTTCTTAAACGAGTTCATGAGGACTAGTTTAGAAATAATGTCATCCATCTATGTTACTCACAGAATTATGTTCATCAAATGAAACCCACAGGAGAAATTTCTTTCTGTTTATACTTTTAGGATGAGTTTTGAATCTTTTTAGCACCTGCTTGGTTTACAACTTAGGAGCACTGGGTAGTTCCTACATCTGATCATTTCCTGTTATTTTTCTGACACTAAAATATTTTAATCTAGGTTTGTGATCTAGCTCCAGCAAAATGCAGAGGGACTTATGGCCTCGTTTTGAAATCTAACTTCACTCCAGATTCTATTTTATTTTTCAACTTTTTATATTACCTTAACATTATTATTATTACCTATATTAACTTTATCTTGTTACAGTGTACACATTAACCTGCTCTTGGGAATAATGAAATGCTAAATAAAAACTAGAGAAAAAGGAAAAAAACTGAAAATGTCTCGACACATTGACATGAGTTGAGTATACAGTTGTATTGGTCTAGAGTGGAGTCCAACAGTCTCTTATTTTAGCGGAAACTGTACCTCAATGTGTGTTGGCCTGGCCAGAATCTTCTGACAGGTTTGGGGGCTTTGTCTGGACCCAAACCAGATGGATGGGCTATAATAAATCTTCTCAACAAAAGTCTGTACTATGACTATAAGAAGTCTCATGGCATCAGAAAATGCATTCCCTTTTCTTGAAGATGCAAGGTTTTGCTGAGAGACACTAAATATACAAGAAAAAATTTCTATTAATACAACTACCCTATGTATATCTGTGTATATTCATAACTATTTGTAGTTTTACAGAGGTATCTTTATTCATACATGAAAATGAGCTGCTGGGGGTGTGGAGGAAAAAGGAACTGGAGAATTCTAGGTAAAATTCTTGGAATCTTAACTTAGGAGTCAAGGAGAATACAGGAAGCACTCAATAGGATACTTGTCAAGCTTGGATGACATAGCTAGATTTAGTATACCTGGCTTTTTTCCAAGTTAGGATCATTAGAAGGTTAAACTGATTCAGTTTGGGAAATTTTTTTAAAATAAAAAATGGAAGAGATGTTTAAAATTATAGAATACAGGAAATAACCACTTACTTATTTGAAACATAATGTCTATAACAACTACTATTTATTGAGTAGTATTTTGTCCTTGCTTTCCATTTTATAGTCACTATTACATATGATTCTATGACTATCCTGAAATGTGGCCATCTGTATTCCTAATTTATAGATGAAACAAACACACACAGACATACTTTTATATGGTCACTCAGCCAATAATGAAAAAACAAGACTTGAACCCAAGTCCGACTACAAAGACCATCTTCTCAACCACTCAGTGATATATTCATGGGCTGTTTTGTGTTGACTCCTATAAATAAACACCAATCTCATGCTTTTTAAAAGTTTTATTGAAATGTGCCTGTTTCAAATATTTCACATAAATTAATCATATAATATGTGGTCTTTTGCAACTGGCTTCTTTCATTTAGCATAAGGGTTATTATCCTGTAACACACAAGATAAATGTAAGGCATTGTTATTATCATTACTATTTTAATTGTACTTTTATGTATATTGCATCTATTTCTGCCCCATTTCCAACTACTTCCCCTATGATGCAAATAGAAATAATGCAAAAAGAAGGTATTTTAATATTTCAGTGCCCAAGATGTGTTCCGTGGACCACCAGCACTTGTCAACATGTACTGGGAACTTTAAAAATGCAGAATCTCAGTCCAGACCCCAGTTTGAACACATTGTAACAAGATCTCCAGATGATTCTTATACTTTAGAAGTAAGGGTTTTACAGTACAGCTACTAATAATACCTAATATTCCTCTGAATGGCTTTTATCATCATCCACAATAAGACCCACATGATTCCCTTTGGTTTATCTTTCCCCTTTTTCTATACACATCTTACGAGAAAGGTCGTTGCTCAGACTCTTTCTGTCTTTGTTTTAATGTAAATTTTCATTCCCATATTCTAACTGTTAAGCTCATCTTACTTGCTCCCTTCTCCTCCTCTGGACCCTATGTCCCTGGAACACTATGTCCTGGCCACAAAGACTCTTCTGACACTTACCATCTGTGTGCTTATAGATGTGCTTATATATATGCTTATGATCTGTAATAAGCTGCAAGATCCAAGAGCATTTTGCTCTTATTTGCAATTCTTGCCATACCTGGGACATTTGTCTGCTCAGGGTGGCAGCTTGAAAGCAGGTTTAATGAATTGAAGGGAACCAGAGTTTTCAGGAATGTAAACTAGGTTCTAGGAATGCCGATGCCCATGGTCTTCTGAACTCAGATTTCCTTCTCACACAAACATTGCTATTCCTTGGCATACCAGCATATAAACTTTAAGAAGAAAGGAGCTTGAACATTTTTCCTTTTCATTTATTAGAAAAGCTGTAATGGCAATACTTTTACATCTTAATTTCATAGCATTTCATGCTACATTTTACAACTTGAGATTCAATTTTCTGCTCAGTCTTTATATTCAAAGTATTTTCTCTCGAACAAAAATAAAAGGACTCACCATCCAAAATGAACTTAGCAATATGAAATAGAAGAACTAGGTCATGTGAGCATTTTTAGTCAAACTATTACAGTGCTCTGTGAATACTGGTTACAAAAGTAGTGCTACAAGAAAACCTATAGGAACCCTTTATTATCAAAGAGGTGCACGGTGTGCTTTTCAGTTCAATTCAGCAAGAAAGAGCAATTTACACTTCCTGAACATTTCAACTGAAGAACTTCTTAAACATGAATCAAATATTAGGATTAATGTGGAATGATTTCATTTTTTAAGATTCTCTGCCTTTATGTTAGTTTTATTTGTTCAGTAAAAGCATTTTAGGCCTAATTTCTTTTTTGTTTTTTTTTTTGCAAATGCTGAAGGATTTATTTAATAAAATAAAACAAGTTATTTTGTTTTAACGTTACCTACAAAAGCATGTCTTGACTTGTTGGGCCATAAAAATATTAATGAATTTTTGTTTTGTCATACAGATCCTTTGAACGCAAAGAAACGAATTGTAAGAAACAGATATGACTTGAACCTTCTAGAATACCTTCTCCTTTTCTGCTTTATTTTTAAAAATTCTTTAATTACTTATTGTTGTTCAATTACAGTTGTCTGCATCCTCTCCCCTCCCCTCCCCCCACCTCCTCCAAACTCACCTGCCTCCACCCTCCCCCTTGGTTCTGTCCATGTGTCCTCTATAGTGGTTCCTGAAAACCCTTCTCCCCATAGCCCCCTCTCCCCTCCCCTCTGGCTATTGTTAGATTGTTCTTAATTTCAATGTCTTTGGTTATGTTTTTCTTGCTTTTTTCTTTTGTTGATTATTTTCCAGTTAAAGGTGAGATCATATGGTATTTGTCCCTCACCGTCTGGCTTACTTCACTTAGCATAATGCTTTCCAGTTCCATCCATGCTATTGCAAAGGGTATAAGCTCCTTCTTTCTCTCTGCTGCTTAGAATTCCATTGTGTAAATGTACCAGTTTCTTGATCCACTCATTTGTTGATGGGCACTTAGGTTGCTTCCAGCACTTGTCTATTGTAAATTGTGCTGCTATGAACATTGGAGTGCATAGGTTCTTTTGGATTGGTGTTTCAGGGCACTTAGGGTATAATCCTAGCAGTGGAATTGCTGGGTCAAAAGGCAGTTCCATTTTTAGTTTTCTGAGGCAATTCCATACTGTTTTCCATAGTGGCTGCACTAGTCTGCATTCCCACCAATAGTGCAGTAGGGTTCCCTTTTCTCCACATCCCCTTCAACAGTTATCTGTTGCTTTGTTTATGATGGTTATTCTGACTGGTGTGAGGTGGTATCTCATTGTGATTTTAATTTACATCTCTCTGATGCCAAATTGGAAATGAGGAAACAAAACTGTCATTGTTTGCAGATGACGTGATAGTGTACATAGAAAGTCCTATAGACTCCACCAAAAAAACTACTCAACCTAATAAATGAATTTGGCAAAACGGTGGGATACAAAGTCAATATCCAGAAATCAAAGGCATTTTTGTATACCAACAATGAAACATCAGAAGCAGAAATCAGGAAAAAATCCCATTTGATATAGCAACAAGAAAAATAAAATACCTGGGAATGAACCTAACCAAGGAGGTAAAAGACCTCTTCTGCTTTAGTATAGAGAGTAATGTATTGAGAATCAAGGGAATTTAGGGAACTCTCTTTGAGGTTAGATGGAATAAGTTTTCAAAACAATGTTGTATTCTTCATGCTTAAGTGGCATAAAGATAATTATTTGTCACAGCTATTTCTTCCTTGGGAAATGATAAAATTAAGAAATTTTATTTTCAGACAGATAGAGTTTATTACTTCCCATGTTATTTTATTTTAAATTAAAGTCAGTGTAAAACTATAGGGAAGTCTTTTTCTCTTGTTCTCTCTCTCTCTCCCTTCTTCCCACTCCTTCCTTCCTTCCTTTCTCTTTCTTTCTTTCTTTCTTTCTTTCTTTCTTTCT
This sequence comes from Micronycteris hirsuta, assembly GCA_004026765.1. Lineage (NCBI taxonomy): Eukaryota > Metazoa > Chordata > Mammalia > Chiroptera > Phyllostomidae > Micronycteris > Micronycteris hirsuta. Next base: position 329,100 of record PVJI01000060.1, read on the forward strand.
TTCTTTCTTTCTCTCTCTCTCTCTCTCTCTCTTTCTTTCTTTCTTTCTTTCTTTCTCCTTTTCCCCTTCCTTCCTTCCTTCCTTCCTTCCTTCCCTCCTTTCTTTCTTTTTCTTTCTTCTTTCCTTTCTTTTTTTGAGTGAGGTAAACAGGTTTATACATAGTATCCACCATTCGGTATTTTAAACTTTTCAAATTTCACAGTAAGTTTAACCCAAATGCCTCTTAATGCAACTCCATCAGCACCTGGTTAGCTTATTTGAGACCTTGGTAATTGACTGTCATTTTCTTAGTCATCTGTCCTGCTAACCAAGTTTCATTTTGTATTCACACTCTTAAAGGCAATGGACAAGAAGAGATTTGCAAAATTTTGATTAGAACTAGGTTTGCCCTGGGATAACTGATCATTTTCTAATTCATGCACATACCCACTTGTCGAGGTCAAATATCATACCCTTTGAGTTTTAGTTCAAGAGTTTGTATTGGTTATTGACTCCAATTGTGATTGCTAATATTTATCATACTATGTTTTAGGGAAGTTTTCAATTACGTGTGAACCACTCATTGTTCAGTATGTTCATCATCAGGATCATGTCAGCAAGCTTCTCTGACCTCACAGTACTTATTCATTTTCTTAAGGCTTTTTGGGTTGTCAGTCAAAGTGTTTACTAAATAGCTCTATATGGTCATTGTGTATACTTGAGGTAGGGAACTACAGCATCATTTTTTTTTAAGATTTTATTTATTTATTTATTTATTTTTAGAGAGAGGGGAAGGGAAGGAGAAAGAGAGGGAGAGAAACAGCAATGTATGGTTGCCTCTCACATGGTCCTCACCAGGGACCTGGCCTGCAACCCAGGCATGTGCCCTGACTGGGAATCAAACCGGGATCCCCTGGTTCCCAGCCTGCACTCAATCCACTGAGCCACACCAGCCAGGGCTACAGCATCATTTAGATGATCATAATTTTATTTAAATGTTGACACATGTGGTATTTATGTAATATATATGTATTTATGAAAATATATTATAAATATAGTTATACACATGTTTTTATCTTTATATATTATGCTTCATTAAAATAATATTTAATTAAACATTTAACCAAACATTTTTTTGTTACTGTATTTTTTCCATTACCATTTAGTCTCCTTATACCACTCTACCCAGCAAACACAACACCCTTGTCCATGTCCATGAATCCTTTTCCTTTTCATCTTTGCTCAATCCCTCTAGCCCCTAACTCCCCTCCACTACCTGTCATCTTCCCTTTTTGAGTCTGTCTCTGTTTTGCTAGTTAGTTCAGTTTGTTCATTAGATTCCGCATATGAGTGAGATCATGTGGTATTTGTCTTTCTCTAACTGACTTATTTCACTTAGCATAATGTTCTGCAGGTTCATCCATAATGCTGCAAAGGGTAACATTTTCTACTTTTTTATTGCTGAGTAATATTCCATTGTGAATATATAATGTTATATTGAGAAGAGTGGCAATTACATCATATATCAACTACTTTTTTTTACATATTTAGAATACAAGAGAGAAAATGAGAAAGGAATAAATGATCAAGGTTAATAGTATCAAAGCTAATTTAAATTTATTGTTTTATTTACAAAAACAAATAAAACATATACTTATTTTATCAAAGTCTTAGATCAAGACAAAATATACAGCAAATAAGATATTTAAAAAATTGTTGATCCCAGCTAGATGATAGCTTTTTGTTTTCAGGTAATAGAATTCTAATTTAATTTCATTAGAGTATATGAAATATATATGTTGAGTCCATGGATATCTGATTCCTTGTTAATGTAATTAAATTATATGGTATTCAATTAAACTCTTCCAAAGTGAAATGTTCTTAAGCATAGAACTGTAGTTCATAGGTCATTCAATGCTTTAGAAATTCTTTGTTACACCATCTCTTGGTGTATATCTTGGATCCAGACTTTTGTGTGAAAAGAAAAAGCATGATACCCAGCATTTACCAGCAGCTTCAAAATGTTCATTACCTGATATTAGTTAGGAACCATTATCAAGCATTGTTTAGATAAGGTGACTCCACAATCTGCAAAAATGACCTCACAATAGAGCTGCTTCGATTAAATTGCTATAGATTTTAGTCAATAAATATCTTGTGCTAAGGAAACTGAGGCCAGTCCTTCAATGAAGGGCTGTGTAAAATGGTGCCAAGTCCTTACTTTCTTTTTGTCCCTCCTCCTTGCCATAACCAGATCCTCACTGTTTAATTAAGAGAAGAGTCAAGTTCTCTAAATCTATAATAAAAAACAAAAAACAAAGAATAAAAAAAACTGACAGCAATTAAAACTCAGGTTCTCTATTCTCTGGTTGATTTTAGATGATAATACAAGTAAAAACAGCCGCCTGCACAGTGGGTCTTAAACTTGAATCTGAATCAGAATTGGAGGGTAGGGCAGGCATTGATGAAGCACAGATTGCAGGCCCCACCCTCTGGGATTTCTGATTCAGTGCATATGGGGTCACTGGCGAGTCTGCATTTCTGACAATGTGCAGGTAGCACTAGTGCTGCTGATCCCAGCCCGCAGCTGAGAACCGCTGTTCTAGATAACTAGTGCTTCTAAGTGCAGCTTGGAAACAGTTCTGCATCATGTTTTTAAAATAGTAATTCTGTCTTATGCTAAGTGAAATAAGCCAGGCAGTGAGGGACAAATACCATATGATCTCACCTTTAACTGGAACATAATCAACAAAAGAAAAAAGCAAGAAAAACATAACCAGAGACATTGAAATTAAGAACAATCTAACAATAGCCAGAGGCTGGGGGGAGGGGACTATGGGGAGAAGGGTTTTCAGGAAGCACTATAGAGGACACATGGACAGAGCCAAGGGGGAGAGTGGAGGCAGGGGAGGGAGGTGGTTTTGGAGGAGGTGGGGGGAGGGGAGGGGAGAGGATGCAGACAACTGTAATTGAACAGTAATAAAGTAATTAAAAAAATAAAATAGTAATGCTGTTTAAAAGAAGTTTTTTTCCCCTTCTGCTATTCCAGAAATGAATTACATAAATGCTGTTCATATATTTTCTTTGTCTTTGTGATTCTTTTCTGGAACACCCAGTTAAATCTGACTATAAGATAAACAGCAAATGGCTTTTCAGTATATCATGTGCATAACTTTGCTAAATTTGGAAACCCTGCATTGTGTCATGAAAAATTAGTTCATAGATTATTTGTTCTGCCCCAAAGTCTATCTTTTAATTAAGCAAATTACCATTATAATGAAAAGTATGTAGTATCTATGACTATATTAAAGTTTCTTTAATTTCTGAAAGTCTAAATAAAATATGGAGTAGTTATATATTTCAAATAATAATGCTGCTAATCGGAGATGATCACTTTTAATTAATTATAAGGTCTAATTTTATTCCTAAAATGCCTTTCAAAAATATTTTTTCCCAAATTAGGGCAAGTGCTACAGTGTGAAGTGAATAAACTGATTCAGCTTTCCTCACAGGGATTTAGAACATGATGCAGCTTTGTAGAACCAGGGAAACAATGGCAACCTTGGAGACTTGGAGATGTATTCAGTTGTAATCAATAGTCACTGCAGGACTTTGAGGGAGCCAACGGTCTCCATTTTCTAACTCATAAAGAGGACTGCGTGGGATCAAGGCTGCACATTTGGTAAATATTAGACTTCAGAAATTCAATGTTGAATTGGGGCTCCTTGATCACAGTTGAGCTGATGGATGACAATCCAAGTTACAAAGGTGTTGCCCATGTGGATTTCAAATGATGATTGAATAGAGAACCCTGTTTCATATTGATGCATAACTTCTAATAACATTGCTTGGCATTTCAGGAGTTAACCAACATCAGGTCTATGATTACTTAAATGTATCAAAATTCTACTGCAAAACTCATGTTTTCATCTTCCTTCCCATGAAAACAAAGCTTTCTAGCAGTCAGAAATTGACAGCAGTGCACTTTGGCATGTTCCCATGTGCTTCTTATTCATTATTACCAGAAACCCAGCAGTGGCTATTACTAGTGAGATTTTATTAATATAGTTGATGCAATATGGTTTCTTTAATTGTATAGTAGGGCAAAGATGAGAGTCCCTGGTACTCCTACCTTTCTAGGTGGAGTGCCCAGAGTATGTTATGTTCCTTTTGGCACAAAAGCTAATAATTGAGCCCAATACCTACTACTTTAAAAATCTGTTTTCTAACTTTTTCCTCTATATTGCTTGAGGTTTATGTAGCTTTTATTTTTCCAGAGTGCAAATTTGAGTTGCTCCAAGGTTGAGAAATATTTTCCATGAAAGGCTATGGAAACTTAAAAAAAAAAAAAAAGATGTTGACTTTGGTATTTTGGTACTTACACACACACACACACACACACACATACACACAGAGCTTTTAGGAGATTATGCCTAAAAAAAAAGAAAGAAAGAAATTACAGCTTTCCAGTATTTCTTAGTAATCATACTCTAGACTACAGTTTTCAAGAAGAAAATGCTTCAAACTTTTTGGATTAAAAGCTGATGTGAGTGTTGTTTTGGAACATTCCAATTAAAGGAACTTTGCCACTGGTTTGGCTGTAACGGGGACAGTGTGTATCAAGCTGCTCAAGTAACATCACCTCTGTTAAACAACTGGCCCTCTGTCTTTCAAAATTTTTTCAAGGAAGCAACCCATTCATTTCTTTGGTAAAGAAATAGAGAGGGGGAGAGAGAGAGAGAGGGAGAGAGAGAATTAGTTCTTATTGTCAACCTGCTTAATAAAAAAAGTTTGGAGGAAAATGCCCGGTACTTAAGAAGCCAATGTATTTCTTCCCTTTTTCCCTAAGTCCACTGGAATTTGGTTACTTGCCACCACCATCCAACTCAAGGGCATCATTGACTTCCATGTTGCAAATCCAGTAACGATTTCTGACTCCTTGTGTGACTTTTCCCTCAGTAGCATTTGATACAGATGATACTCTGCCTCAAGACATTTTCTTTTCTTGATTTTCAGGAGGCCGTATTGACTAGGTTTCCTCCCAACTTCCCAGCTGCTTCTCCCCAGGCTCTTCTAAGATTTCTCCATCTCCCTGACCACCAGAAGGCTCAGACCTTAACTCTTCTCCTTCCTGTTTATGCCCTAGGTGATCTCACCCAGATTCATGAATTTAACTTTTGTATAGAGGTTGTTTTCCAGACTTATATGTCTAATCCAGACTTTTTCCTCATACTCAAGTGTCTAGCTTCTTCACATTCCTACTTGAATTTTGTACTGAAAATATGTAATAGATCTATAACTTACTGATATTTTTTAAATATATTTTATTGATTATGCTATTACAGTTGTCCCATTTTCCCCCTTTATTCATTCCCCTCCAATATTTTTTGATATTTGATGCCACTGCTGACTCAACTCCTCTTAGACAATGGACTCTTTTTTTTTTTTCAGTTGCTTAGGCCAAATGCCACAGTGTCATCTTTGACCACTTTTTTTTTTCTTTCCTTATTCTTTGGGCCATCTTATCTAAAATGTTATCTCAATCAATCTCCATCTTGGTATTTCATATTCATTTTTACTACTTAGCCTTTAGGAGTGTCTAAATATTATTCAATTACTTTTTATCTTAGTGCCTGTCTCTCTCCAGTCAAATAGAGTTTTATCAGAGCAGAAATTTATGTCTTTTTTGTTCACTTTTAATTCCAGATACTACAGTGGGATAAAGGAGTTGTTAAAATTGGGGTGGATGCAGAACTATCATAATAATCATAGCATGAAAGTCTTTAATTAGGAATCTTTCCAGTTAACACTCCACTCAGGAATCATTCTGTCTCACCCAAACCAGAGAATTCTGTAAAACTTATCTCACACATTTTTCGCCATTTTTTACAACTGATTTTTTTTTCAGAGGGCATTAATATTAAAGAAGATTGTTTTTTTCTGGCACTTAAAAGGTATGTGGCATAGCAATTAGGAGGAGAAAGTGCTGAAATGACAACAGTTCCATAGATGAAATCAATATAACTTTAAGAGATCTTCGAGATGGAAGACAGACTGAGTGTGCCTGCAATTAACACATCCATCCTTGATAAGGAATTTGGATTTCTTACCAAGTCACAAGACTACTGATAACTAATAGTGGAACCAAAATAAGAAAGTCATTCTTAAAACCAAGGATTTCATTAGCAGCTGGTCATTTCTTATGGCATGTTTCATGTATATTTATTCATTAGTAATACTGCTTAATATACTTCATTATAGTGTTCCAGTATTCTTGACTTCATCATATATGATACTCAGTTCAAAGAGCACTTAAGGTATTATTAAAGACAAGCTCCTGAACTAGGTATGTAGTTACAATGCTATACACATTCAGGAAAGAGGGGAAGAAACACTTTCTTAAAAAGTGACAAGCAAATAAGGCCAAATTATTTAGAATGTTCAGAAAAGATGCATAGAAAAGTTGAGTTGTGAATTGGACCACAAAGGATTTATTGCTAAATGTTAATCTTAATTGATAGGACTTGTGGCATGAGCTATATTTGTATAATCTCATTTAATGCTAACAATGGCCCTAGGACATAGTAGGAAATTGGCATGAATGAAAGTATAAAGGTAGAGATGTTTGCAATGAGTTTTGCAAATAGTGATTAGTTTTAGTAAACACTAAGAATTTGTTTTTCAAAGTAAGGAAATTAAGTTGGGAAAGGAAGGGGGATGTGTAGCATGGTAAAAGGCACTGTTGGCAACTCATTTCCCTTCTGCCCTGGAGATCGTTTGGTATCTCTTCTACTTCTATTCCTAAGATCACCTACATTATAAAGTTTATTTCCTTGGCTAGTATTCTTGAGTAAAAGCATGACAAGTTGTTCCTGGATTTTAGCAGCAGAGAAAGAGAAATTACCAAAACAAATCTTAAAGGAAGGAGCCTTATGCTTGTGAAGCCAGGAGATTCATTGATGATCTATAATAATCCTCAAATCCTTCCATGTAATTAAAATAATACAATCTAGTCCAAAGATCTGCATACAATTGACCATTGTATGAGAAAGAAACTATATATATATGTATATATATTATTTTTTTTTTATTTTTAGAGAGAGGAGAAGGGAGGGAGAAAGAGCAATGTATGGTTGCCTCTCACATGGCCCTCACTGGGGACCTGGCCTGCAGCCCAGGCATGCGCCCTGACTGGGAATCGAACCGGGACCTTTTGGTTCCCATCCCACACTCAATCCTCTGAGCTACACCAGCCGGGCAATAAATAATATTTTAAACCAAGTAACTCAACTTTTGGAATCTTTCTTTTGGAATATCCATGACTTTTTCCTTTTTTATTTTTAGTTTTTAGCATAATCAATAAAATAATAAAATATAATTTTTTAAAGTTGTTGTACATTTGTCTTCATTTTCACCCCACCATGCCCACCTCCCCACCCATCCCTACCCCCCACCCTCGGACCCACCCCCCTGGGCCCTATCCATGCATCCTTCATACATGTTCCTTGATGCCCCCCTCCAATTATCCCCTATTATTCCTCTCCCTCCACCTCTCTGATTACTGTCCATTTGTTCTTTATTTCAATGTCTCTGGTTATATTTTGTTTGCTTGTTTGTTTTGTTGATTAGGTTCCACTTATAGGTGAGATCATATGGCATTTGTCTGTTACTGCCGGCTTATTTCACTTAGCATAATGCTCTCCAGATCCATCCATGCTGTTGTGGTAGGAGCTCCTTCTTTCGTTCTGCTGCATAGTATTCCATTGTCACTAAAATAATAAGATAGTCCTATTTCTTCCAATGTTTTCATGAACTTACTAGCCATGAGGCATAGCAGACATAACTTATTTCTACCCACATTTCCCTTTTTTTTCCTTCTTTTTCTAAGGCTGTGTAATCTGAAAAATTTAAGAGCGGTTACCCCTCCCTTATCTCCCCCAAATCTTTACTTTAATCAACAAGTTCTTTGAGCATTGAAAGCTCTTAGCTCTCTGAAATTATCAGTAGTAGACTCTGCTCCTTAAAATAGATTTTTCTGTTCCTTCTCTGTCTTCTGCCTCCCACCACCACATTGCCACATTGCCTTCTCCAGTGCTCTACACACATATGTAGTTAACATATGTGTTTTGCTGAGTATTTGTGAGGTATGTTGTTGCTTTATTGCTGCCAATAGAGGGGAAAAATGAAAGGGTGTTTTACAACAACGTGGTGGCATCACAAAGTTCACGGACAAATTTTCCTGTCTTAATATTTTTAAATTAATGTGTGATACTTCACTGGATTTCAATGTGAACACAGCTACAACTTCTGAAGAAAATAAATCACTGAGTCAGACAGTGTTTATTAGCCAATGTGCTGTTATTTCCTAAAGCACTGCTTTCACTTGTGATAAAATTGGCAGCCAGGCGAGATAAAGAGAGTGTTTGAACATGTTTTATCCTTGGGTTCTAGATGAGTTGCAGAAATTCAGTGTGTATTACATGAGAAATTCTGTTTTTTAATTTCACCCTGATGTTTTATAAAAATACTATTTAAAATATTAATTATCTTTCCTCCAACCCTGTTTAATTAAAACATTTCACAGTAATATTAAAAGGGAAATCAGCATTCATTCATTTGTTTTCTTTCTTCCTTTCAACAACTATATCTTGGTGTTTAAATTATATATTTGTTTTTTATATGTTTTTCATTTCAGGTTCCATAATGATTATGCCACTGGTAACACCGCCTTCTTCTCCATCATAGGCAGCATATGTAAGTTTTACGATAGCTTCTTGTCGCATTTGGGGAAAGACAAAAAAGCCTGTCAAATCTGAAGAAATGGAGGGATAACAAGTCACAATATCTGTTGGAATCCCGTAGGGTTCTCTAGTAATGGCAGACATCCCCACTTTGCCTTCCATTTCCTCAGGTGGACTTGCTCAAGACCCAGCAATTTTTGGGTTTTGCCATGCATATTGAGTTTGGGAGCTTAAGTGGTATATATCTCAGAAAACAATTATAGGGAGCAAAAGGGAGGCTTTGTTGGTGGCCTGTGCTTTTCTGGCAAAGACACTGCATCCATGGATTCTCCCATGTTTACTCCTTCACTCCTGCCCAGAAGCCAAGATGTCAGCTCATCTACCAGCTTTGGCACCACCTCAGATCTGTCCCTGAGAATCTTGCAAACATCCCATTTTCCAGGCAATTATCTGTCTTCCCCCCTCAGAGAACTGCCAGAATCTGGAAGGCAGAAGGACAAGTGCTCCATGATGAATGATTTGGGGCTAGAGTGGGAGACAGTATCTGGTAAATTTCTGGGTTGAACAGGGAGGGGTCCTACAGTAGACCATTTTCTTTTTTAGTGTACATTCAAAGCCGGATAACAAATTACCCTTAAAAAGAAAGCTGTAAATTCAAAACATAAAAAAATCATAGACAAAATGCATTCATCTTCATTGAGAAAGTATAAAATGTTATCTCACATTTCTATAAGGCCATGTGACCTTTTCACTTTGTAAGAGAATAGGCTGAGGGCTTTCCCTGGAGCCTTTGTCACATAATCTTTTTCCTATATCACTAGCCTTTCAGATAGGATTTGCTCTCCCTACCCCTGTCTTTCAAAATGGACAGACTCTTTTCTGAATTTCATTTCACATTATGAGGTCTTTTTAAAAAAAAAATATTACTATAAATATTGTTTAGTACTTTTTTTTTTTTTTTTCCAGAAACAAGCTAGTGAGTAAAGCGATCCTCTTGTACTGGGTCTTCCGGGTGTCTGCAAATGAGACGAATTTCCTGGCCCCCGTCTATGCGGACTGAGTCGTGTGCTGGTGGTGCTCCGGCAGCACTGTCCCACATGTCTCCCTGCACTGGACTGAGTTGTTCCCTTTTGTGCACTATTCATAGCTTGTTGCAATGAGTGCTTCTACTATCTCTTAACCTTATTCAAATGGAACCTCACGATCAAAATTATATACGCGTAATGTGGATGAAGCCTGTTCATTGTTGTTTAGCTTAAGCTAAAATGGCTTAGAAGGAAAATTGGTGAACAACAACATTTGTCTACTTTCTCTTGCATAACAGCTGGGAGGAATCAGCTCATTCCATAAGCTCGGCCAGCTGGCAGGGAGCACAGCAGAGCAAGAGTGCCAGATACTTAACAGCTGTATTACTGCACATCCATCTGTACCACACACCACATGCCAAACCCCAGAGTCGGTGGGGAGGGGGCCCCTTTAAAAAGAGACTTTCAAAGCCACAAAGAAAAAGCATTTTCTCTTCTAGTGTACCTGCTTTGATCTCATATTCTCATGCTTCTTCTTCCCATCCTCACGCAGTCCCAATGCCCCACCTCCTTTAGAGTTGATGCAAAATAGTAATGGAGCAATGTACTTGGTCAGCTTCAGGAAATCATTTTTCAGGTAACTTGTAAAGAAACCTAATACCTGTGTGCCTTTTAAATAAAGAATCATGTAATCATGTAATTTGGAAAAAAACTCACATTGATGTTTAAAAATCATTATTTATATCTTAACATTTCATCATAATGCCACATATAGAACTTTGAAAAGGACAGAATAAATACCTTTAGGAAAGACTCCAAGATTTTCTTTACCTTAATAATGTTAGCAGTTTTTAATCAGCAGTTAAGGAACACCATATCCCAACAAAACACTATAATCCCGTTCTTTCCTTTCCAAGGTCATGGGAGATCATGAGAACTGAAATTGTGGGACAGTCGGACCAGATATTCCGTTTTAGAAAAGGAGATGCCCATTTAAGTAAATGTGAATCCTAGAATGATGACCGTTTGAAGTAGTCGATCACTCACAGAAACTACTTCCTGCTGGAAATGAGAAGAAAATATTTTCCCACTCTTTTGTGAACATCTCAAAATACAAATGGCAAGTTGCCAGTGGACACGAGAATGTGCAATCACTCTCAGTGGTCACTCAGGGATGGCAGAGCCATGTTCTCGCTCATAACTCAACTGTCTTTGGACCTGCTGGTTAGTCTTTTACGAACACATTTGCCATTCTGCTTACTTTGTTTCAGGGCAGTCCTCCTTGCTATCTTAGTGGAAGTAAATCTTTATCACATTTTCCCCCTTTCATCTACTTTTTACTTTGATTCTGAGCCCCCCCCCCATTAAGACCAACATTTCATATTTACATACTGCTTTACTGTTTAAAAGTGCCTATTCACAAAGTATTTTGTTTAAGGAGAAGTTCAGTATAGAAAACTATGATGTCCTTTGAAAAATGACACAAGCTGGATGGAACAGACCGGCTCTATTTGCTGACATGTTTTTATATCATCCTACGTATAGGGCAGGGAGCCACATGGCATAGTCTTTCCATGGAATGGCATTCAAGAGAGTTTAGCTGCCAAACAGCAAATAAAAAGGCATTCTAAATTTTACCTTCATTTTTCAAATAACAATGAAGGGAATCCATTTTCTAATTTTCAGCAACACTTCTAAGAACTCCCTTTCTCCATATTCCAATTGTTTACTCATTCCCTAGATTCTGAATCATAAAGAATCTAGGTTGGCAGTATATTTTCTTGGTATCATAGGATTATAGATATAATGTGTTTGTATATGTGTGTGTGTGTGTATGTGTGTATATAAGCTCACTCAGAATGTATACATACCTATACATACACATTCACTGGATATATTCATATGTAATAACCATGAATATATAATAATAGTAAATGCATATACACAGACATGCAAACATTACATTCTATGTGCTTCAGTTTAAGCACAGATATCAAAAAGACTGAAAGTAATCTTAACAACACATATTTATTATTTATCTTAGGATGGTGGGCTTACAAATAATTTAATTTCTATTTCAATCTATTCTCCAAAAGTCTACAATGGGTATGCTAAAAATGTGCCCCAAGTAGCATTATTGCTATGGCAGAGACCGTTTTTGTCCCAGTCATTCATTGCCAGAGTTGAGGGCATCCAGAGGAACCCATCAGTGTGGTCCCAGAGGCAGGAAGTGTCCACGGCCTGCATCTCTGAAAGAGGCTTATGGCATGTACACTGTGTGGCTTAAATGGCCGAGATGGACTTTCTCACATTCCTGGAGACTGGTAGTGTGAGACCTGAGGGGCCAGCATAGGCAGGTTCTTGTATGAGCTCTCCTCCTGGCATATGGACAGCTAGTGGCCTTACTGCTGTGTCTTCACAACGAGAGCCAGAGAGCGTGAGACTCTGGTGTCTCTTCTTATAAAGGCTCCAATCCCGTCATGACTCCACCTCTGACCTCACCGAACCTTAACTGCCTCCCTAAAACCCTATCTCTAAATACCGTATTAGGAGCTGGGACTTCATCATGTGAATTTTGGGGCGACACAAACAGTCCTTAACAGAGGCCACCCATAGTTCAACTCAGTAAGTATTAGGCTTATCAAACTGCGTGGTGGGAGGTTTTCAGGGATGCACAGCTCTGTATCCATCTGTCCTCTGCTCAGAGGCGGCTGCCTGGCAATGACCACATGATCCATGTACAGGTAGCACGAATGCCCTTTTGGAGTTTCCTGAGGTGAAAGATAATATTATTCTAGAAATGGCAAAAACCCCCTGCAGCCCAACATGCTATTTTCAATTCAGTGCAGATGATAGGAAAAAGAGGCATACAAAGAAATTAAAAGAAAAACAAATTTAAAACAGATGTCAGGAAATACTTTGCTCCCCAGAGGAGAAAAAAAAAATAGATGAGAAGAATATTTAAACAAGGCAGTTTACTGAGCTAAGAAACCCAGATCATCATTTAAAAATAGAGACTGGGTGTTGGGCTGTGAGTGAGGTAGGTAGACGCTAAATTTAGAGTGAGAAACGTGACCTTCCATGGATGAAAATGAGCCCAGTGTGCGTTAGTCCTGCCGATTGCCTCACTGCCCCATTCCCTTTGTCTCTCCTTGGGTGTTTGAAAAGGTGTACTTAGGTTGTGTTTATGAGACAGGAAATACATGTTTTAGCAGGAAATAAATCTGTCCTTATAGACATACATGGCTGTGTATTTCATTAAGTTGGGAGCCAGTTGTGCCCCTTTGCACCTTTGTTCCCACTTTTGAGTCCATCACAGTGACAGAGTTTTCCAGACAAAGGTCTCATAGCTGGTTTTCTAAGTGACTCCAGGTCAGGTTTACAGACCAAAATTTCCTGAGTGATTATCGGTGAGTAAGTCCTCATTCAGCCTAGTGTTTAACACACTCTCTTGTTTCAAGACTGAGAGCAATATGGGTTGAGAACCCGAGGGGAAGCTTGGGACCCCCAGATTTTCAGTTTATTTTAGAAATTTAAACCCAAGAAGACCAAAAATATTAAGCTCCTCAGACACAGGATTGTGAGTTCCTTTTCTCTGCATCATGTCACTCCATAAATGGCTCAAGAAATCAGGTTGCTTAAAATTGATGTATGCATAGGGTAAAACTTTAAAAATGGAAGGTTTTCATAAATTCTGCATGGAATTTTAAAAAAGCACTAGAAAATCTAGTCCCTATTGTTGGAGTGTTCTTGGTACAGTGGAAAGTCAGTGAAGTACTTGGGGCACTGTAGATTGATAAATTCTGACAAAATGTCCTACAAAATGCCATTTTCTTCATTGACCTGTTCCTAGTGCCTTGCAGGAAACATGATGTATAAGTGTTCTGTGCTTCATTCTGAAGGAGTAAATACTACACACTTAATCTTTGTTTAGATTACTTCTGTTTTTTCCTTTGTTTTTCATGTAGGACACTATTGTTTGATACATCTAACATCAGTATAGATACCTCTTCTGGAAACTTTTTGAACAGATTCCTTTTCCACTGCCCCCACCCCACAAAGAATATGTTGTTCTTTCCTCTGAGCCCCCGTAAACTTTTGGACATACTATTATTATAGTAACTACAATATTCTATTATGATGTTGTGTCTACTTGTCTTGCTCCTTCAAAAACAAACAAACAAAAAACAATTTCTCCTTGAGGTCAAAAGAATATGTAATTGCATTGCTTGTCTTTAAACCCCAGCACATTTCCTAACGTAGAATTATAAGCCAACAAAAGTTTATTAAACTGAAGTGATATGGGAAATTGTCTTAGTTTGGGTTTACCCAGAAAGAGAACCTGAGAAAAGGCCATGGGGGCAAATGGTCTATTTGGAAGATGATTCTAGGAATAAGGACATAAGGGGGTGAGATAAGGAAGGAAAAACACCAATAAAGGATGTATTATTGAACTGTCTATCACTGTGAGCAACTGGGATTCAAATCCTCATGAGAGCCTCCAAAAAACTGGCTTGCATGAATGAGGAATGAATGAGAGCCTTGGAGAACATTGTGAATGGATGGGTGGATCACATCCAGCTAACACGCTGTGATGAACTATAGGGATACATTTCCATGATCTCTTCCTCCCACCAGGATGATAGTAACCTCTTTAGAGGGTCATAGCTTAAGAAAATGCAGACCTATAAGTAGATTCATGACTGCATATGCATGTAATCTAGAGATAGGAGAGAGCAATAACATGTCTCTCTCCTGTCTCAAAGAATAAAAAAGGACATGCTTGCATGTTTTTTTAAATGTTTTCAAAGGCTTTAATTAGCTCCTGCATTCATGAGCATCAGATTTCTAGGGCCTCATGTTAAATTGTGAAAGCAATATAATTTATCATATTTTCTCTAGCATCTTTGAAAACTCTGAGATATGTATTTACTGAACCTATTCATGTCCTCTCTTGGACCAGAGAGCTCACTGCACAAGTAGAGAAGATATGACACAGAAATGAAAGGATTCACAATTAGCGGTGATGACAAATATCCTGATCTACGACTTCAACAATATATCAAATTCAGCAAAACTACTGAGTCAAGCAAACAAATCCTTTCATGTCAAACAAAATAAAGAAACTTCCTGAGAAGGACAAGTGAAAAGTATCACTATAATAGGACGATCTAAAAAACTGATGGGAACTCTTTGTGGCAGACTTATCTCAGATCATTTTATTTGTAGAATATTTTTGCCCTTAAATTGTGTTTGACTTTGGAGTGAGAGAAAACTTGGTATTTTTTGTGGCAGAGAATTAATCTGATTTAGAATTTAAAGGTTGGGATTATATGCATAGAACGGGTAATATTTAAACAAAAGGAAATTTCAAAGATTTAGGAAGTTGTCTAACTGGAGATATAATTTAAAAATAAAAGAGATTTGTGTTTTTTGAGAGAAATTGACTTGTGCATGTTACTCATCTCCAGATTAAATCAGAAACAAACAACAGGTTACACTTGTAACGACATATCCTGGAATTATACCATACAGCAGGGACCCGCTAACCCTACAGCACGGAGCCACTTTCTGAGAACACATGTGAATTAAACCTAATACTTGAGATATAAATGAATAAGAAGACCTTGTTTATGCACAGTTTGACTCCAGAAAAAGGAATGCAAGTGCTAGGTGATAATTCTGGAATTTCTCATCAAGGGTGTCTTCTCAAGTCACCTGAGTTAGAACAACTATATTGACGGGCAATTTCAATTCTGTCCAATCACACTCTCAGAGATGACCTTCTCATGGGTAAACCCAAGCTGTACAAATAATGATGTACTAGTGACAAAGATTAAAGCTATTTAGAAAAGATAAATTCTGTGGTATTAGAGCAGAATAGTTAATAATTCATTTGGTTAGAAACACATTCTTCATATCTGCAGAAGCCAAGTTGTGTAAACCAAGGAGCTTGCACAGAATTGATCATGATTAGATGTTTGCAAAGGAATAGTGAATTATCCATATGCATATAAAACCTAAATAAAAAGTGCAATTATGGTTTATTCTCCAGTGAGGCTAAAAATATCCATCCCCTCACCTTTTAGGTCTTCATCTTAAATGGGCCAGAGAGATAAAAAGGAATTACTAGTTGAAGGGAATCTCAGCCCTCAGGATTAAAAGAACCATCAATAATCAAATTTAATTGTTCATATGCAACTTAAGGTTTTTCTATAATCAATGGTCTTTAGGAACATGCTTAAGTTTCAGTGTTATTGAAGCATTGTAAACCTCTGAAGACCATTTGGTCTATATTGAGATAAATGATTTCTCTGTTAGTTTACAAGTTTTTGAGCATTTCCCAGTACATACCTAGATATTCTAAAATACAGTCTCAGGATATTCCAGAAATGATCTTAAAGCACAGAGTATTAAATTCATCATTTAATAAATTATGCAACTCTTAATGCAGAAGATCAAATTGGTTTGGCAATCAGGTGCACAACACTGTTGATTTATAAAAACCTCCCAAGCCTCTTTTATGTCTGGTACCACTGGGACATGAATTCTCAATTGCCTCCTTGTAGAAGTTTTGAAAACAGAAGTCTGTCTAATTATTTCTGGTGAGTAATTTTTCAGATCCTAGGTAGGATCTATTTTTTCAGGTCCTAGGTAGGACCTCCTTCTGACCTCACTGTCCTGGCACACCAAGGTCATGTGAAATGTGATGTGGGCCCGCATCCTTTCCTTGCTATGGCTGCCTTTATGACAAACCTCTGTGCCTGCATTTATTTAGAACACTGGTTCTCAACTGGATGTGATTTTGCCCCCCAGGAGACATTGGCAATGTCTGAAGACATTTTTGGTTGCCACAAGTGGGAGAGTGTGTAGTTGGTATCTGGAGGATAAAGGCCACGGATGCTGTTAACATCTTACAATGCACAAACAGCCTCCCACAAACAAGAATTATCCAGCCCCAAATGTCAACAGTGCAGCGTTGAAAACCCCTGGTGCTAACCATTATTATTATCATCAACAATATCAATTACGCACCCCCCTGTGTGCATTTCTGCACTTGAGTTGGATTTAGTTCTTGTCCTCAAATATTTGTAGTCTCAACCTATCCCAATTAGTGGAGTATAGAATGTATTGAGGAAAACACACAACCGTAAGTACAAACATATTTATCTCTCTATTTCACACTGACACATTTAAAAAGAAGAGCTGAGAAACTAAGGGTCAGTTCTTTCAGTTAGATTTCGGTTAGACAGAAGTGAAAAACATGAACCCAGATGAGAATCTAGTGCTGCTCTCCATGATGCGGACTACAGGTATTACAACTGATACTCAAGTTGATACAAGCTGTAACCCTTTCAGTCAGGTAACATTAACTGCAACTTCAGAGAGATAAAGCTTTGTGTAGAGCTTTACTGTATTGTTTTAAATATAAATTTACCAGTGCATTCTCAAATTCCAGATTTTATGATTTTTATTGGCCTCAATGTGATTTATACCTTAGGTAGCCCCTATAGTAATGTATACTTTCTGTGGAAACAATTCTCCAACACAATAATTGATTATGCTGATGAATTTGTAAAATAACTTTATATACTTTATCTTTTCCAGGTGATATCCATTTTGATTGCATTGTTTTTCTCTAAAATATAAAATTTTGATACATTCACCCTTAGCTGACCTGACCTTTTCTAAAAGCATTCCCTCCTGCAGGTTTCCATAACAACGCACACCACTTAGCACTCCCTCCATTATGTTAGAGCGAGTGGGTGACCGGTGTTGAGGTCTTGGACATTGTGCTGCTCATCTTCCATCCTCCACTTTGTCTAGTTTTCCACCTCTCACAGAACAGTCTACATGATTCAACATTAGTTAAGTTAAAAATACTAATACTCAGTATTTATAGTTTCTTGTCCAAAGTTCCTTAGTCAGAGCAATTCCTTGCTCAGTCATTAAATCATAATCATTAATATTTATTGAACATGTACTATGTGCTAGGTGCTATTCCAAGTGCTTTTTTGTTTAAAGATTTTATTTATTTATTTTCAGAGAGAGGAGAAGGGAGGGAGAAAGAGCAATGTATGGTTGCCTCTCACATGGCCCACACCGGGGACCCTGCCTGCAACCCAGGCATGTGCCCCGGCTGGGAATCGAACCGGGACCTTCTGGTTCCCAGCCCATGCTCAATCCACTGAGCTACACCAGCCGGGCCCAAGCGCTTTATAGCTAAGAGTTTACTCAATTCTTATGACAGCCATTATCCCCATTTTAGACTTTAGGGACATAATAAATAACTTGACCATCTTACAGTGAACAGAAACTGAATCCAGCATTAAGAATGTAAGTTAATAGTACAATCTTTGGTCCTGTCCTTTAGGCATTTATAGCCTACAAATAAACAAATAGGGACTATGGTAATAAGCATCAATAGAGGTTGTAAGCGGTGCTCAGAGAAGCATAACTAACTTAGACTTCAGAATATGTTGCCAATCTGAGCCCTGAAAAATAGGAAGAGGAACTGACCTGAGGTGTCTCAGGTATGTAGAGAGATCAGCATGGCTAAGCACACACATTAGGAAAGAGTGATGGCTAATGAGGCTGTAGATGGGGCAGGAGCCAGATGCTACTGACCTCTTTAGATATGTTAAGTAGTTTGCATTTTACTCCAAGAGCAATTGGGAGCCATCATAAGGGATTTGTTTGTTTGGCTGGTTTTTGTTTCCCATTGTAAGTGTTTAAGCAGAAGGATGACATGATCAGATTAACATGGAGAAAGGATCCCATTGCAATATGGAGAATGCATTAGATGGAAGAAATACTAGGGGAGAACAACTTGGAACAATTGCAGCAATACTGGTGAAGGTAATAGTGAACATTATGGCAGTTACAGTGGACATGGGGAGAAAGACAAGCTCAACAAATATTTAGATGGAATAGCTGATGGGAATTTGATTAGATGTGGGAAGGAGGGGAGGTGAGGAAAGCAAAAGCAATCTTGCATGAGCATCTTGGTAGGTGGTGTTGTCTCTCACCAAAATTTGGGATCAAGAGAAAGCAGGTTTGGTAGAAAGCTTAGTTAGGAACATTGGAGTTAGACTTACTGTTAGATATTCAAGTGCCAAGCTCCACTAGTGAGAGGAAATTTAAAGCTGAGGTTGTAAGGAGACTTAGCGAGGGAGAATGGTTTCGATGGTGGAAAAGACAAAAACTATGAACCATGGACAGGAAAGGGTTGGTAGAGTTGGAGAGGTTGAACAATCAGTGAAGGTGCCGGAAAAGAAAGGAATAATGGCATACAGATCACAGGTGGAGTCCAATGGAGCAAAATAAATAACTAAAAATGGCTTCAGAGGTCAGAAAACTTACAGCTTTGTCCTTGAATATTGATCATCTCTTCCTTAATAGCATCGTTTTCTGTCCGGAAGATTGTAAAGTTGTATATTGAGAGTCCAAAACTAATTATTTTGGGAAATATGTTTGAGCATGGAAAATAATGTAAGAGATAGCATTTGGCCTTGAAAAGCCTTCCACATTTATTCCAATTTAAGAAAAGTCAAAGGGGCATTTAATAAAGCCAAAAAAAGATGGTATTTAAAAAAATAATTCAACATGATAATGAAAACCTTGACTAGTGTGAAATGATGAGGATGCAGAGATGTGAGTAAACTTGAGAGAATCCATATTACACACTTGGTGATTGGAAAAGGGTGCAGTGAGGGTAGAATTGTTGAATTGATTCTTTTGGATCTGATTTGAGCAAATATATCAATGGAATGGCCATTCACTAGGTTTTGAAGAGGGGATTGGGAGTTCAGATTAGGACACATCAAACTTGAAAAACCTGTGTGACATAAATAAAATGTTTTCATTACACAGCTGGGTCTAGAGCTCAGAAGAAAGTTCTGGGTGGAAGATAGGTCAGAGAATATGCATGAGACGTCATGGGATTAAACCAGAACATGCCTTAAAAATGCACACATTGAGGAAAGGATGCCAGCAAAGTAGACAGACAGAAATAGGTGAAAATCCAGGAGGGTGACAAAACACACAAAGAGAACAGGCAGCCTCCAGGGGCAAGTCATCAACTACGCTGCATGTGATGGAGTGGTCAATAAGACTGTAAACTGCCCATGTCCATGGGACAGGCTTGCATGGGTATATGCAATCACAGTTAGGGACAGACAGCAAATTCAACAGCAGTGACTGAGCTTGGAGCATTGCAAAAAGACTGAGGTATGTGTAGTGAGTGTATTGCATTGAAGCCAGCAGTTAACCCATCTCTCCTCTGTTGTGAGATGTGTCAGCGGCCAACCCTGAAGGAATAGAGCTCTCAAGTACGCCAGCTACATTTTCTTGACTGGGACCTATATCAGAAGCGAGCAAATCACTGTGTAGATAATGATCATGCTTCAGGTTGACTGTCTTGCATAAGACTCCATTCAAGGCCCTGCAAGGGCCCTACCAATGTGATATTTGTCATTTTTTATTTTTTATTAGACCAGGTATAAAAATTGTTAAGCTTCAGGTTATACGAAACCTTACTTAGCCCCTGATCTTTACCATTATTTGTGTGAAGAAAAATTCATGGATATATTTCTTTACATTTAAAGAAACTGTTAGGCATAGCTTTGTTATATGTAAAATAGTGTAGATTTAGTTATAGCCAACAAATTATTTTTAAATTTAAAAAAACATCAAATTAAAAAAAGCAACACATGTCTTAGAAATTAAGAGCTACCAGATAAATCAATTCTAATATAATGTCACTCTCATGGTATCAAAATTGTGTAAGGCAGTAACATTCATCCAATTTTTTAGAAGAACAATGTGTCTGTTTTCTGCTATTACTCTTATTTAGACTAACGCAAGAAATATGTTTGGATTGTGACTACTGTAGTTTAAAAGGCAAATTTCCAAAACTGAAGTTGCCCAGGTTGGCAGCAAACATTGGAGGATAAAGATGTGAAAAACTTTACTTAAGAATGCACTTGGAAGTTAATGCTTAGAGATACAGGCTCACAGATTAGAATTCACAGTGAAAATAAAAATTAAATGTCAGGTTTTGTTTAGTAGAAACAATGAATACATATTCCAAGCAGAAATGCAGAATGTGAAGAATGTTCATTTTATGTTTTATTTCCAGAAACCACACTAAAGATTGGTAAACTAACCACCTATTGTTCGACATTTGCAGGAAGGATGTTAGATGAAATAACTTTCTTTGGCTTTGTTGTTTTGCATCTGAGGCCTTATTTGGGCATACTTTTCTGTGCTGTATGAGCAGATGCACCAGCAATAGTAAATACAATTCAGTTCTCCCAGTGCCGGGTCTGGAGACTGATGTCAAAATGCAGCCCTTTTAAACCCTACACACAGCAAGCACTGGGCACAGCAGAGTGGGCCTTCAGATATAATAGATAGGGGTAGGCCAGACCCAGCAAACTGCAGGTGTGAGAGGGGGGGCAAATAAAAGTATCTTAGTCAACTCAAGCTGTTTAACAAAATATCACAGAATGGAAGGAGCTTAAACAGCAATTATTTCTCATAGTTCTGTTAGCTGAAAGACTGAGATCATGACACCAGAATGGTTATGTTCTGAGGGTCCTCTTCCACGCTTGTAGGTAGCTACCTCCTCGCTGTGTGTTAACATGGTGAAGAAAAAGATCTGTAGTCTCTGTCCTCTCCTTCTAATAATGGCACTGCTACCATCTTGGGGACCCCATCCTCATGACCTCATCTAAACCTAATTACCCCCCAAAGGTTCCACCTTTTAACACCATCACTTTGGATATTAGGTCTTCAGCATTTGGATCAGACATTCAATTCACAACAAGATGCAAGACTAAAAAGCAAGAAAAAAAGCACCACTGAACTTGGGACTGTGTTAACCCATGACATCACTCCACTTTGATTTAAATAGTTCTATTGGTTTGATTTCCATTCTTTTCTCTTTAGTTTTCTTTCTTCATTTCCTCCTTGTTCTCTCCCTTCTTCTCTCCCTCCCTTTATTCCTTTATTCCGTTTTCTTTCTTCCTCTCTCCTTCTTTCTTCCTTCCTTCCTTCTTCTTTCTTTCCTTCTTCCTTCCTTCTTCTTTCTCTTTCTTTTCCTTCCTTCCTTCCTTCCTTCCTTCCTTCCTTCCTTTCTTCCTTCCTTCCTTCCAAACTTTCTAAAGTTAAACTGCTCCTGGCATCAACAATATACAATTAATGGATTAAAATCTGTTTTTTTTCCCCAAGGTCAAATCCATTAGTGGCAAATAAGCTTTAGGCAGCCCTTCATCCAACCATACCTTCATTTGTAATCTTCTATTTTTAATTTAGAAAACCCTATATGCAGAAAGTTGAATATGAATTAAACAAGTATTTCCTATTAGAAGATGAAAGTTTAAATAATAAAAGAATTAAGTATGTTAAATTAGAAAAGAGGGTATACAATATTTTAAATAAGTGTTGTTTCAGATTTTTAATAGAACAAACCTGAGGGTACATGAGACTTAAGTGATAATAGTTATTATAGCACTAACAATTAAACTCTCCAAAAGGAAAGTTTTGGTTGCATTCCTAAAAAATTTGACCATCAAATATTGTAAAGCTTTCTCCTAGAAAGCATACATGTACATTTCTTTTTAAAAAAGCTTTTTGTTTATCTATTTAGACAGAGGGGAAGGGAAGGACAAAGAGAGGGAGAGAAATATCAATGTGTGGTTGCCTCTCGCATTCCCCCTACTGGGAGGACCTGGCCTGCAACCCAGGCATGTGCCCTGACTGGGAATCAAAGGGCGACCCTGGGGTTCGCAGGCCAGTGCTTAGTCCACTAAGCCACACCAGCCAGGTCACATGTATATTTTATGCAAGTTCAGCATTGGCCAAAAAGTGGGCCACTAATTAGCTGTTTGACCACTTATAAAACTGAAAAACAAAAAAGCATTGAAAATAATTGAGAACAGATTAGCATAGGAAGTATGATATGATTTCTCACCCTTTAGATTCCTATGTACTTGGCAGATTTCTTCACTTGTTCTCAGTTATTGCTACACCATTTATTGTAATGTGGTATGTTATGAAATCTCAGGGTCACCTACCTTATGTTGCTATAGTTTGAAATATTGGACTCAGAATTGGTACTTAAGATATTTTGGGGTGTATATGGAGAGGAATGGATAGTTTATTTGTCTTATTTAAAGTCCTTCTTCTTTCTTCTTTTTCAGTTAGGATAACTTTAGATCCCAGGAGTTTGAAAGAACATTTTGTCTATTTTGACAACTCAATAGACCCTTTGGTAGCTCCTTTTATTGCTTTGGCATCTTGGAATTTCCTTAGACTGTATTGCCTAAATAGCTTACTTTATGTATATACCCATGTCTGTTGCCCAATTATTTTAATCACTTCTATGCCATGCTAAAAAGAAAAAAAAAACTGTCATAAGATACAATAGTTAACACTGTTAGTACTGGATTCTTTGAAGAAGTAAAGCTCTTAAGTATTGGTTTATAAAGCAGTCTTATTTTTTAGGTTTGTGTAACTTTATCCCAGTATAAAAGCATAATTATTAAGCATAATTATAAATAATTTTGAAATAATGAATGACTAAATTGAATCATCCAGGCAGCAAAGCAGCTATATTTCCAGTCACTCACCCACCCCTTTTTAAGATCTGTTCCTCCAGTCCTCTAATTCCAAGTAATGACAAACCCTTCTTTATAACTGCTTAAGTAGAACACCCTGGAGTCATCTTTGTGTCTCTATTTGTCTGTATAGATCAGCAGATCCCATCAACTTTACTTTCAAAACATCCTGGACCTGACCAATCTTCATTACCTCTCTTCACACTACACCGGTCCCAGCCATGATCATCACTTGCTGAACATTCTACGCTTGATCTGAGCCAAAAGGCTGAGAAGCAATACTTGCTGAACATTCTGATAATCTCCTGGCTCTTCGCTTGCTTCCTAGCATGCACACTCAATAAATGAGCTAGGTGATTACTATTATCTTTATTATTCACACAGATCAAGTTTCCTCTGCTCAATCCTCTGAGTCTTCCCATACTGATTCAAGTTAAAGCCAGAGTCTCAAAAATATCTGCCTCTTCAAGTTTTGCTTCCAATGCCTCCACGTTTCTGACCTCATCCCCTTCTCCTCCAGCTCTTTCTCACTCCCCTCCAGCTATAGTGGCCCCCTTGCTGTGATTCCAACACTGCAGACATGTTCCCAACTCAGGGCCTTTGCACTCACTGTTCTTTTCACCCAGAATGTTCTTTCTTCATCTATCATTATACTTGCTACTTCCCTTCTTCCTCGTTGGTTGTTATTCAAATACCACTTCAGTGATGCAATCCCTGATACCTTTTTAATGTTTAACCCGCATATAACATACTGGATACACACAGAACACATATTATGTACTTATTTTGTTGTCTGTCTCCACCACAGCCACCACCACTGCAGAATGTAAATTCTATAAAGGCAAAGATTTATGTATGTTTATGTTGGGTTGTAATGTCAGTGCAGAGAATAATGCCTGGCACATATATGGAACCCCCAAATATTGGCAAAATGAATGATTAATAACAAATAGTTCTAAATTCTATTCTCAAAAGTATTTGTAATCTCATTTTCTATTCCTCAAAGTATAGCTTGCTTTATGACTTAAACTCTCCTGCACCTAAAATGCCCACTCACCCATCTTTGCCTGTCCCACTCAGTCCAGATGTTCCTCCTCCATCAAGCCTCCTAGATGACACCTGCAGGGAGTTCTTTCCCTCTTCCGGAGACTTACTGGTACCATGTTGTACCTTGTTTCCTGCATATCTATGTGTCTACACTTACACAGACATTAAAATTCTCCAAAGCAAGAATACATTTTTCCCAACCCGTGGTGCATATTGTTATTACTATTTGCCCAATAAATATTTGTTGACTGGCTAAACAAAGACATGAATAAAGGGAAAATAAAAGAATGAAAAAATGCTATGCTCTTTAGCAAATAGAAGAAGCGTAGGAAATCTGGAAAGGATTTATTTACGGGTGTATTAGAAATATCCCGAATACGCATTGATGGATTAGGCTGCTGATATTTTTTAATCATACACATCTTGGGTTCTTTTTCATCTGATTGAACTTCTTTTGGAAAAGATTATTTATTGAAAACTTATAATATCAAAGCTAAGAGCCACATTTTAAAGATGAAACATCCTTTTCCCTCTGCTCTGATAATGATTTTTTTTGCATATTGGAAGTTAACTTTTTTATTTTATTACCTTTAATTTAAGCAAATTAAACTTGAAGGTATTTTTAAAACAAAGCTAAAACTATTGTCACATAGTTCTAAAAGAGAATAATTTTTACATACTAATTCAGGTGCTTGTTACAAAAATAAAATTTTAAATTCTACCTGGGCTAACTCTTATGCAGTTTTAAAAAGTTATGCATATTTAAGTTTGTAGGAGTTTATTATGTGATTGTGTATATGTGTATGTGTTAACCCATAAAATATTTGTTTAAATGATATAGCTGTATAGAATCAGTCCATGTTTAAAAAAATAAGAAACTTGATGTATTAGAATGAGTTCTCACCTGGAAATCAACACATTAGTTCTTATAAAATAATATTTATGTAACTGAAACTATTTATTGAATGTCTATTGTATACTAAATGCTTTGCATATATACCTTATTAGTCCTTCCAAAACATGTAAAACAAACACTTAGGAAACCAAGGCATGAAGTGATGATAATGATAATAACATCACGAACCAAGGCCACTCAGCTGGTAAAAATGCCCATGTAACTCGAATGCCCATGTTCTAAAGCTTTACCAGAAAGCTCCAGCTGTCATTCACCATCTCTCGTGTCTGAAGAAACTCATGTGACCAATACAATATGAATGGTGCCCTCTGGAATTATGGTCTGAAGGTGCCTTGCTTTTATGGTTCCTCAGTATCTTTATCTGTAAACCGGGCACAAGCTGTTCTTGTTACTTCATATGAGGTTTGTGGTAGAACTTTCACACCATTCAATAAATGACATTAGTGTAAAAGGCAGCAATATGGTTATATTTAAAGGATATAAGTAGAGTATTAAAAACATATGCCAGTATTCCAATTTGAATTATTAACTATTATTTAATCATTCATTATTAGTAACACAGATACTGTTATCCTTAGCTCAGACAACACTTTTCTGAATAATAGTTTCTCTCTATTTGTTATACTACTTATGTATACTAATTGTTTCCATCCTAGACTGTTTGCTTATTTGAAGGAAGGAACTACCTATTTTTTACCATTCCAAGCCTTCCTGGGATACTCAGTTCTAACATGCATCTACGTCATTTATTTCCAGCCTAGAATAGATTGACCTCAAACTTTTCCTTAATTTATCTTTTCAGAATTTACTTAATTCCTTTAATTTTCACATTGACCAACAATAAAAAAATATCATCCAGTGGCCTCATTTTTACTCTACACTGTGGTCCTGGTACTTCAGATTCTTTCAGCTTCTTTGGTTAAGTACATACAGGTTAATAAATGAATCCTTGAATCATATGCTTTTACTGTTGCTGCTTTAACAAAGCATAATTAAAATTAATATTTAAAATTCAGGACTTAATTCTGCATTTCAACAAAGAAATGAATAAGATTTCACTTTCATAAATTAATTTTTTTTAATTATTTAAAATACATTCACAATACATGGAAGTTTTTTTTAACTTTTTGAAGTAGCATTACATACCACTGCTTTGAAGAATTCCTGTTGAAAAATGACTACTTCAGATCTACATAAGATGGCATCTGTTATGTAGCCACCTGGCGTGGAGGGAAGAGTTCAACTCCTGAAATTTGTCTCCAGCTTTCCTCTCCATCCACCCACTAGGAAGGGTAGGAGGCTGCAGAGTGCTGTGTGGGCTCCGCTCTAGGTTGTGGGGTTGTGGGGAGCCAGGTGCTACCCCAGCTGTGACACAGCTGCATGTGCTCTCATCCTAAGCTAATGAGGGAGCTTAAGCCATCTTGAAGTAATCATAATTTTACCTTCTTGGAAGAACCTCCACAGCTGAATTTACACTTGACCTTGGACCAAGTCCTTCTTAGAGGCTCTCATGCATGGACAGTGATGGGGTATGCCAAAACGAAATTGCAGTGATGATGCTAATCCTCCTCCATTACACACGATGTGAAAGGATGTGACTTGTCAAGGTCTATACAAAACTAAGAATGGAAAGCAGAAACCAGTCTGACATTTTATCCTCTATTTCATTCTATTTAGTTTAGAGTTGCCAATTGATCCTTAGCTATTTCAATTCATGAATTGTATAGCCATTTACTGATTTTTTTTTTTTTATTGAGAAACCATGGCATCTTTGTTTTGGTAGCATCCACCCTTGAGTACCATTTAGCACCTACCTATGGTGCTTCTGACACTAGTGTGAAAGTCCTGGATCTCGTGCTGGATAAAAGTGATCTAACACCTGTTTTCTATTTCACTGACTCTGAGTCTATGTTAGCTTAATTGGGGAGTAGTTAATAGTTATGAGAAAGAATTTACCCATGTATAGTTTTAATGGTCTTTTTATCATATCCCTACAAACTGTATGACCATAAAACATGACAAAATCATTCTAATCTTTTAAAAATAATTTTAGAAATGACAAGATTCACTGGCCAACTATGTCTGAAAACTTTTGGTAAGGAACAAAATGTAATATCGTCATCTTGACTTCTTCCCATTCATTTTTTCAAAGCTTACATCTTTCATGGAAGTATATTGAAATGCAGCTTGCTTAAGGAATTCCATTGTCATTAGAACAATGATTTCAGTGGATGTCCATATAAATCAAATGCAGTGAAGACATATTTTGCATTCTGAATCATGGAATGCTATGTACAGAAGTAACTCTATCAGAACACTAATTCCTGTGGCCAATATAAAGTTTTGTCCTTTTTACAAAGAACCAAAAAGTACATATTAACAAAGTGAAACAAATACGAGGTATGTCCAGAAGGTATCCAGCCATGTAATATGAAAAATAGAGGCATTTATTGAAGAACATACAAGATACAAGAAAGAAAGTACATAGGACAATGACACCTCAGTCCCAATGCCACCTTGGGACCTCACACAGTTCTCCCATCGTCATCAGCTGCATCATCGTATTTTCCTGAATCTCATCGACACTGAAACCTCTTTCCTTTCAAAGGTGATTTTAGTTTTGGGAAAAGCCAGAAGTCACAGGACACCAAATCTGGGCTATAAGAGGGCTGAGTCACCTGGGTGATTTGATGTTTTGCCAAAACTGGCTGCATGAGACGTGATGCATGAGTGGGCACATTGTTGTGATGAAGCTGCCAATCACCAATTGCTCATAGCTGTGGACTTCTGACTCATCTGAATAGTTTCCACGAGGAATGTTCAGGCTTAACGCAAAATTTGATGCAGTTTCATTGCTCTTCTCACTCAGCCATTTCTAATGCAACAGCCACACAGTAGACATGTTCACTCAACCATGTCTGCCACCCACGCTGACTAGTACAGTGAAGTTATCATTGTTCACATATGCGCATTCCAGTCCATTCTCCTTGGCTGCCAGGTTACATCGATGTTGTGCAAACCATTCTCATTATATTAACAATGACTTTTTCTGGACAGACTTTGTTGTATAGCCATCCCAGTTAGTTAGTTCAAGACCAGAATTTAAAGTCTGCTCTATGTGCTTGATGCATGCACTTTGGCAAAAATACTGTACTGTATCATAAAAACTTAGGAAAATGGTTTTCTCAATTCAAATGGTAGTACCAAGTAGAATTCTATAATTAGCAACACATGAATTCAGATATAGAAAGAATCAAACAAGGCATGAAAATTCAAAAGAAGTATTTTGGCTTTAGATTTGAAAAAAACACCAAACTGAATTAAATTTATTTTAATAAGTATATGCTGTCAGCAAGCAAGGCACACATGCACATATATGCACATGCACATATACCCGAATATACACATGTGCACACATACACTGGTGCCCATACATAAGCACATATACACACAGCATACATTTACATGCCAGTGTATGTTAGTATTAAGTTAACTCTTGGTCAATAATAATTGCAAGCTATATTTGTTTCTCCCAAATTGCTGCTATTTTTTTGTTCCACAGGACCAAGCATGTGCTCAACACATATTAGGGACTCTCCATCAATGTTTGTTAACTTAGTTGAATTGGATGAGTCCAGGACTATACACAGGTTCCTTAATTTATGAAAAGGAATTTAAATTGGCAGTAGTGGGCTAAACTCAGTGATAAATTTTTGGTGTCAAATTCTCTCAATGTCTCCCATAGTATGTTCAGCACTTTCATAGATGCAGGTACAGTGCACAGAATATTTTAAAGTTGTAAAAGTGTGCCAAATGGTTTCATCCCAAAGTTACATCTTTAAGAAACAAAAGCAAATGAAGTTTTTGAATTCCTTTGTTTGTTCCTATTTTCAGCTTTTGTGACACAGTACCAGTTTCTCTAATAAGTTTCCAATGCTGAAAGAAAACAATGCCTGGCCTCTGGAAGTGGGTGGAATTGTTAACATTCCTAACAACCAAAGGAGTTTGCATCATTTTGATGAACCTGGGGAAAAGTTAGGGAGAAAAGGACAAGCTAAAACAATTCTTAGGGTTTTGTTGTGTGACTTTCCAAATTTGGTCTACATTTTCACATAAGGAGATTTGTAGGCCCCAGATTTCTCTTTCAAAGCTTTCTTTTCATTTTTTTCTTATTAATAAATAAACCAATTACAACGAGGACTTCTATTTTTGCTCTTTGGGTTAAACAGGGAAAAGCTAAGGGTCTCTATTTTCCTGAAGTCTAACACTGTCTGCCTAGAAACCAGCCACGTACAACCTGTGGCATGTGAAGTGATCTTTTCCAAGAAGGATATGGAAGCAGGATGTCCCCTTAAGCAAGAGCTTCCAAAGTGCCTAATCTAAGGTAAATAATGTTTCAGTATCCTCAGGTAGAGAACCCACATTCCTGGAAGCTTCCCTGGGTGAGGTAAAGGTCAGCAAAAATAACCAAAATAAAACAGCAAACCAGATAAGATTATCACATAATAGACATAAAAACCACTCGGTGGTGACAATCAATCTCTGTGAAAATGTTTGGTCAACAGATGAGCCATAAAAGGAACCAGAGGGGCACATAGTTGATTGGTCTCATGGAAACAAAATATTGATCAGACAGGTAATTCCACTTGATAATCATCAAACACTGGTCAAAAAATTGCTGACTGATTTGAAGAATAGAACAGGTAACTTTTAAATAATTGCCGTGGGGTGAAAAAAATCATAATTTCAGAATATATAATCCTGAAGTATATGAAGAATTATGAATTACAAATTCAAAATGATTTTATAGTAGATGGATAATTCTATTTTAAGATAGAAATCTTTATCAGGAATATATTCTGTGGTAGGTCTTTCTCTGTCTTATGAAACTGTAAAAAAAAGCAGATGAAAGAGAAAAAAGCACATGTATAGCTAGCTATACACGAACAAGTGCCCATGTACAGATATATTTATGCAGCTTCATAGGCTCTTTCCTCAAATTTGTACTTAGTGTAAAAGGACAAGGAATCTTAAATTTTAATAGTAGAGTGGACTTGACTCTCTAGATTTCAGGTAATATGCATTTTCATGCAGATGGGACACTTTCAGAAAAGGGAGTCTTTCTGAAGTGTGGGGGGAAAAGAGAAATCAAGGTGAATGCCTTTTCTCTAGAGACGTATCTTACAATCTGGCTTGTTGGATAACATGGACAAGGAAAATCATTTTCATCAAAACTAATACTGTTATGATTTCAGTTTGCTCTTTAGAATAAACAAAATGAACAATGTTATTTTTTGTCATACTAAGACTGTCACTTTTCCCACCATTATATTATCGTCTGATTTTAGAACCTCTTTGGTATTTAAATACCTTAAGAAAAAGTCTCTAACCCACTTGCAGTTTATTTTACATTAATAATTTCTACCGAACTGCCAATTCAATGATAAAAAAAGAAAAAATGAAAGGAGTTTGTTTTGCTCCTGTGGTTTAAATTAACATCTGCCATCTTCCTGACCTGAATTCTGACAACACAATTGCTATGAAATATTGGTTTAAACTTAAAACCAGAAATCCTGAGTATAGCTTTCTGCCAAATAGGTGCTAGTTAGAACCAGCTGCCTGAAGCGGAACTGCTGAATGCTTCAAGGTTGCCTGTGATGTGAGCTGGTCGCAGGCAGAGCCTTTTCAAAGGAGAAACTGCCAGTTCAGATATTTCTCCAGGATGGATTAGGATTCATCTATAGCCCAATCAATGTGTTATTTCTTTTCTTGTTTAATTTATCACTGAGTAAATCTCAAGCGTAAGCAGAAATAATAAATTATAACTATATTTAGTAACTTCCATCAATTATCTTAGGATTTAAGTGGTGGTGGGAAGGTGTGTGTGTGTGAAGGGTGTGAAAGGAAAGAGGTGGAATATCAAAAAATCTGCAAAGTATAGTGGTGGAACACATGTTTCGGAAAGAGGCCTTAATTGTGGGTGTATAATGGAAATGACAAGTCAAAACAGGCTCAGATCACACCTCTACATATCTTTTTTTGTGCAACAGGTGATCCTGGATTATCCAAAAACAACCAAAAGTTTAACTAATAGAAAAAAATCTCTGTGGGTAGAATTGGCCATGGGCATCTCATTAAGCAAACAGTTCGGTTCTCAACACTGCCGTCTAATCAGTCATCCAAACTTAGTGTATGCATATGCCTAATTAATTGTAGTTTCGTTCAAAATACCCTGTTGGTAATGCTTTTGCTCTCTGTTCTGACAAATCAAATTACCGAGGGACAGATGTGATTTTGAAATTGGTTTAGGTTGAGTCATAAACATATTAAAGTATTAATGAATAAAACAGTGAGAGTATTAATTTCCATAATAAAGATAAACCACCCCCAAACTGAAGTATTTTCAAGGAAAACTGGTTTCAAACTCTAGAGCCATAGATCCGCTGGAGTTTCAGATTGAGTGCTGAGACCGAAGGGGCAACAGCTAACTTCCAGTATCTCCGTTGTTGGTGATGGAGTCCTGTGCACACAAGACTGAAAGCTGGTGTGTAGCACACTGGGGGGTGTAGAAGGCTGTCTGGTTTCTTATGACCAATACCAACTGTTCACTGCTGTTTATCCATTGTCCATGATTAACCAGGTGAAATTATTCTAAAAGATAATCTAAAGGCTGTATGGTCGTTAATCTACAATTTTAGTATTATGTGGAGGTAAAAACAGTAAAACAGCTCTTTTAAGGGACTGATTATGCACTAGTCACACCTCTCAGGGTTTTGGATTTTGACTCACTTAATCCTGACAATCAGCCTTTGGAATATAGGCATTATTGTTAGTCTCATTTTACAGAAGAGGAAACTGAGGCACAGAGCAGTGGATCACTTGTCTGGAGCCACCAGACAGAAGTATAATAATAAAAACTTTTCTTAGAATATCAACCTTAATGCAGTGTATTGAATATAATTAATTTTGTTTGAAAGCATCATGGAAAAAAACACCTCTGAATATAAAGATTTATTGGAAAAATATTCAAAGAATTTTCTCTTTTACATTTTTTTGCTTAATTTGTGATTTTCATTCACATGCAGGTCTGACAATGAAAAAAGGAGTTAGACAAATACCCAGTGCCTGCCTCAAAGTCCGAGAGTACTACTGTGACAATGTGTGAGAATGTAACCTTTTCTTTTTACAAAATATCAAGGATAATTATGGAGGCTCTCTGCTTTGACACAGACTTGAATCTAAGAGGGAATTAGAACGTTAAATCAAAAAGCAAATACTAGTTGCATTCAGAAATTGCTCTGAGAGACATAGGAGTGATGGAACCTACTTTGAGATTTCTTATCTAATAATTATTAGTTACTTATCTGTTACTAATTGCTGTCTTGACAAGTATTCACAATTCCTAAAATATTGGGGTGCTTTAGCATTGCCTAGGATTGGCCCTGACTAACCCTCTCTACTTTACACTTACAATCTCCCGATGTCCCTCGTATTTGCCAAGATCATTCAAAAAAGTTTGTATACAAGAGGTCTCTGCTTCATGACCTAGTTGAAAAGAAGACAAACATGTAAAATGTCTCTGTTTCAATGCTGGTGGATCATTGTGGGCTTGAATAAAAGGTAGACTGATCTAGTAGCCAAGAGAACTCTAAGAGGCCTGAGTTCTACTTTCAAGTTTACCCTAATTAGCAATGTAATTAAGATGAGATACTTGATTTCTCTGCACCACCTTTGCAAGATGAAGCAATTGATCTTTTTAGGTCTAAAAATATATAACATGAATGACCCAGCAAAAATGATTTGATTTGAATTGCTTTATATACATAATGGTAATAAAAATAGAAATAATAATAAATATACCATAATACTAATAATGAGTAACAGGAATTGCTGTCAGGCAATAAGTGAAATGACTATTTTGGTAATATAAAATGACTCAATGAGCCCCTGGCTAGTATAGCTCAGTGGATTGAGTGCAGGCTGGGAACCAAAGGGTCACCAGTTCGATTCCCAGTCAGGGCACACGCCTGGGTTGTGGGCCAGGTCCTCAGTTAGGGCCACGTGAGAGGCAACCATACACTGCTGTTTCTCTCCCTCTCTGTCTCCCTCCCTTCCCCTCTCTCTAAAAATAAAAAAATAAAATAAAATAAAATGACTCAATGAGTATCGTTTTGATGTGTAATATAATATTACAGCACATAGTTAGTTTTTTCTCTTTCATTATTCAAAAGTAACAGTTCAATGCATTCCCTGGATGCTTTATGCACAAGAGAAGACCCTGGCATGAATTGGGGCCATTTCATTTCTAAATGTACTGTAAACTATGTTTTTAAAAATCTACTTTTTCAAAAACTGGGCCACTGACTCATCTTTGTATTATAGTTATAAAAGGAAAAATTTAAACTCCTCAAGGGAAAGAGACAAAGCAAGAGAACCCAATTACCCAGCTGAAACTGTACAAATATCAGTTCGCACACCCAGCCTCAGAACAATAGGTATTGTAATGAATTATCCTTTTTCTTGAAAGCCCTCCGCTTCTATCCCCTGGTTTGCTATTTTCTCCTAAGGTTGCCATCCCGTCTGAGCTATAAAGAAATGATGCATGGGTTTCCTTTCCTCATTTCCCCTCTTGAATTTGGTGCAAATATTAAACCATTCATTTTCATTCTTCTCAAGAGTTTTCTTGCCTTAGTGAATGTTTTTATGAGAAGAAAAGAAAGACAAGAATGAAGATGAAAAATACAAAGAGACTAAAGAAAATCTTAAACGGGGATAAAAATGTGAGAGGAGAGAGTAACAGCAACGACACTGAGAAAATTAAAAGTGAGAGGAAGGGGCCAAGATGCAGGATTGTGTGCTCATCTTTCTTCATTTGTTAGTTTCCACATCCCTCTTTTCTTCCCTTTCATCTTCCCTTCCTCCTCTGTTTCTGATTGTGCCCTTCAGAACTCAGCTGTACTAGAAAGGCTTGTCTTTCTTCCCAGATCCTCTTTGAATGATGAAATAATATGAGGTTTATGCATAATTTCTCCGTGCTGTTCAGAAGGCATTTTCTTAAAGGGAGCTTTCCATTTCATCCATTTTGCCTATTAACGTGTGTATTAAATAATTCCTCATTATTTTGTCAGAATTTTGTTAACGGTCCAGGATCTACATTTGAACTAAGACACTTTAATTATCAAATTAACACAATTTCATGGTTGGTATGTTCAATTTCTCACCACTGGCCTTTTATTTATTTATTTTTTTTATTATTAACTGGCTTCTTTCAGTCTTTTCTCCTAATCCTTCAAAGAAGTGAACAATGCCCTTGTTTCACACTCATGAATACTTTCCATAAATATCCAGAAATTACGGGTAGCTAAAGGGCGCCTGTTCTCGCAACAAAGCCTTTCCTTGTGGTTTTTCCTCATTGATTTCTAACCCATCAATGACATGTATTTATTCACAGGTTAAGAGCTTCGGTTCAGTTGGAAATATAAAAGTTTTCATAGCTTTTTCTACAACTAATTGCTTGAACTCAGTAGTTTCATGCACAAAAAGAAGGGAACTTAGCATTAATGAAAAGGGGCACCTATAATGCTAGCTGACATTAAACTATAAAAATAAGAAAGATAAGGGATTATTTTTTAAAAGTTGTCAAACAGAAATGATAGAAGTGAAGGGGTAAAGGCTGAATAAAAGAAAGTAATTATAAGATCCAGAATAATTGATATTTTAAATTCTCTGTAGAGCGTATTCATTGTAAAGTACTTTGCACAGTTTCTATCATGTATTAGGGGCCTGGACACATTTATTCCTACCCACTAAAACTGCAATTTGCCTCCTGTGAAATTCAGTACCGCCTCTGAGCAGATTCAGAAGCAAAGCAACTATAATAATTCCCAAGCTCAGAAATACATCTCGATAATGCCAAACTGGCTTAGTTTAGCTCCCTGCACAACTTGGTTAACAAGCATTATTTAAAAAACAGCTCTATTGAAGTATAATTTTACATGTCCTAAAATTCACCCTTTTATTTGTATAATTCAGTGAATTTTAGTAATTTACAAAGTTGTGCAAACACAGGTTCATCAATCCAAAATGATTCTGTGTACTTATTTACAGTTAAGCTCCGTTTTCACTCCCCGGACTCAGGCATCACTGATCTTTCTTTATTAGGAATGTTTTATGTAAATGAAATTATATAATATGTCATTTTTTGTATCTGACTTCCCTCAATTAGCATAAGTGTTTTTGATTCATAGCAAGAATCATTCTATTAGCCTAAGTTTTATTGTTGCAACAGTTCTTCCAACAGATTTTGGTCCAAATTTTGGTTCCTCCTATAATTAGTTTTGCTAAAGTCTGCTATATTGTGAGGTACATTTCACTGGTTAGAAAGATGAGCAAAATCCAAATTATATTAAAATGAGAAGGCAATTTTCTAAATGATCCAAAAAATATTACCAAGAGTGAAATGTGAGAACGAATACAGTATTGAGTTGTAGGTACATATAAAATACTTAGAAAGAAGAAATAGCAATATTTAGTGACAAAATGTTTGCTAAATAAAGCTACTCTGAATGGAGACATAAAGGCAATGTCTGTGAAAAAAGCTTAGGATGAAATATTTGTGTATTTCAATGTGAAAAAATTAGAAATGGGAATATCTCATTTGGAGAATGAAGAGGTAAGATTCAGATGATTAATTAATAGAAATAAAGTGAATGTAAAATACTTATTGAGTATACATCATATTAAATATTAGGGAAATGTAGAAAGCTATATTTTTTTCTGGAAGTATTCACAAAATAAACAAATTTCTCTATGAAGAAAATGTGGAAAGTAAGTGCCCTCTCACTGAATATGATTCTATAAAATCAAGAGTAAATACAGTAGAAGTTATTTGCAGGAGAGGGAAAAAATGGCAAAGATACATAACTGTGTCATTAATATTTTTCTTAAGGAATTTTTTCAATATGTTATAATAACTTTTAATTTCTTAAATAAAATTTCCAGCAGTGTTTTTTTTAATTTTTATTTTATAGTTGCTAAATTTGAAATTGGTTATTCTTGCAGATGATGACAATGATGATGATTTTTAAAAGATAAAATATCCATTTATTGAGGGGTTTCACCATTCAAAATCATAGGATGCTGTCATGTTTTTACATACTCAGGATTGTTTCTGGGGAGAAATCCTACATAAATGCAGTGGAAACGCATCTACCCTCATAAAATGAATGCACAGAATATTGGGACCTTGCAGTCAAATCAGATGGGGATCAAGCCAGTGACATGTGAGCCATATTGGAGCTCCAGGCAAAAGGGAAAATATAGGCCCTTGTATACACGGTTTTACATATTTTTTAAATCTACTTAAAAAACGTTTTAGAGTATGGAAAAATTTAAAAGAGGGTTCTCATGTGCCTCTTCTCCCAGTTTCCTCTGTTAATATATTCATTAATATGTTGCATTTGTTCCAATTAGTGAACCAATATTGATATATTATCAACTGAAGCCCATAGATTATTTAGATTGCCTTAGTTTTTGCCTGGTGTTCTTCAGTTCCAGAACCCAGTCCAGGAGGTCACATTGCAATGAACCAGCCCCTGTCTCTGGGCTCCTTGTGGCTGTGATAGTTTCTTGGACTTATTTTTGATGCTCCAAAGGATATAAATCAGTTTTATGTTTAATTGACCTACATCTCATTTTAATATTATGCTTTTTAGGTGCATTTCCTGAGGTTATATCAAACTCCTCTCCCTCAAATTATTCTTGGATCCAGCTTTGCCATTTTCCTGGTTCCCTCACTGATTGAAGAGTTCCTTGAACACCTT
This sequence comes from Micronycteris hirsuta, assembly GCA_004026765.1. Taxonomy (NCBI): domain Eukaryota; kingdom Metazoa; phylum Chordata; class Mammalia; order Chiroptera; family Phyllostomidae; genus Micronycteris; species Micronycteris hirsuta. Next base: position 366,252 of record PVJI01000060.1, read on the forward strand.
TGTTCTACATGAGGACACAGACTATGTTTTTAACTTTTTGAAAGTGATACATTGACACTGAAATATTAAGAACTCTGGTGCAGAGGGCTTTGTGAAAACCATGGGATAAGCTTCTCCTCAGTTCCTTGCCCTCACCCTGGAGACAATCATGCAAGGATAGGGATGCATCCTAAACTTAAGTGTTGTTTAGGAAGGAAGCAAAGGAAGCTGGCCTTTCTTCAGAAACCAGTAAAAGGACAAGGGCAGTTCTGTAGAACATAACTCCTGGGAAGCTCTGACATCTTAGTCTATATGTTCCTGTGATACCAAATTTATAGCTTCGAGAGCTGGCAGACACTCAAGAAGGAAGTTTTTAAGAATGAGATTCAATATATAACCCTTCTTTCCATATCCAAAGCACATCTATTCACAGAAGCACATATGTCAAGGGCTTATGTGTCTCTGTGTAAAGAGGGATGTGCACTATAACCCACAATGGGCTCAGTGATGCACTCATTTACAACTTTAGTCACTCACACATGCAGTTAATATATTGTTTCATTCAAAAAGTGTTTTTGAGTGCTTTCGTAATGTCAGGTGCCAGTCTAGGTTCTGGGGTTTCAAGGCAGATGTGGGTGAAAAATTAAGCAATTAAATAGACAAAATTCAGTAGAGTCTCAAGGATATCTATCTAAGAGGCTAGATAAGGAGGGTCCTTAGCCACATTCTGCAGATGACCAACGTGATAACTCCTCAGGATAAACACAAAAATGAAAAAGTAGAAAAATGAAGATTGAGAGAAAATGAGAAGCACGTGCAAAGAGCACAACTGGAGAGAGGGCACTGATGCATTTGTGGTGCTGTGGGAAGTCAGGGTGGGAGAGGCATATTTCAGAAAGATGCTGGTGAGGAAGAACAGAAGCCAGGTCATGAAAGGTCTTGAAAAACATCTTTAAAACTTTGTTTTGATATTTCCTAAAGAGTGTTTTTAACTAGACTTTAGCTGATGTATCATGGTCAGGCAGCACTGTAAGGAAGTATTTTAAGATGTTTTAATCTGAATGAAAGAGAAACCTTCCTTTATCTTTACCTTTCTCCCTCTTTCTTTCATGAATTTCAGACTTTGATTGGAAACATAGACATGAACTTGACCCTCACAGTTGGGCAATATTATCTGCATAACTAAAATAAACTATGTGATGATAGAAACATATTAATCAAGTCATAAATTATTTTGCACGGGAAATAAGCCAGCAATTGCGTTTATAACACATTGATTTAGGGAGAAACTTGAGATGGGCAGAAAAGATGGTCAGCATGTTTAACAGAGAGAAGGAGAGGAGGCAATCAGGGAAGAACTTTTAGAACTTATATATTAACAATTTTTAAAAAGTAATTTTAAACATTTCAATATTTTAAAAAGCAAACATTCTTTTTCTAACCACCAGGAACAAGTGACTATAAACATATACCACATATATTAAGGTGCACTATATAAATGTTAGAAAAAGTTTTACTTTAAAATATCTCTCCTTGCCAAAACAGCTCTCTAACAATAATTGAGTATTTAAAATATACTTAAATTTTCAAATATTTGCAATGCAAACTTTTTCAGGAAGAAATCTACTTGAAAGAAATATATGAAAGTACCAGAGGGTAACATTTTATGTATAATTATAAATTTGCAACTCTAAATATATTAGTTTTATGCCATCAATTTTTACTATATTTAGTATAGGTCTCTATATTTTTAATTTTTTTTAAAATTGAGACTTTTTTTTTTACCAGTTAGAAGCATTAACTGCAATTGATTTCTTGGAAAGTATACTATTATACTATTATAGAAACTATACTATTATACTTGGATATTATACTATTTTGTTGTTAGAACATAACTGAGCCTTTTCTCAATATAAACCCCCTAGGTCCCTTTAATTACAACATTTGTTATATTCTACACTCACTACAGAGAAATAACCTTCTTACCAGTGCTGCCTTCACCTGCCCAGCAGGCATTGGAAGCGAAGTGAAGTGAAGGAGAAGACATTTTAGGTTTTCCTTAATTAATTCCCTAATCTACTGCTGTTTGTGTTGAGAAAAATCAATCACAAACTAGCTACAGAAGAGGAAAATAATTCAGTGTGAAATTTCAGTGAATTTAAGAACTGAGCTAACTACTGCAACGGCCCCAAACCATCTTTATGCAAGAATTATAGATTTCTTTAGAGTTCTATCTGTTATCTGCACTTTCAACTATCTTAGTGGTATATTGTTGAATGGTATAGAGGCAAATCATTTTTACTTAGATTTTGCAAATAATTATTATAAAGCAAACATAACACATGATGTAAAATTTTCTAATTATATTGTGTTTTTTTGTAAGCAGATAATGATCTGAATTCTATCTATTGATCAATCTATACATATATAAAATGTAAGTATAATATATTTATATGTAAAAGTATATAAAATATATAAATTATATGTCTATATAGAGAGATAGATAAATAGTAAGGAACATTGTACAGTCAACTTAAAAATTTGCATTGAAGTTAAGAAAAAAATGGACTTTGAACTTTAAAAAGTTCTAATTGATAAAGAAGAAAATCCCAAGATTTTTTTCCCCATAAAATAGAAATAAAACATAGCTGAGCATAGGTGAAAACTAGGAGCCTAGTTCACCTAGGCTTTAGGGCAGAAATTATAATAGAGCTTGTCTTAAAGATGAGCATTTTTCAAGAATGGAAAAAAGGAAGCTCCTCTCTGTTTCGTGGTCAAAGAAAGAAATTTGAGCCAAAGCAAATGAATAAAAAGCCCCAATATAGAGAGTTAAGAAGTTACTGCTCACTGCTAGAGGCAAGAAGAAAAATTCAAAAGTCTTGTGTAAGGATGTGAGTTAGATGCACTGAAGTATGAAAAGGCTTATTTAACTATACTGCACACGAGAATGGAAATATGTGCTGGCGGTGGAAAGTAAAAAGAAAGTTAAGCTGGTAAAGGCATTGTGGAGGAAAATAAGAGGGAAATGTGGTTTGAGGAGTCTGAAAGTCTGGATTGTTGATCATTGTGTGTCTTAGTGCTAATGCAGGACCTGACACAGCATGGAAAGTAAACAGGTGTGAGGTGTTCCAAGATGGCTGCAGAGTAGTTGGAAGCTCTGTCCGCTTGCTGCTAGCCCTGGACCCATCTTTCAGGTCAACTACAGAGCAGTTGACTTGAAAAACCAGTTGAATATGTGTGAGAGCATTTGTGAGTGCATGTGTGTGCAGGCAAGTGTGCTATCATGCAAGTGTCTGTCCATCTATGCAAACACTTGGGAGTATGCGGTCAGGGCTCTTCTGTTGGAGCCACAGCTGCTACCACCTGGCCCAGTACTTCTGGCTGCACAGGTTTGGAATGGGTGCCATTTTGTGATATTTACAAATTCCTCCTCAGGAAGAAACTGCCAGAGCAGCTGTGTCTCAGCTCCCAGCCTCAACGCTGAGCCCTCCACACTGGGATGGGCCGTGTGCCCCCACCAAGTGTGAGGGTCCAGGGACTTGCCAGAGAAGTGGCTGTCGCCTCCCCACTGCTGGGCATTGCTGGCACCACGAGTTGGACAGAGTCTGACAGAGGAGCCTGTGGATCCACAAAAGAGCCAATGTTGGGGGTGAAGACAGGCACTTGGGGTGGCACTGGCTGAGGAGGCCATGGTGGTAGCTCAGCAGCAGAAATCTGAGGCTGAGACTAAATAGAGGGAGCAGCACAAGTGCCTCACCACTGTCTGTGTTACAGTTTTGCTGTTGGACTCTTCCCTTCCTTCCCCTACCCCATCAGGATGATATGAGACTAGAAAGAAGATGATGCATACAAAATATATTCTATTGATTTCAGAGAGAGAGGAAGTGTCAGTGTGAGAGAGAAACATTGATTGGTTGCCTCCTATACATGCTCTAACTGGGTATCCAACCCACAACTAGAAGCCCTCTCAAAGCAAAGTGGTATCCTGTGGTAACTTGTGATGCTTACTGATGTACCCCTGGAACCAGTGCTGATAAAAGCCATATTTGCAGAATAACTTGGCCCACCCAGGGAGCAGCCAAGCCTGGAAGAATCAGCCACAATCTGTGGATTGTTTGTAGTTTCAAAAAGGCTACCGAGTGTCAGATGTGGGCAGCACCTGACATTGGTTCACACCAGATTCAGATATCAGAGTGTCATCAAAGGGAGAAACCAGCAGGCAAACACCAAACTCTTCTGGGACCAATCCACTTGGCTTTTTTTCATTATTTTTGCTATTTTTTTCTTCTTCTTAGCCTTTTTATTATTTTTATCTATTTTTTACTTTTTCTTATATTTTTGGTGCTTTATTTTTTTCTTTCATATCTCCTATTTTACTCTTATATTTGATTACTCCATTGTTCCCTTCCCCTCTCTTTTTAAATTTATGTTACTTTTTCTGTGTTGCTTTTCCCCATTTTCCTCCTTCAATTAATTATTAGTATTCTCTTTCCCATTCTCCTCTCATAATCACATATCTTTCCCCATTTCCACTTTCTCTACTATTCCATTTCTCCTTTCACTTTTATTATTCTTTGCTCTTTTGTTGTTGATATTGCTGCTGTGACTGAGGGAAGGGGTTGCTTGTTTAGGTGTTATTTTTGTGTTGTTTGGCCTTGTTTTGTCAGCACATATACAACAGTGTACCAGATTGGATGGGTGTTCAGCCTTATAGTCAGCCTGCTGGGGGGAATTCCCACCAATGAAGGAGCTAATAACAATCAGGACCCAAATATAACAAAAGAGTCCATATAACCCACACAAAGAGCATTCCTAGAGCATCCACATCAGGAGGTCAAGGAGTCTGCACAACTAGGTCATACAGGACTCCTAACACATAAGGTCACTCTAAAGGACAGAGAGTCAAAGCGGATCATTCTAATACACAGAAACAAATACAAAGAGACAACTAAAATTGGGAGACAAATAAACAAACCCCAAATAAAAGAAAATGAGTAGCCTTAAGAAAAGAGCTGAATGAAATTGAGGAAAGCAATTTATCAGACATTGAGTTCAAAGTAATGGTTACAAGGATGCTCAAGGAACTTAGAACTACAAGGAACTTAGTGGGAACTACATCAGCATTAAAAACGACATAGAAACCTTAAATAATAACCAGTTGGAAATGAAGAATGCGATATCTGAAATGAAGAACATACTAGAAGGAATTAAAAGCACGATAATGGCTTTTGGTCAAGAAATTGGCATAGGCAGACATGCACACTTGCCTCTTCACACAAATACATCAAAATTACAGCTAAAATATAGAACAACCATCACTGAGAACTGTTAGAATTGAGTTGAATGGAAGTCTGACAACTATAGACTTTAAAAAAATACCATATCCGTCCAGATTGGTAGGAAGGGCACAGATGTGAAACAAGCTGGTTCCACATCCACATGTGGTAGATAAAAACTCAGGAGGGATATCTCAGGAGTAAGGAGTCCCAGCCCCACTCCAGCACCCCCGCCCAGAGCAGGGTTCCAGTGCCATGAAAATAAATCCCCACAACTTATGGCTACAAAAACCAGGAGGAATTGAGGCAATGGAAGAAACTGCTGGAGACCTAAACAATTCTTTTTAAAGAACCCACACATAGACTCACTTACTCAGACTCATTCCTTCTGAGCTCCAGCACTGGGGTAGCAGCTTGAAAGGCACCAGTGGCATACTGGGAGAAACTGAAGTGTCAGGCAACAAGGTGAGAATAGGCCATTGTCTCTTTTCTAAACCCTCCACCCACAGAGCCACAGAACTGGCAAGCTGGTGCTTATCTGAAATTCAATAAATCTGGCTCACATTGTTTGACCCATCTTGGAAATCCCCAGAGACTCGGCTCTACTCAGCTAATGGGCCCACTAAACTGTTTCTCCATATGAATGGCTGGTCTTGGCTCATGCTGCACAATGTCTTAAATGCTATGAAACACACAACAGCAAGCCTCAGTGAGCCCCAGGCCCAGCATTAGCAGCAGCCAGCCTATATTCACAACTTGACTTTGCCTGGGAATCTCCAAGCCCAGCACAAGTAGCAGCCATCTCAGATTGCTTTATAGCTCAGGGAGGGTGATCTCAGGAAAAGTATGGGGGAGGGGGAAGACTTAGCCTGCACTACCCAGGAAACTCCAGGGCCAGTACACCCAGGGGATAGCTACAGACTACATCAGAGCACCACCATACTGCTCTTACAAAGCTGATCCTCCATGGAGGGAGGAGGTTGGTGGTAAGTGGTCACAGATAATCCTTGCTGATGACTGGCCTGGAAAAATGCCTCCCATTGATCTGCTAACAGCAACCAAGGCTCAACTACAAGAGGAGGATATATTCAGCCCACATGAAGGGCTCAGGGCCCACCTCGAGTACCCAGCTTGGGTGATAGGGGAGGTTGTGACATTGGACCCTATAGAACACCTAGTACATTAGGCCACAGTACCAAGACATGGAGTCAAAGTAGCTCTACCTAATACACAGAAACAAATACAGATGGATGCCAATACAAGGAGACAAAAAAACATGGCCCAAATGAAAGAACAGATCAAAACTCCAGAAAAATAACTAAACTAAATGAAGATAAGCAATCTATCAGATGCATAGTTCAAAACACAATTTATAAGGATGCTCAAAGAACTTTAGTGAGGACCTCGATGACAAAATAATCCACCCAGAAACACAAGACACAGTAATTAAAATAAAAAAAATGTACAGGGAAACAATAGTAGAGTGGATGAAGCTGAGAATCAAATCAATGATTTGGAACATAACGAAGCAAAAAACAATCAATCTGAACAAGAAGAAAAAAAATTCAATAAAATGAGGATAGTATAAGCAGCCTCTGGGACAACATTAAGAGGTCCAACATTCGACTCATAGGAGGACCAAAAAGAGAAGAAAAAGAGCAAGAAATTAGAAACATATTTGAAAAAATAATGAAAGAATAATTCCTTAATTTGGTGAAGGAAATAGACATTCAAGCCCAAGAACCATAGAGAGTACCAAACAAGATAGATTCAAAGAGGCCCAATCCAAGACACATCATAATTAAAATGCCAAAGATTAAGGACAAAGAGAGAATCTTAAACACAGCAAGAGAAAAGAAGTTAGTTACCTACAGGGGAGTTCCCATAAGACTGTCAGCTGATTTCTCAAATGAAACTTTGTGGGCTACAAAAGATTGGCAGGAAATATTCAAAGTCATGTAAAGCAGGGACCTACAGTCATTACTGTTCTACCCAGCAAAGCTATCATTTAAAATCGAAAGATAGAAAAAGAGCTTCCCAGACAAGAAAAAATTAAAAGAGTTCATCATTACCAAACTATTATTATGTGAAATGTTAAAGGGACTTATTTAAGAAAAAGAAGATCATGAACAATAATATATTTATTGCCATTTTATTGTTCAAAACTATGAACAATAAAATGGCAATAAATATATATCTATCAATATCTGAATATAAAAAACTAAGTAAACAAGAAGAACAGAGACAGAATCATGGATACAGAGAGCATTTTGGTGGTTGCCAAATGGGAAGTGATGTGGGGGAATGAGTGAAGAGTTGAAAGGATTAAGAAAGACATATAGGTAGTTATAGAATAGCAATGAAGATGCAAAGTACAGTAAAGGAAATGGAATAGTCAAAGACTTATATGCATGGCCTTTGGGCATGAACAACAGTAGAAGGATTGCCTCAGGGAATGGGAGGTCCTGGATGGAGGGGGACAGAAGGCAAAAAATCAGGAAAACTATAATAGTGTAATCAATAAAATACAATCATAAAATAAATAGCCTCTCCCGGTTATTTATATATATCTATATATCTATATATCTATATATCTATATCTATCTATATATATATATATATAAATTGCCCTGGCTGGTGTAGCTCAGTGGATTGAGCGCGGGCTGGGAACCAAAGGGTCCCGGTTCGATTCCCAGTCAGGGCACATGCCTGGATTGCAGGCTAGGTCCCCATGAGGGCCATGTGAGAGGCAACCATACATTGTTGTTTCTCCCTCTCTTTCTCCCTCCCTTCCCCTTTCTCTAAAAATAAATAAAAATAAAATCTTTAAAAAATAAAATAAATAAAAAATAAATCAGGATAAGAATGAAGGAGAGGATCAAAAAAGTGAGTTGGAAGATGAGGTAGAAAAAAAAACCCAGTCAGAGAAAACAAATAAAAAGACCCCAAAAGGGCACTTTGCAGCAACATGAAATGTAAAAGTATGTGCATCATAAGGATACCAGAAGGAGAAGAAAAGCAGCAAGGAAGAACACTTGTTTAAAGAAATAATGACAGAAAACTTCCCAAATTTGGTAAAGGAGTCACACAGGTTAAGGAAGAACAGAATATCCCAGTCAAGATGAACCCAAAGAGGCCCATACCAACACACATCACAATAAAAACTGCAAAATTTAAAGACAGATAGAATCTTAAAGACAGCAAGAGAGAAACAACTAGCTACCTACAAAGGAGCTCTGATAAGGCTATCAACTGATTTCTCAACAGAAATACTACAGACCAGAAGGGATGAGCATGAAACATTATAAGAAATGAAAAGCAGAGACCTGCAAATAAGACCATTCTATGCAGAAAGGCTCTCAATTATAGTGAAAAGCAAAATTAAGAGTTGTTCAGATAAACAAACTAACTAATGCAATACAGTTCCACAAAACTTATATTGAAAGTGATGCTAAAGAGACTGCTTGAAGAAGAAGAAGAAACACAGAGGAAAACACATGTACAAAGGGGAAAAACTGCAAAGGATAAGTACCTATTAATAATAATCCTAAAAGTAACTGGATTAAATGCTCCATACAAAAGACATAGGGACCTGAATGGACAAGAAAACACACCTGTATATAGGCTGTTTTAAGGAGCCTACATCATAACAAAGGATTTACACAGGCTGAAAGTGAAGGGATGGAAAAACATATTCCATGCAAATGAACATGAAAAACAAGCTGAGGTATTTCAAAATAGACATCAAACTAAGACCATAACAAGGGACAAAGAAGGCCAATACATAAAACTTAAGGGAGCAGTCCAACAAGACGATATAACATTAGTAAACATATATGAACCCAACATAGAAGCACCTAAATATATAGAGAAAATCTTAGAGGACTTAAAGAAAGAGATCATCGGCAATAGAGTCATTGTAGGGGATTTTAACACTCTACTGTTCAACAATGAGCAGATCTTCCAGACTCCCCCACCCCCCAAAAAAGGGAACAGAGATATAGTGGCATTAAATTACACACTAGATCAAATGGACTTAATTGAAAATTTATGAAACATTTCAATCCAAAGGAAGAAAATTACATTTCTCTCAAATGCACAAGGATTTTTTTCAAAGATACACCACATTATAGGACAAAAAATTAAAACTTAAAAATGCAAGAAAATTGAAATCATATCAAGCATCTTCAAGGATTACAATGGCTTGAAAGTTGAAAACAATTTCAAAAAAAGTCAAAACATTCAAATACATGGAGGGTGAATAACATAATATTAATTAATAAATTAGTTAACAGTGAGATCAAGGCAGAAATGAAAAAGTACCTAGAAACAAATGAAAGTGAACATACAACATTCCAAAACACATGGGCATAGTGAAAGCAGTCCCCAGAAGCCTATCTAAAGAGGATCCAAAAATCTCAAAAACAAAACAAAACAAGACAAAACAAAAAACCCAACCTAATACTACACCTAAAAGAAGTAGAGAAACAACAGCAAACAAAGCCCAGAGTTAGTAGGAGGAAGAAAATAACCAAGATCAGAGCATAATTAAATGACATAGAGACTGAAAGAATAAGTCAAAGCATCAATTAATCCAGGAGTTGGTTCTCTGAAATGATAAACACAATCTACAGGCCTTTAACCATACTCATCAAGAATAAAAGAGAGGAGCCAAATAAATAAAATCAGAAGTGAAAGAGGAGAGAGTACAACTGATATCACACAGATACAAAGAATTGTAAGAAATTACTACAAAAACCTCTATGCCAAGAAATTGGAAAACCTCGGTCAAATGGACAAATTTCTAGAAAAATATAATCTTCCAAAACCGAATCAAGAAGAAACAGAAAGCCTGAACAGACTGATAACAACTGATAAAATTGAAGCAGTAATCAAAAAACTCCCAGTACACAAAAGCCCTGGAGCTGATGGTTTCACAGAAAAATTTTACAAAACATATAAGAAGAGCTAACCGCTATACTTCTCAGACTATTCTAAATAATCCAAAAAGAGAGAAGATTCTGAAACTCTTTTTATGAAGCCAACATCATCATAATCCCTAAACACAACAGAGAAAAAAACTACGGGCCAATATTGCTGATGAACATAGACAATAACATCCTCAACAAAATATTGGCAAAATGCATCCGGGAACACATTAAAAATATCACACACCATGATCAAGGAGGATTCATCCCAGGGATGCAAGGATGGTACAATATTTGCAAATCAATAAACATAATATATCACATAAAAAAAGACAAAAATCACATGATCATATCATTAGATGTAGAAAAGGTATTTGATAAGGTACAGCTCCCATTTATGACATAAACACTCAGCAAAGTGGGAGTAGAGGGAGCATACCTCAACATAATAAAGGCCATATATGAGAAACCTATAGCCAACATCATACTCAATGAGTCAAAACTAAAACCTTTCCTACTAAGATCAGGAACAAGAAAATAATGTCTGCTTTCACCATTCCTATTCAACATATTATTGGAAGTCTTAGCCACAGTGAGCAGACAAGAAAAATAAATAAAAGACATCAAATTGGAGAGGAGGAAGTAAAACTGTCATTGTTTGCAGATGACATGATAGTGTACATAGAAAATCCTATAGACTCCACCAAAAAACTGCTCAAGCTAATAAATGAATTTGGCAAAGAGTGATACAAAATCAGCATTCAGAAATTGAAGGCATGTTTGTAAACCAACAACGAAATATCAGAAAGAAAAATCAGGAGAAAAATCCCATTTTATATAGCAGCAAGAAAAATAAAGTACCTAGGAATAAAGCTAACCAAGGAGATAAAAGACCGTACTTGGAAAACTACACAAAACTGAAGAAAAAAATTAAGGAAGAGACAAACAAATGGAAGCACATACCATCCTCATGGATTGGAAGAATTAACATCATCAAAGTGTCCATACCTCCCAAAACAATTTATACATTTAATGCAATCCTAGTAAAATAACAATGACATATTTCACAGATATAGAACAAACATTTAAAAAATTATATGGAACCATAAATGACCCTGAATAGCCATAGCAATTTTGAGAAAGAAGAACAAAGTAGGAGGGATCACAATACCTGATATCAAACTATTTTACAAGACCACAGTAATCAAAACATTCTGGTACTGGCCTAAGAACACATAGATAGATCAATGGAGCAGAATAGAGAACCCAGAAATAAACCCAAGTCTAGGGGTCAACTAATATTTGACAAAGCGTGCAGAAATAAACCCAAGTCATAGGGTCAACTAATATTTGACAAAGCGTGCAGAGGCATAAAATGAAGTAAAAATAGCCTCTTCAACAAACGGTGTTGGGAGACCTGGACAGCTACATGCAAAAAAAAAAGAAACTTGTCCACCAAATTACACCATATGCAAAAATAAAAAGATGGATAAAAGATTTAAATATAAGTCATGACAACAAAAAAGTTGTAGAGGAGAACCTAGGCTGGAAAATCTCAGATATTCTATGTGGCAATATTTTCACCAATATGTCCCCTAAAGAAAGGGACATAAAGGAAGGAATAAACAAATGGGACTTCATCAAAACAAAAAAAAACTTCTGCATGGCTAAAGAAAAAATCAGCAAAATAAAAAGAGAACCAACTGTATGGATAAACATATTTGCCAATGATACCTCAGGCAAGGGCTTGATCTCCAAAATATATAAAGAACTCATACGACTCCAGTCCAGGAAGACAAAAAACCCAATTAAAAAGTGGGCAAAAGACTTGATCAGACACTTCTCCAAGGAGGACATACAGAGGGCCCAGAGACATTTGAAAGAATGCTCAGCATCACTAGCCATCAGAGAGATGCAAATTAAAACAGCAATGAGACACCACTTCACACTGGTCAAAATGGCCATCATAAACAAATCAACAAACAAGTGCTGGCGAGGTTGTGGAGAAAAGGGAAACCTAGTACATTATTGGTGTGGATGCAGACCGGTACAGCCACTGTGGAAAACAGTATGGAATTTCCTCAGAAATCTAAAAATGGAACTGCTTTTGACCTGGTAATTCCATTGCTGTGATTATACCCTAAGAATCCTGAAATACTAATTCAAAAGAACCCATGCACCTCAGTGTTCATAAAGCAGAATTTACAATAGCGTAGAGTTGGTATCAACCTAAGTACCCACCAGTAAATGAGTGGATCAAAAAGTTATGACACATTTACAAAATGGAATACTAGCTCCTACCCTTCCCAACAGCATGGATGGATCTGGAGAGCATTATGCTAAGTGAAATAAGCCAAGTGGTAAAAGACAAATACCATATGTGGAACCTAATCAACATAACAAATCAGCAATCAAAATATAACCAGAGACATGGAAACAAAAAACAAACTGACAGTAACCAGAGGGTAAGGGGGAGGGGATAACATGAGAAAGAAGGGGGACAGTCTTCAAGGAACATGTATAAGGACCCATGGACAAAGTCAAAGGGGGTTAGGATACAGAGTGGGAGGCGGGAATTGGCAAGGTGGGGTGATAGTGGGGAAAATGGAGACAACTGTACTTGAACAACAATAAAAATATAAAATAAAATGAAAAAAACCCTAAAAATGGCCTTTTGAAACCCATGATTCCACTGAAAGGAATAAACCCTAAGAATCCTGAAACACCAATTCAAAAGAATTTATTCACCCCTATGTTCATAGAAGCACTATTTACAATAGCCAAGATTTAGAAACAGCCTAAGTGTCCATCAGTAGATAAATAGATTAAAATACCATGGCACATTTACACAATGGAATACTAAGCAGCAGAAAGACAGAAGTAATTCCTGACTTTTTCGACAGCATGAATGGAACTGGAGAGTATTATGGAATACTAAACAGCAGAAAGACAGAAGTAATTCCTGCCTTTTTCGACAGCATGAATGGAACTGGAGAGTATTATGCTAAGTGATATGTCAGTCAGTGAAAGAGAAATATCATATGATCGCACTTATAAGAGTGATATAATAAACAAAATAAACTAATGAGAAAAATATAACCAGAGACGTGGAATCATGGAATAGACTGACCTCTGTAAGAGGTGTGTGGGATGGAGACTAATTAAAATAAGGTGAAGGGCCCTGGCTGGTGTAGCTCAGTGGATTGAGCGCGGGTTGGGAACCAAAGGGTCCGGGTTCGATTCCCAGTCAGGGCACATGCCTGGGTTGCAGGCCAGGTCCCCAGTGAGGGCCATGTGAGAGGCAACCATACATTGCTGTTTCTCTCCCTCTCTTTCTCCCATCCTTCCCCTCTCTCTAAAAATAAATAAATAAAATCTTTAAAGAAAAATAAAATAAAATAAGGTGAAGGGATTAGTCCAAGAACATACATGAAGGACCCACGGATATGGACAACGGTGTGGGGATTGACTATGTAAGTGGGGAGCTGGCTGAATGGAAGAGGGGGAAAGGGGGAGAAGTGAGACATCTGTAATAATATAAGCAAAAACAAAACAAAACAAACAAACAAAAAACCAAGGGCTTTAACCGACAAATTCCCTTGTATGGAACCATTCATTCCAATCAGCGTTTTCCATTTACAAATTAGGGCATGGCTCTCTCGAGACACAGGATCTACCAGCACTTAGAACTTGGACTTCTAGCCTCCAGAACGCTGAGAAATAAATGTTAGTTTTTTAAGCCTTCCCCTCTGGGGGGGAAAAAAAAAACAGTAGGTGTGGAAGAATGAATGGAAGGATGAAATTGAAGGTGGCACCAATATTTTTATCTTAGACAACTGAACAGGATAATTCTATCATTTAGAGTTAAGAAGCTATGGGACATAAAGCTGGTTTTGGGGTAATATAATTATTTAAGCATGCTGAGTTAGAAGTGAGGGCATTCTATCCATGAGAAATATTCAGCAAGCCATGTAAGTGAGAAGAAAATTTAGGGCTATAGAGAAAAGATTTGATAATATTTTATATAAAGACAATATGTGAAGTCTTGGGACTGGTTGACATAGTCAATGAAGAGAAAATAGAAAAAACAAATTTAGATTTAAATTTAATGCAACTACGATTTAAGTTCATACTGTATACCATGATCTCATGTCATCATCAATATAGTCTTGTGAAATAGGCTTAAAAACCTCACACCCAGGAGAAGAGGAACCTGGGGATGAGAATGGTAGTGTGGCCTATTGAGGGTCACAAGGTTTGAGAACAGTACAACCAAGTAGAGCTTCCTGTCCTTTTGGGCACAGCAGCCTCAGAGCAGAGGCCCAGGGACCAGATATCAAAGCAACACAAAGTAGACAATTGTCATTGAGAATCTCAAATAGTTGTTTTGGCTGGTTTTGACTTCAAAATCAGACCATGTTTTATATTTTTTCTTAGTCTTGTTCTCTTCCCTGCTAAATTCTCCTGTTCTGGTAGGAACTTTCTGTGTATTTTTAGTCACTAGTTTAGATATCTCACATTTCAGTTCAAACATGAGTCATTAAAATGACTTATAAGGTAAAATGTAAATCTTTCCTGAGCAAGAGGTCTATTTATACCTTTTTTTCATAAAAAATAAGTAAGGGCTATTCATGCTTTTGGATTTCTTTCTTACAATATGCATTTTTATATCACTATTAGCAAATGATATCAGATACAAATCTTCTTCTCCAGCTATCCACAGGAAGAAAGCATATATGTACTGAATTACACTTTAAGTTATCTACATTGTCTTTCTTAAGCCTTTTACCCATTACTATTATTTAACAATGAAGAAATGAGATAAGTCCTAGTCCAAGTGTATAGCACTATATGCACTAAGATTAGTGGAATGGATTTAATAAGAGATCACATTCTAACACGTACAGAAAGTTACTGTGAACAACCTCTAATGGTCCCTGTAAAGAGGTGAGGGACTGAAATCAAGGTGGAGAGAATGGTTTGGATGAAGCCTTGACTAGTGCAGGAAAGGGAATAATTTAAGTTCAAATCAACTTTCTATCCAATGGTGCAATGTCTGGGCCTAGCAATTTTTTCCTATCAAATAGACTTTAAGTATCACTATTACATTTTTATAATAGTTATTTAAATTGAGATCTCAGTTTAACTCAGATAGGGAAACTGAGACCTAGAAAATACGCTGATTTTTCAAAATAATTGCTTCATAATTGTCCCATTTCTCTCCTTCCCTGATAATAAAATTCTTATGGCAGAAACCTGTGTTTCATTTTTGAATCGCCAGTTGCTTAGCATAGAATCTGACAGATAGTAAGTGTTAAAAAATATTTTCTGAATGGATGCATGAATGAGTCAAAAATCATGGTAAAGTTTGAAGAATGTTAAGCTAGATAATATTAAAGTTTCATTTACCTTTTACACTTCCCCAAATTTACCTTTTATCCTAAGACAAATCTCACATGGTCTGTGGTTTTTCTCTTCTACCCATCACCCCTCTCAACATACAAAACAAAAAAAAAGTTGACAGATAAAACAAGTCTGAAATTTGAATCAATTGATCATCTGGGTTAAATAAATTAGGGAGAAATACTAAAAGTACATAATTATGAAACAGCAGAAGTTACTCTGCAGATTATAATTTTACTCCTTATACCATTTTGTAGCAGTGGATAATTATAAAAAATGTTTCTCAAATTGTGACTGAGACCCATTAATGTTTAAAAAATCAACTTATGGTTGGAGTGGACATTACAAAAATTAATAGAACAGTGAAGTGAAGAAGTGAAGGAAGAAAATTCATGAAACTTTGGATATACATGTGTACATAGTGAGTATGCCACGATCACATAGGTTTGTTAAAAAGGTTTGAAAAACACTGATGTAGAAGAATGCTAAATAGATTACACTTTTAGAGTTAGGAGATCTAATTTCTTTTTTAAGGCTTAGAAAAAAGGCACAAGATTTTCATGCCTAATTGTCTTTGACAGACTATAAGCTCTGACAAGTTATTAGCAGACCAATTTCGTCTAGTCATTGATGTGGTGTGACTACAGGCTTAGCCTCACCATAGAAAAAGCAATGCTTTCTCGTGTGTGTGTGTGTGTGTGTGTGTGTGTGTTAAGTACTGTAAAACATTGTTAGTTGCAGGGAAGGTCAGACTAATTCATTTATGTAACAGAAAAGCTTGTTCAAGAACACATTAAAAGTAACACATTTTCATTTCTTTCTCACTCCTTGGCTCTCAGCTGACAGGGAAAGGCTTAACGCATCTGTTAAGTGCCTCACAGAATAACTTGGAAGCAATTGTAAGAAGCACACTTATTGTTTGAATGCAAATCATGCATTCTGCAGTGATCTGTGGTCATCTCATTAAAATTCCTACTGGTATATCCTGTTTTCCAACTAGAAACTGGAACACAAGGAACACGAGGAGGGGGCTTTCCAATCAAGTGTGTTCACAGAGTAAACAGCAGATCTGGAAAGTAAATGTAAATTTAGTAACACACCTTGTAGAGCATAATGAAACAGAAAGCATGGGTTACAGAAGTGAATTTAAAAATTTGAGTCTAACTTCTTATATATCTTGAATTTCAATAAAATCTGAAGAGGGTCTACAACACTGATATAAAATATTAATTTGGTAGAATATAATTTTTCTAAATCCACATAGAAGCAAGAACTAGTAATTCTGAAAATCATTAATTAAGAGAGTTTGCCTTTCTCTGTTTAGCATTATTTTTAAATGAACTCATCTTTAAGAACTCATGATCTGTTATCTGTGATGACAAAATGAAATATTACTGCACAATTTCCTTCTTTTTCCCTAAAATGAGAACTGCTAAGACAGTTCCCACGAATAGGCAGATAACATGGACTTCAAATGACAGAAAAAGCAAAGCCAACATGTCAAATGCATTACCCATTTAAGCAAAGAAAGATAATTTTGTTCCTGAATAATCATAAGGCTATGGAAAGAAACACTATTAAATTGATTGCTCAAGGTCAGTCTGGAGAATGAGATTTTTATTCTTGTGGCTAGATACCTATATCCTGAACCTATGAACTTTCTCACAGGGTCACAGAGAAAAAACAGTTATCCCATATTG
This sequence comes from Micronycteris hirsuta, assembly GCA_004026765.1. Classification (NCBI taxonomy): domain Eukaryota; kingdom Metazoa; phylum Chordata; class Mammalia; order Chiroptera; family Phyllostomidae; genus Micronycteris; species Micronycteris hirsuta. The sequence goes on from PVJI01000060.1 coordinate 383,538, forward strand.
TTGACAAATAAAAAAAAGTCCCTAAAAAAGTAATACTAAGTGACAAAATAAACAGGAAGGAGATAAAATGATATGTTAAAGCTGAATAAACTCCGCCCGTGGTGGATGTTAAAATTCATTTATGGAAAAGTTTCTAGTTAATTTTGAAGATCAAAGCAAAGAGATGTAATTTCTCACCATTTTCCCCCAGAAGTGATAGACTTAAGAAATATATGTAGTAGCTAACTATAAGCTTTTATCACTTATTTTTGTCCCCAAGGAAAATATTATTAAAATTCTCTAAATTATACACTCACCCATGCATTGTTTCCAGAGCACTTCAGTCAAGTCCTGGTTGATACTCCCATGCTTACTTCTTAATTTCAGCAAACATCTTGTCAGCGGTGCTGCAGTCAACATTCTAGGTTTGGACAGTGATGGACAGAGAGTCTCTGGTGATGTCTACTCTTGTTTGATTATTTAGACTGCCACAGGCTATCAGCCAAGTGCTCATGACCAGCTTCTGCTGCTTGAGGAATGATACCTGGCACAGTGCCAGACATCTAATAGGTTCTCACTAATAATTTTCAATACAGCATAGTAGATAACTCTCTGGCTATATCCACATTGTGTAACCAAATAATTCTTTGTTAAGAGGTTTTGTTCTTTCTGACTCTCTTTCTCATTTTATTTTTATTTTTTATTTTATATATATCATTGATTATACTATTACACTCGCCACATTTTTTTCTCCCCTTTATGCCCCTATGCCCTGTATCCACCCTGCCCTCATCATTCCCCCCTCTTAGTTCATGTCCATGGTCATACATATAAGTTCTGTGGCTTCTCCATTTCCCATACTATTCTTAACCACTCCCTGTCTATTTTGTACCTACCATTTATGCTTCTTATTCCCTGTACCCTTTCCCAAATTCTCTGCCCTCCCCCTCTGATAGATTACCCTAACCCTCCATGTGATCTCTATTTCTGTGATTCTGTTCCTGTTCTAGTTGCATGCTTAGTTCATTTTTGTTTTTCTTTTCATTTTTTTTTAGGTTCAGTTGTTGATAGTTGTGAGTGTGTTGTCATTTTACTGTTCATATATTTGATTTTCTTTGTCTTAGATAAGTCCCTTTAACATTTCATATAATAAGAAAGGGCTTGGTGATGATTGACTCCTTTAACTTGACCTTATCTGGGAAACATTTTATCTGCCCTTCAATTCTAAATGATAGCTTTGCTGGATAGAGTCATCTTGGATGTAGGTCCTTGCCTTTCATGACTTCAAATACTTCTTTCCAGCCCCTCCTTGCCTGTAATGTTTGTTTTGAGAAATTAACTGATAGTCTTATGGCAACTCCTTTGTAGATAACTGTCTCCTTTCTTCTTGCTGCTTTTAAGATTCTATCCTTCTCTTTAATCTTGGGTAATGTAATTATGATTTGCCTTGGTGTGTGCTTCCTTGGGTCCAACTTCTTTGGGGCTCTCTGAGCCCAAAGACTTCCTGGAAGTCTATTTCCTCTGCAAGATTAGGTAAGTTTTCTTTCATTACGTTTTCAAATAAGTTTTCAGTTTCTTGCTCTTCCTCTTCTCCTTCTGGGACCCCTATGATTTGAATGTTGGAATGTTTCAAGCTGTCCTGGAGATTCCTAAGCCTCTCCTCATTTTTTGAATTCTTATTTCTTAATTCTGTTCCAGTTGAATGTTTATTTCTTCCTTCTGCTCCAAATTGTTCATTTGAGTCCCAGTTTATTTCCCTTCATTGTTGATTTCCTGTACATTTTCCTTTATTTCACTTTTCATAGCCTTCACTTTTCTCTCTATATTGCAACCATACTCAATCAATTCTGTGAGCATCCTGATTACCAGTGTTTTGAACTGTGCATCTGATAGGTTGGCTATCTCTTCATGGCTTGATTGTACTTTTCTGGAGTTTTGATCTATTCTTTCATTTGGGTCATATTTTTTTTGTCTTGGCATTCCTGTTTTGTAATAAGGGGCAGAGCCTCAGATATTTACCAGGGTGAAGCAACCACCTGGCTGCATTGTGGCACTGTCTCTGGGGGAGGGGTCTAAGAGGGAACAATGCCGCTTGCTCCCTCTCTGCTGGCTTTCAGTCACTTCCTCTGCTACCCACAAGCAAATTTCGCCCTTCTGGTGCTGATTCCCAGGTGGGTGGGTTTGTTTATGCTTCAGGACCCTGTGGATCTCTCCAATGAACTCTCCTGTGAGGCTGGGAGTTTTTCCTGCTGCCTCAACTCTCACAGATTTTTTCAGTCGGAGGTTTTGAGGCTTTATTTTCCTGTGCTTGAATCCTGTGTTGCATGGCCTGTCTTGCTTCCCAATTGTGCCTTCTGGTTTATCCACATGCAATTGTGGGACCACCCATTCCTCAAGCCACTGTCTCACCTGCCTCGGTCCCACAGCCACCACCTTACCAGGAATTCTCTCTGCTCAGGCCACCTATCTCCGCCCCTTGTACCAGTCTGGATGAATGTTTCTTCTTGAACTCCTTGGTTGTCCAATTTCCATACAGTTCAATTTTCTGGCAGTTCTGGTTATTTTTGTTTTTGAATTTGTTGTCTTTTTAGTTGTGTGAGGAGGCAGTTTGTCTACCTATACCTCTATCTTGGCCAGAAGTCAGTATCTCTTTCTCATTTTAAAGTCACGTCTGCCTGTCTTAATTCTTAAACACAAGGTCTCATTTGTGCTGTATGCAATGCCATGTTACTAATTTGAAATGTGTTTTAAAAAGATGTGACAAAATATTACTTGAAAGCTATTCTTGAGTGTATTCTTGAAAACAATGAATTTATCTACTGATTAATAAATGCAGAAGTCCAACTGTCCTGTCTTCTGTAGTTGGGGACCCAGACCAAAAAAACCCACAAAAAGGTACTAGCTATAAAAGTTTTTTACTGTACAAACTTAGTAAAGTAACACTGGATTTCTAAACTCATCATAATATTGCATTAAATATAAAAATAAGAATTCAAATTCTTAGTAAATTTTAAGTTTTTATTTTAAAAAAACATTTTAAAACATTTTAAATAACTTACTACTTCATATAAAAAATATCAGGCATTATGCTGATATGCTTTTCAAATCCCTAATGCTTACATTTAGAAAACAGCCATCTACTCAATAGTTATGGTCTTTAGAAAACATGTGAGCCTTCACATATAAAATATTATATCACCAATACACATTATGGTTAGTGATTATTACTTTTTAAAAATCTGATTCATTTGGGAATTGATTAATGGTGATGAACCTATCCTTAGAAAGATTCTCCTTGAATTTCTACACTATTAGTTTTAAGTAAAGTTCCAAGGGCTTATCATCAGTTCACACCATTATCTCTCAATTTCTTGGCCAAGCAATTGCGGATCTGCTAATGAGCTATTGCTCTAACTAGCTATAAACACCTGTCTGCTGAGCACTCTCCCTTTATTGCCTCAGAGAAAACAAAACTAGCGCAATTCTAGAGGAATCTCTTTGTAACCTGCATAACAACATTGCAACAAAAGGTAATCCTAAAATATGGAGTACACAGTCAGTTTCTAGCTGAGAAAGATGACTTCATTTGAGAAGTTCAAATTAGCTATACCATTAGCTACAGGTACTGCTAATAGATTTACTCACATTTAGTTCATCAGAGAAAAATGGTGACAACCACTTATCAAGAACTAGCTATGTTGTAGGTATTCTATACATATTATCTAGAATTTTCAACACATTTTATCTAGGTAGTTGGTATTATGCCTATTTCATAGGTGAGCATATAGATAAGAAAGGTATATGTAACTTGCTCAAAAATCATAACTTTTTGAGGTAGGATTCAATCCTAAAATTGCACTGTTATAGAGTCCAATCTCAAAACACTTCTGATCACTTGAAAATATTTGAGAAATGGCTAAATATTAGGCAGGGTTTTCCAGAGAAAATAGACCCAATAGTTAGAGAGAATATATACTGAGGTGGGCAAAATATGTTTACAGTTGTCTGAATGGAAAAGACATGCAGGTTATGATAATTACAATAGCTTTATTAACTCAAAAGAATGTCATAATGCAACTGTAAACCTACTTTTGCCCGCACCTTTATATATGCTCTCTCTTAATAATCTCTCATATATGTATGTATAGACATGAAGATGTATAGATATAGAGATGTAGATATAGGTACATAGATCTGCATAGATACAGAGATACACATATGCATATCTAGAGAGAGAGAGAGAAGGGGAAAATTTAAGCCATTGACTTATGAGATTTTAAGGAATTGACTTATATGATTATGGGGGCTGGCAAAACCAAAATCTATAGAGTAGAAAGGCACACTGGAGACCCAGCAAAGAGCTGATGTTGCAGTTAGGACCTGATGACAATCTGGAGGTAGAATTCCCTCATCCTCAGGGATCTCTGTCTTTTCAGACCTTCAACTGATTACATTACAGAGAGTAATCTTCTTTACCCAAAGTCCACTGATTTAAATGTTAGTCTCATCTAAAAAATACCTTTATGCCCTGAGTGGTGTGGCTCACTTGGTTGGACATCGTCCCACAAAGCAAGGGGTTGAATGTTTGATTACCAGTCAGGGCACATGCCTGGGTGGTGGGTTCCGTCCCAGGTCGTGGTGAGTGCACAAGGCAACCAACTGATGTTTCACTGCAATATGAAAGTTTCTCTCCCTGTCTTTCTCTCTCCCCTCCCCACTCTATAAAAATAAATAAAATTTTAAAGAATAAAAAATACCTTTACAGCCCTGGCTGGTGTAGCTCAGTGGATTGAGCATGGGCTGGGAACCAAAGGGTCCCGGTTCAATTCCCAGTCAGGGCACATGTCTGGGTTGCAGGCCAGGTCCTCAGTGGGGGCCATGTGAGAGGCAACCATACATTGCTGTTTCTCTCCCTCTCTATCTCCCTCCCTTCCCCTCTCTCTTAAAAATAAAGAAATAAAATCTTTTAAAAAATACCTTTACAATAACATCTTTATAGTAACAGTAACAGACTAATGTTTAACCAAAAACTTTGTATCATAGCCTTGCCAAATTGACATGTAAAATTAACCAACACAATTATCATTAGACAGGAATGTAGTAAAATTTCAAGAATATAGTGGGTGATTGACAGTTTTGGCATCTTTGTGAGGTTCTGGGATTTTACTATTTTACACATGAGGCAAAAATTCTGGTGTTATGGATGATTACAACTGAGCCTCAGGAGATACGTTCTCAAGGAGTTCACCTTCAAATAAGAGAATTGCCAAGAATACAAAGAAGTCTCATTAAAGATGAAGTCCATGAAGTGGCTTTTTTCATTTCTTATAAATAGATTATGAACCTTTGCCAATGATTTTTGATCTTGACTTCTTTCCTGAAACATAGTTTCTGGCCAGTTTTCAGGATAAGGAAGCAGAGATCAGAAAGGTCAATGCCATAAGTCAACATGACTGTGGCTAAACTGAGTTGTATTATCTAACTCCCGTTTTTTTCCTGCTGCCTTGGTTTCTGCTTCTGCTTTATCAGTCCAATGCAGTTGGACTGATAAAGCAGTTAACTGAGTGATTCTGGGCATGAAATCAACATTTGTGTGTAACTCTGCCTTGAACTTACTTTAGTGGAGTTGCAGAGTTACTCAAATATTCTTGACCAATTGTTTTGGTCTGTGTGTGTTCATTGTACCTCTCAGTTTTAGGAGAGCACAAGCAGTGAGTAGCGAGGAAGGAAGACCTTGCTTAAGAGGAGGTCAACTGCACTGACTCTGGTGTGATGGATGTTGCAGTCACATGATCTTTTATTCAAGATCTATTGATGAAACCTAAAATATGGAGTAACACTGCACACAGTTCAAGTGTAGAGTCAATTTAGAGCAAATATTACCTCTGCTGGCTCCAAAATTATTCTTCCAATAACTCTCAGTAATGGCTGGGAAATAAACAGTCCTATTTTCTTTCTAACCAAATTTATTGTGACACCTGGTTTACAGTTTCTTCATCTTGTTAAAGGTCCCAAATCATGACATAAAGAACAGCAACACATTTGTATTAGCAAATAAAAACAATTTTTATAAATAATTTTAATTTACTTTTCATAAAAATGAGCCATTAAAAATCAAACATGGCTTCTGAATAATAAATCGGTTCCCAGCACATTTGAATTTTTAATGTAAAGATAAGATGAAAAAAAAAACAAGTTACTTAAAAATCTGAACAGAAACTTCACACCTGCAGATCATCTTAGAAATGTGCAAAATGCAGACACATTTTTTACAAATATAGAAATAACATCCACACATTGGAAATAGAAACTGAGAAACATGAAATCTTATGAACTTGCAATAAACTTTTGAAATGAAAAAATTAAATGCCCCCCCAAAAAAACAGAACAGTGACTTTTAATCATTCTAATGCTAACATGGCAAGACATTTACTATCTTTTCTAACACATCAATTTTTATATACAGACATTTCAAAAATCACTTGGCTGAAAATACTAAATATGAAACATTAAAGATTTTTCTTAGGAGAGAGTCTTTACTTTGGCAAAACTTAAATGATGAAATTTAATTTCATTAATTTCATTCTATTACCCCATATATATTTAAATACCTCCAAACTTTGAAGAGGAGTTTTCCCTCATGGCAATTATAAGTATCATGTATATTATGATAGCAATAAACAAAATAATTAGAAAGTAATGTATGGTCAAGTATTAAGTCATATGTTGAAGTGTTTGAATGCAGCAGATGTCTAGATGAGGAAAGGATGGTGGGAGCAGCCAAGGGGACATCATGGTAGATTAAGAATTTTTATGAAGGAAATGAAGTGTGCAATGGATTCAAGTGGCGTATATGGATAGAGCAAAAAACTTTGTGTTTATTAGGCTTTCAGTAAATAACAAGTGAAAAAAACGCTTTTTCAATTTTTAAAAAGTTGTTATTTGTATCCTCTGGTTTGCTAACGTTAACCTAAGAATGGATACTATAGTCACTTAAATTTTAAAGAAAAACTATAAGTAATTTTCAATACTTCTATCACTAGTTATAAACGAAGCAATCCAAGCACTCAGCACATCCAATTCATTTTCATTACCCAAATACCTTCTATTGTACTCCCACTTTTCATTTGCTTGTCCTTGCAAAGGTTGGTGCATTGCACAGCAGTGGGGCTGGGGGTTGCGGGGTCAGTGTTCTCATGTGTTCCAGTGAATGGCTGTTCCCCTGGAGTCCCTTCAGGGGATCCCTGGAGCAGTGTTGGGGCGCTAGTTCTCATCCTTAGCATTTCTTCATTTACTTATTTATCAAAAAACTACCAAATTCACAAATGCTCATAATTTTTACAAAAGCTACTACTGCATTGCCCCAAATAAAATTTAAACTGCATGTCATAGCCTTTTTACCTCATTTCAACAAATACTTGATTATTATATGTAGAAACTTTGGCAGACTCAGAAATACCCAGAGCCTTCTCGACAGGACCTGTCCTCATCTCTGCAGACTCCGAGGTGCCCCCACCATGTCATTATGTCCCAGCATTTTTGAAGAATTTGCAGCTATTTCCTGCAGCCTACCCAGCTGTTCCCTGACAGCTTTTGCATGTCCTATTGCTTCTGTCTGAAGTTTTTTTCTTCTGTTGTTTCATCTTTCAAGACGAGTGAGAATGTCTATAATGTCAAGCTGCAAAAAGGTAGAGTTTATTTATTATTTTATTTTATTGTTTATGCCATTACAGTTGTCCACTTTTTCTCCTTTTGCTCCTCTCCACCCAGCCTGCCCTCTACTTCCATAATCAGTCCACTCGCCATTGTCCTTCATGTATGTTCTTTTACTAATTCCTTCACCTTCTTGCTATCAGTCCCCACCTCCTCCTTCCCCACTGACAGCTGTCAGTCCGTTCTATCGTTCTGTACCTCTGGTTCTACTTTGTTCATTTATTTTGTTCAGTGGATTCCTTTCTAAGCGAGATCATAGGATATTTTTATTTCACCTACTGGCTTATTTCACTTTGCATAATGCTCTCCAGTTCTATCCATGCTGTCGCTAAAGGTAGGAATTTCTTCTTTCTTTTTGCTGTGTAGTATTCCATTTTCAATGTACCGCAGGTCTTTTTTTTTCTTTTAATCCACTCATCTACTGAAGGGCATGTAGGCTGTTTCCAGATCTTGTCTATCATAAATACTGCTGCTATGAACATTGGGGTTCATAAATTCTTTTCAATTGGTGTTCCAGGATTCTTAGGGTATATTCCCAACAGTGGAATCACTGGGTCAAAAAGCAGTTTCATTTTTAGTTTTTTGAGGAAATTCCATACTCTTTTCCACAGTGACTGCACCAGTCTGCATTCCCACCAAGAGGGCACTGAGGTTTCCTTTTCTTCACATCCTTGCCAGCACTCATTGTTTGTTGATTTATTAATGATGGCCAGAGGTGTGAGAGGTGTGAGTCTGAGAGGTGTGAGGTGGTATCTCATTGTGGTTTTACTTTGCATCTCTCTGATGGCTAGTGATATTGACCGTCTTTTCATATGTCCTTCTTGGAGAAGTGTCTACTCAGGTCCTTTGCCTATTTGTTAATTGGGTTATTTGTTCTTAATGTTGTGTGGTATAAATTCTTTATATATTTTGTAGATTAAACCCTTGTTCAATGTACTGTTGACAAATATGTTCTCCCATACAGTTTCCTTTTCATTTTGATGATGGTTTCTTTAGCCATGAAGCTTTTCAATTTGATGTAGTCCCATTTGTTTATTTTTTCTTTTATTCCCTTGCCCTAAGAGATATATTTGCAAAAATATTGCTACATGAGGTATCTGAAATTTTACTATGTTCTTCACTAGGATTTCTATGGTATCTCAACTTATATTTAAGTCTTTCATCCATTTTGAGCTTATTCTGGTGTATGGTGTAAGATGGTGGTCTAGCTTTATTTTTTTTTTTTTCTACATGTACCACTCCAGTACTTCCAACACAGTTTATTGAAGAGACTGTCTATATTCCATTGTATACTCTTGCCTCCTTTGTCAAATATTAATTGACCATAAAGGCATGGGTTTATTTCTGGAATCTCTATTGTGTTCCATTGGTCTATGTGTCTGTTATTATGCCAGTACCAGATTGTTTTGATTACAGTGCCTTGAAACAACAGTTTAATGACAGGTATAGTGATCCCTCCAGGTTTTTTCTTCTTTCTCAAGATGCTGAGGCTATGGGGGTATTTTTTAAATCCATATACATTTTTTGAATATTTGTTCTAGATCCATGATGTATGCTATTGGTATCTTAGTAGGAATTGCATTGAGTCTATAGGCTGCTTTGGGTACTATGGCCATTTTAATGATGTTCATACTTCCAATCCATTAACAGGATATATGCTTCCATTTATTTGTATCTTCCTCAATTTCTTTCCTTAGTTTCCTAAAATTTTCCAAGTACAGTTCTCTTACCCCCTTGGTGAAATATATTCTTAGGCATTTTAGTTTTTTGTTGTTGTTGCAATAGTAAACAGGATTGTTTTCTTAATTTCTCTTTTTGATAGTTCATTATTGGTATATAACAATGCCATTGAGATATGAATATTGACTTTATGTCCTGCTACTTTGCTAAATTCATTTATTAGGTCGAGTAGTTTTTTGGTGGAGTCTATTGGGTTTTCTCTGTGCAACATTGTATCATTTGCAAATGACAACTTTACTTTTTATCCAATTTAGATACCTCTTATTTCTTCTTCTTGGCTGATCACTGTGGCTAGGACTTCCAGTACTATGTTGAAAAGGAGTGGTGAAAGCAGATATCCCTGTTCTTGTTCCTGATCTTACGGGAAAGGCTTTTAGTTTTTGCCCATTGCATATGACCTTGGCAGTAAGTTTTTCATATAGGGCCTTTATTATGTTGAAGTTCCTCTATCCCTACTTTGGTGAGGGTTTTTATCCTAAATGGATGCTGTATTTTACAAATGCTTTTTCTGCATCTATTGCTATGATAATGTGATTTTTGTCTTTCATTTTGATTGTGATACATTTATTGATTTGCAAATTTGATACCATCCTTGCATCCCTGGAATAAATCCCACTTCATTGCGGTCTATGATTTTTTAATGTATTGCTGGTCCTGGTTTGCTAATATTTTGTTGAGGATTTTAGCATCTATGTTCATCAGAGATATTGGCTTGTAATTTTTTTCTTTGTTGTAGAAAAGGTTTTGGGATTAGGATAATATTGGACTCATAAAAAGAGTTTGGAAGTATCCCCTCTTTTTGAATTTTTTGGAATAGTTTAAGAAGTATAGGTGTTAATTCTCTTAATGATTTGTAAACATCACCTATGTAGCCTTCTAGCCCAGGGCTTTTGTGTGTCTGGAGTTTTTTGATTAGTGCTTCAATTTCACTAGTTGTTATTGGTCTATTCTAGTTCTCTGCTTCTTCCTGATTCAATTTTGGAAAATTATATGTTTCTAGAAATGTATTCATTTGCCCAAGTTGTCTAATTTCTTGGTGTATAGTTGTTTATAGTAACCTTTTATAATCCTTTTTATTTTTGTTATTAATTCTCCACTTTTGATTTTATTTATTTGTGTCCTCATTCTTTTTTTCTTCATGAGTCTGATAAAATATTTGTCAATTTTGTTTATCTCTTTAAAGAACCAGCTCCTGAATTTATTAATATTTTGTGGTTTTTTATAGTATTGGTCCATATATTTCTTTTTTTTTTAAGATTTTATTTATTTATTTTAGAGAGAGGAGAAGGGAGGGAGACAGAGAGGGAGAGAAACAGCAATGTATGGTTGCCTTTCACATGGCCCTCATGGGGACCTGGCCCGCAACCCAGGCATGTGCCCTGACGGGGAATCGAACCGGGACCCTCTGGTTCCCAGCCCGCGCTCAATCCACTGAGCTACACCAGCCAGGGCGGTCCATATATTTCTGGTCTGATCTTCATTATTTCCTTCCTTCTAGTTGCTCTGGGCTTTGTTATTCTTTTCCTAGTTCTTTTAGTTGCAGGGTTAGGTTGCTTATTTGAGAATTTTCTATATTCTTTATGTAGGCCTGTAATGCTATCGACTTCCTCTCAGTATTGCTTTTCCTGTGTCCCATAGATTTGGGGTTGCTGTGTGCTCATTTTCATTTGTTTCTGATGCTGGGATTTCGTCCCAGCAAAATCCGTGGGGGACCGTACCCTGGCGCGTGAATCAATCTTACCCAGAGACACGCTTGGAGAAGAGTCCGGCAGCCACGGGTCTTTCCCTCCATCTTGGAAAAGGTCTCATGCCTAGCTCAGCCGGGCTTTTTATTAGAAGCTTTAGGACACATTTGCATTGGATTGATTATTCATGGGCTTATACAGAACAGGGGTTTTTAGTTGGGTCATGAGGATATATGAGAAAGGAATAGATAAGGGGTAGGTTTACTCAGTAACAGAGCTTTAGGATGTAAATTCAGGTCCGGTGGCAGACAGGACCAGGGTATACATTAAACGGGAGACAAGTAAATTGAGGGTAAGCTAACTAGGGCTGTTAACTTTTAGGACCATAAAACCTTGAGGCAGGGATTCATTAACTTAAGCTTCCTGACTTTGGGAGGAAGAGAGACTCAGCAAGTTACAGAATTTGTTAAGATACATTTTTGCCAAATCCCCATTAGATAATTCCTTTTCCATTGACATGATCCACACGGGAATAATTTTTCCTCACGTGGAGCTGTGCTCTTTACTCGTAAATTCTCAGGACTGTGTGTTTACACGCTTGTGGAAAGAATTTCCACATGTTTCCAAGTACTTTTTTATTTCCTCTGTAATCTCATTGTTAACCCATTCATTATTTAATAACATGTTATTTAACCTCCATTTTTTATATGTTTTTGAACTGCTTTTTTTCTGGAGGTTGATATCTGATTTTAAGCCATTGTGATACAAAAAAATGCTTGATATAACTTCAATTTTCTTGAATGTGTTCAGGCTTATTTTGTATCCTTCTTTTTTTGAGAAGGACACAAAAAATGTCATCTTTCTTTGAGAGCGTTCTGTGTGGATTTGAGAAGAAGGTGTATATTGCTTCTTGGGTTGAAATGATCTGTAAATATCAATTAAGTCCTTTTGATCTAGCATGTTATTTACTACCATTATATCCTTTTGATTTTTTGTCTGGAAGATCTGTCCATTGTTGACAGTGGAATGTTAAAATTCCCTATAATGACTGTGTTGATATCAGTCTCATAAAGTCCTCCAAAAATTTCCTTATATATTTAGGTGCTCCTATATTTGGTGCATATATGTTTGCTAGGTTTATATCCTTTTGTTGGACTGATTCCTTAAATATTACATAGTGGCTCTTGTCTCTTATTATGATCTTTGTTTTGAAGTCTATTTTGTCATAGAGACATATTGCTACCCCAGCTTTCCTTTCACCTCCATTTTCATGGAATATTTTTTCCCATCCATTCAATTTTAGCCTGTGTAAGTCTTTTGTTCTGAGGGGAATGTCTCTTATAGGCAGCATTATGTGGGTCATGTTTTCTTATCCATTCAGCTACCCTATGTCTTTTGGTTGGAGCATTTAATACATTTACATTTAGTGTTATTATTGATAGGTACTTATTCATTGCCATTTTTCCCATTTGGATCAATGCCTGGGTTTATTTCTTTGTTTTTTCTTCTTTTTAAAACCATCCCTTTAGCATCTCTTTCTATGCTGTTTTGGGGAAATGCACTCCTTTGGCTGTTTTTGTTTTGTCTGAGAAGCTGTTTATTTCACCTTCCATTTTAAATGAGACCTTTTCTAATCTTGGTTGCAGGTCCTAGCTTTCATTACTTAGAATATTTCATACCAATCCTTTCTGGCCTGTAGTGTTTCTGTAGAGAATCAGCTGACAGCCTCATTGGAGCTCCCATGTAAGTAACTAGTTGTTTCTCTTTTGCTGCCTTTAAGATTCTCTATGTGTCTTTAAACTTTGCTATTTTAATTGTGATGTGTCTTGGTGTAGGCTTCTTTTGGTTCATCTTGATTTGGACTCTCTGTGTTTCCTGAAACTGTGTGATTCTCTTCCTCACCAAACAGGCTTTCTATCCCTCTTTCTCTTTCCTCTCCTTCTGGTATCTTTAAGATGTGAATATTGTTACATTTCATGTTGTTCCAAAGCTCTCTTAGACTATCTTCATTCTTTTTAAGCATTTTTTTCATTTGGTTGCTCTGACTAGGTATTTTTTTCTACTTTGTCTTCCAAATCACTGATTCAATCCTCAGCTTCATATAGCCTGTTTTTAATTCCTTCTAGTGTACTCTTCATTTTAGATATCGAATTCTTCATTTCCAGCTGGTTCTTATGCATAGCTTCTATGTCCTTTTTTATTCTGATGTAGTTCATATTAAGTTCCTTGAGCATCCTTATAACCATTACTTTGAATTCTATATCTGATAATTTCCTTGCATCAATTTCATATAGCTTTTTTTCTGGGGATACTCCCTTTACTTTCATTTGGAGGTTGTTTCTTTGTCTCCCCATTTTAGCTGTCTTTGTTTGTTTGTTTCTATGTATTAGATAGATCTGCTTTGACTCCCTGTAGTGTGAGGTAGCCTTATATGGTAAGAGTCCTGTGGGACCCAGTGATGCAGACTCCTTGATCTCCTGATCTGGATGCTCTAGGAATGCCCTTTGTGTGGATTGTGTGAACTCTCCTGTTGTATTTAGGTACTGAATGTTATTGTTCATTGCTGGGGTCTCCCTTTTGACCTACTGACTGAGAAGTTCAACCCCCACCACATCTTGTATGCTGTTGTACAGGTATTGGCAGAACAAAGCAAAACAACACAAAAAATGAAACTAAAACAAGCAAACCCCCCCTAAAGAACAACAGTTTCAATGGCAAAAGATCAGAGAGCAATAAAAGTGGAAAGAGAAATAGAGTATGACAGAAAGGGGAAAATAAAAGAAAAAGAAGAAAAGATCAAAAGACAGCAGTGATTATGGAAGAATAAAGGGGAGAAAACTAATACAAATGAGGGATTGAAAGAAGAAAGCAGGAAAAGGACAAAGAGAGGAAAAAATAATAAAAATAAGGAAAGGAAAGAAGAAAGGAACAATGAGGTAAGCAATGATAAGAATAAAATAAGAGATATGAGAGAAAAATAGAGCAAAAAATAGAAGAAAAATTGAATAGAAAAATAATAAAAGGCTATGAAAAAGTAAAAATAATGAAAAAGAACAAAGTGGAATTCCTCTCAACAGGGTTTAGTGCTTACCTGCTGGTTCTCCCTTTGTATATGGCTCTAATGTGGTATGGCTCTGAGGCTGGCGTAATGCAATGTCAGGTGCTGTCCAATTCTAACCATTTGCAGCCTGTTGGAAGCTACAAACAATACACTCTTATGGCTGATTCTTCTGGCCTGGCTGTGCCTAGGATGGGCCCAGCTAGTCTGCAAAGCTATGTTTTATCAGTACTAGGTCCAGGGACGTGTCAGCAAATGTCCCAGGCCACCATAGAATCTGCCTCTGTCTCTGCCTGTTCCTGCCTGCTGGCTTGCAGTCAGTCTTACAGCAGTTGCAGACACAACTGTTTCTGAGAAGGGTTCTCGTGGACTTGGGAGGGTGGGGCTCCCACTGGGTTCTCCCTTTTGATATAGCTCTTATGTTTGAGGCTGGTGTAAGCCAATGTCAGGTGCTGACCACATGTAGTTCTCAGCAGCCTGTTCAAAGCTACAAGTGATCCACAGATTGCGGTTTATTCCTCTGGGCTTGGGTGTGCCTGACTTGGGCCAAGCTGCTCTGCCAACCTGGGTTTTATCAGCCCAGGGTCCAGGGGTGTGTCAGCAAGCAACCCAAGTCACTGCAGATTCCTCCTCTGCCTGTCTCTTCCTGCCAGCCTGCTGTCAGTTTTAGACTAGTTAAAGACCTGACTGTTTCTGAGAGAGCTTCTGGTAGAATACAGTTAGGGGGAGGGTTGGGACTTCTGGATCTCTCATGGCAGATGCCTTTCAGACTTCAGGGAAGTTGGTGGGTGTGTTCCCCTGCCCCTAAGCCACTAGTCTGAGTCTCTCTCTGATATTTTGCCTCTATTCAGCAAAGTAGGGCTCCTAGTAGGCTAAGGAATAGAGTCTCTAGAGTTCAGATTTTGGGTCTGCTAGAAACTAGGACAGTGTTTCTATGGCTCTCTCATAAGGGGGAAGTGCTAGTATGTTTCCCAGGAAAGTGTATGGTATGGCTCCACCCTAAGTCCCATCTCTGACAGCCCCTGAGTCTGTGTTTGCTGCTGTCTCCTCAGCAGGGTTTAAGATTCAGGATGGAAGAAAAGAGAAAAAGAAAAAGAACAGACAAAACACAGAATTAAAGAGAAGAAGGAGGAGGAGAAGAAAAGGAAAGGAAAGGAAAGGAAAGGAAAGGAAAGGAAAGGAAAGGAAAGGAAAGGAAAGGAAAGGAAAGGAAAGAAAAGAAAAGAAAAGAAAAGAAAAGTTAAAAGAAAAAAGAAGATGAAGTGTGTGGTGAACAGAATTCCAGAGTTTGGGGAAGCACAGGATAAGGTCATTGCTTTTCCCCTGGGAGGGCCTTGCTCTTCCCAAGAAAGATGGCTATTGCAGAATCCAGGTATATCCCAGCACATAAAGCCCCATGGCTGCCCCCCTGCCATCTGTCCCTCATGTCTCACACCCCAGACTCTCCTTGCACAACTTCAGTCTTCACTGCTCTCCCTTTACTTGGACCTAAGGTGAGTGGTTATGAATAAAAAAAGTGTGCTAGGCCCCCTTTGAGAATTAAGAAAGAAAAAGAAAAAAAAAAAAAAAAAAAAAAAACAGTGGCTTTGTCTCCAGCATGTCTCATCTCTTTCTAGGAGAAACAAACTTTGTGGCCTTTTACCCTGGGTGCTATGTGGTCTGCTGATCCCGGCAGTGTTGCTCTGTTCTTGCGATCCCTCTTTGTGGTCCTGGTTCCTCTCTTTTCAAGGGGAAACTCCCACAGCTGCTCTGCCACCTCAGCCCCCCTCTCTTGTGAAAGGGCCAGTCCCTTTAATGACCTCACCCTTATTGCCTATTGTGTTTTCTTTTGTTCCCATCCTTGGTTAAATGTCCCTTTTTTGGGTAGTCTTCAGTTTGTTTTGGATGTCTAGTCCTCTCTTTAGTTTTATTTCCATTTTGGTTCTGGGAGGAGGTGCCTTTTACTCTGCCTGTATATCCTTTTACTCTGCTGCCATCTTGCGACTCCCACCCCCCTTGACAGGGATTTTTGTTCTTTGTTCTCTGACATAATCCAAGCACCTAGAACAATGTCCTGTACATAGTAAGTACTCAATAAACATTTGTTGAATGAATGAACAAATGAATGAAGGCCAATTCACATCACTTCCTCTGTGAAACACTGGAAGTTTCTGAAACATTCCAACAGCTAAAAGGGGTGATGATGGGGAGGTGTTTCAGGGAACTCTAGGGGCTTCCCACACCCCAGTGAGTGGACGCCCTGCCAGGGACTTCCCAGGAAGGCTTTCCTGAAGACCGACTCCTCAAGAAGAAAGTGGTAAGCATTAGGAAATGGAGTTCTGGAAAGTTGTGTGTGCTAGTCTTCAGATGTGCCAATAATGTAATAATTTTCACTTCTATTGTGCTCTCTTGATTTTCCTCATCTATGACTAAACTTCTGATGAATCACATGAAACATGTTTATCCTATGTAAGTGGGACATATACATGCACAATTAAATGGAACCATGAGGGGACCATAAAGTAAGTCCCTAAGAACAATGTCAGCAAAGGTTCAAATCTATAACAAATGAAGTTCATGAAAAATGCTAGGAAAAAAATACAGCTTTTTTTTTTTAGTCTACAAAAACAAGAAAGGCATAAGCCTTTGGGAAATATGTTGTAATATTGGCCAAAGGCAAAACTGTAACTTTCATTTGACTTTAGTCCTTCGACTAAGAACAGTCTCAAACTGTAAAGGGTAGGGCAAATCTGGTGGAGAAAGAATAAAACTCAAGTAAGCTGCAGAGAATGTTAAAACCAAACCTACCCATTTAAATCAATTTAAATCTTTATATATGTGAGAATTATATTGAATATGTTAAATACATTGTGTAATCTCAGAAAAACCTTATAATTTTTTAAATATATGGATTATATGAAGAAGTGTTTTTTTTTTCTTTTGACTGGATAATAGCATACAGTGCAAATTTTCTGGAATTTTCAGAAACTATAGACTATTGGCCAAAATATACAATTAATTATTTTTGGTGGGTTGTCTGTCAGTGTTTAAAAAAGAATGTGATTATTGTGGGTTTAGAAAAGACATGTCATGCCAGGCCAGAGCAATTTAAAATTTTTCATGAAGATTACTAGGCACATGTTTCATGTCTGCGTAATGCACTTAATGGTTACTCTCTTATTTGCATGACTGCGACACTGAAATGTTGAAGGGACAGAGATATTGAGACTATGGGATTCCATCTGCTATTTAATTATCTGAGGCCACTACTAAGTTCCAAAGTTCAACATACTTCTGTCCTTAGATCTGCTTTCCTCACAATGCTGAATCACTAAGATGAAGGTATAAAAGACAGGAAAATCTATTTTATATTGACAAATGCGTTTGAGCAATATTTAATATACTGTATTGTGCACACTGTGATGCTTATAACTTATTTTGGATTATCTAGGACACTGAATAAAGGCATGTTTGGTGTATCATAGCCAATTAACTATGCTAAGTGACGTGGTATTTAAGATTGTTGAACATTTGAAATACTTCCCTTACTATATAGCTATTCAGGTATTTATAACATTTTTTCTTATATTATGACACTTTGTGGACTAGATTAAGATCTGCAGATGAGAGACCATCTCCAGGACCATTACAACTACGACTAGTATCACGAAAGCTTGAGCACCTCTGCCTTTGGGTGAGGCTTTTCTAGATACTGTGTAAATTAGTTTGCCCAGTCCTGCTGTCTAGGTTTTTGTCTTATACTTAGAAAGAATTGTAGGAACATCAACATTTATTCTGGTTTCTCCCCATTGTACCCAGAATCATCAAGCTGCCCTTTTTTGGGGGTGGGGCATTCAAGGATTGCTGAGCTGCACAGTATACTGGGGTGCAACAAGGCACGGAGGTAAGTCCTGCATCAGGTGACACCAATGGAGGGAACATCTGAGCACCAGGAAGGAGGGCAGCTGACTATGCCCAGGGGTGCAGGGACACTGGAGGGACGAACAGCTGCATTGTGTATCAAGAGGGTGCAAAATGACCCCAGTGTGCGTTCTATGGCTAGTTCCTCAGGAAATTCACAGCGTAAGCCACAAGCTCAAAGATGTAAACATCCCTCGGGGCTTTCATGAACAGTGCCACCCATCATGTCCTACAAGCCCCATTCCTCATGGGCAGGGTCAAGGTCAGTCACCACGACCATGCTAGAGTCTTCCCTTCTTGCCCTGGGAAGGGTTGGAGGCTGGTACTGCCTCAGGTCCCAGCTGCTGCCTTGAGGCTACTCCAGGGCCCACCATGCTCTGAGCTCCATGACCCCAGAGGGACAGTGCACGGAAGGAAGAGTTTAGATGGAAAATGAGGAGGAGACTTCTGCAGGATGGGACTGGGCTTTTCCTACAGGAAGGCCACCATGAAGGCAGCTGGCCTTGAGCATTCGACCCTAGTGGAGCATATAGTGAAGACCTGTTTAAAGACACTGTTGAGGGAAGAGAGGCCTGGGTGTCCTCTCACCCACCCATGTCCCTGGTTATTCAGGGGTCCCTGGCTCAGGAATGGGAAGTTAGTATACCGACTAAGTGAATAATGGGCCAACTTTCTAGGACATTACTTTCAGCAGCTGGAGCCTCTCTCATGTGCTCCAGCCACTGTGCATCTAGACCTCTCTCTGGTACTGCAGGTGGGAGAGCTGGTTCCTGATGAATCACCATGGCCACCCTTGGTCAGGCAAACCATCTTGCTGCTCAGGATAAGGTCCTATACCTTGTACTTGGCCTTAGAGACCAGGCCCAACACATTCAGGTTGGCTGGGCCTGTGAAGAAGGTACAGACAACTTGGTGCCCTGGTTCAAACAGGAACATTTGGAAGGCAATGATGTTGGCAGAAATGTTGGTCAGTTCAATAGGACATTAGGCAGGGAGAGGTGAAACATGTACAGGTCATACTGGGGATCTCCAGATTCTGCCTGGTTGACACCAACCAACTCGTGGAGGCCCCAGGAGAGGAAGGTTGAGCAGTGGTCTGTGGTCAGTGGGCTGTGGAATGAGAGTCCCCAAGGAGTCCTGGAAGGGACAGCCCAGGAGCTGAGGACCAGAAGCAGGATCTGTCTGTCAATGCCAGTTCTATTTTCAATGAACATGGCCAAGGTGCTAGGTTTTTAGTGGCTGAGGATGGATGGGCCTTCTGAGGACCTGGGCTGTGCTGAAGGTCTACCCAATAACTATAGAAACAATATTCAAATATAAAAATTAGCCATTTTTTAGGGTTTACTGTCTATTAGGGAAAGACATACTGTAGGATTCAGAAAGGAGGCACAACATAGGTTGTAGGCTTAGGAGAAATGAGCCAGCTAATAGTTATCAAAAATAAAAGGAAAAATATTTGACTCTACTCAGAAATACAAGAATGTGATTTTGAAATAAACTATCAACAGAATGGAAAACACATATCCTGAAATGAAGACCAATTCTGGAATCACCTCCTGAGAGATCATTAACAAGTCAGTTCCCAATCAGAGGCCCCAGCTTTCTCACCAGGTACATGGAGAGCATTATGTGATATCATGATAAAAATAGCAACATAATTAGTAAAGCATTTTGTGGTTTAGAAAGTGCCTCTACAAATGCTACTGATTTAGTACTCACAATAACCATATAAATGGTTATTATAAATCCCTGTTTTACAGATGAGGAAATGGATGCAGGGGAGTTTGAGGGCCTTGTTGTGAGCTATGACCAAGCCTCTCCTATGTGGTGACCTCAGGACTGAGGCCTAGCTGTGTCAGGCAGATCCTGCCACACTCTTCAGTCCCTGCTTGACCACCAGCAAACTGAGTTCTTGGTGAAGCACCTGATCTACAAAAGCATCAGGTACCTTCTTTCTGAAAATATGGGGTGAAGGAGCCTAACATGCCTACAGCCAAGTCACCCAATAATTTTATATCAAAAATTATTTTTATTTATCAAATCAGTCCTGTTTATTTCTTTATTCATGTAAATACTGAGTCCAGGCAAATAATGCACAGGATAAAGCTTATTTGAAAATTATATTTATTTAAGAGGTTTAACTTATTCATCTTGGTGCTAAAGATTAGTAATTCTGAAACATCATAGTATCATAGAAATTATAAAATATAACTACTGGCTCACATGTCTTTATTTTTTCGTACCTGAACCCAGTTTAAGGGCTATTTTCTAAGATTGTTTTAAGAAGAATCCCTGGTAGCTGATTTACTTTCCTGCTCATTTCTATAAGAAATTCCTCTTCAAAATTCTGTCCCACATCTTAATTTCTAACTCAGAAAGGTTGTTGCTTCAACAGATGATTTTTCTCTCACATTTTTTTCTTTAAAAATTTTGTAGTACAGTTCTAGAAAAAAAGAAACTGGTGCAGGCTGTTAACTATTATTGAAAGCAGCAAATCCATTCCTAGGAAGTTCAAACAGGCTAGCATCTACACATACAAATTTAAAATAAACTTAGAAACAAAACTATTTCAACTTTCCATTCTTGGTCTATAACACTTTTATTTTTGCTAAGAGGAGGACTATGAAAACTTTTGAAGGAAGCCAGAGGTTACGTTCCATACTCTAACTTGATTTACCTCAACTGGAGGGCATTTTCAACACAATGTGAACAGTTTTCAGCAAACACATTCTTAGAGATGTTTCAACTCTCTGGTTTCAATATACGGTGAGTGGACACATATGTTAATGAAATATGTTTACTACCCAAGCTGATGCTGAAATGAAACTACTGGCTAGCCTCCCATGTTCATTTCTACCTATGCTGTAGGAACAGCCAGACAGACTTTCCTTTTCAGCTTTTATATAGCTATTCCTTTCCTCTCACCTTCTCTTCTTCTACCCACAAAAGACAATTCACCTTGACCTTGTATTGCATGCTCAGACCTACTCTATCACCTGGAATGTACTCCATGCTCCCTATCACACCTAATATAGAAAATGTTCCTTCTTTTTTTTTTAACTTTTTAAATTATTGTTCAAGTACAATTGTCTCTATTTCTCCCCCATCACTCCACCCCACCCCAGCCATCCCCACTTCTGACCCTTGATCCTACCCCTCTTTGGTTTTGTCTATGTGTCCTTTATAGATGTTCCCGAAAACCCTTCCCCTTTTTCCTTCTTATGACCCATCCCCTCAGTTCCTGATTTCCAAACTTCACATTTTGTTAACTGGTACTCTAAGAAAAAGTAATTCAAATATTATTTTGCATATAATGATTTTTTCAAGGCTCTGAAAGGGACAGGTGTCTCACTTAAAGGGTTTCACGGCCGTGAATTTAATAAAGGAGCTCTTTGCGGAGGTGGCAGCACAGTTGAGAGACCCAGTGAAGAAGGGTGAAGCTACGAGGAGCTGACTCTCATGGGAAGGTGTTACCACTCTGGTAAAGGTATGAAACTGTTCTTCTGGATCCTGGAGAAAGGGTATCTGAATGGAAATGGTAACAAATAAATCATCCACTTCAAGAACTAACATTATGGAGGAGGGTCTGATTAGATCCAACCTACAAGAAGCCAGAGAGGACTAGTCAGTCCAGGGTGTTTAGAGGTCAGTCTCCTGAGATACAGAGTAGGGCAGAATGGGGTGACGAATGATCTTGGGATAGTGGGGCAGTGGAAAATAAACAGTACCTACCAAGAAGGATGGATACTGGAGACTGAATGCTTTGACCCAAAGAACTTTTTCTTCCTGAAAATGGAGTTTCAGGCATGAAAAAGATTCCTCACTTTACAACAACACTCCTAGGAACAAATCTAAATGTAGTAACTGGTCTCTTAAATTGTTCGTTTCATATAGTAATCTTAATTCCCATTGGAAATCCGAAAAAGATAAAGTGATTCAAGTTGATTCTGAAATTTTGGCCACTATAATTGTAAGAGCACAAACATGTTCCTTACAATTAGGTAAGGGCAGTGATTTTCAACCGATGAGCCATGAGAATTTTTAAAACATGCAGTACCAAGGGCACTGACCTCTTTTCTTTTAGATTGTCAAATAAAAAATGACAACAGCCAATACAATGATTTCTGTCCAGTGTGAATGGATCAAAATTATACCTATTTGTATAAGATTGGCAAAGATTGTATTTTGTGTGTGTGCAGAAGAATTTTAGTAATTAGTTTATGTGTGCCATGAGAAGACAAAGGTTGAAAATCCCTGGGTAAGTGTGATTACAAAGCATACTTTTAAAGAACAATACAATCTTACTTGAAAGGTCATGAAATTACAAGCTGTGAAGTGTTTGGGTTTCCTCCTCTCCTTCCCAAATCAAATTCTCCAGATTGTCAGGTTTTGAGCTGAGCTGAAAGAGAAAACACCATACAACTGAGTGTCTCTTCTATCATTTTCCTTTAATTTTTGTTTTTAATCTTGAAACAATCTTTTTATTTAGAAAGTTGCAAATACAGTGCATAGAAACATTTTCTCTCCTGAACCATTTGAGAATATGTTGTCAATAAGATGCCCATTACTCCCTAATCCTTTAGTGTGTGTTTCCTATAAACAAAGACACTCTTCTATATAATGACAATGAAGTCATCAAAATGAGGAAAATACTATTTATGCTGCATTACCATTCAGTCCTCAGACCCCATTCAAATCCCTTCCAATTATTCCCAAAATGTTCTTGTGTAGCAAAATGTTTCATTTCAGAATTACACATGAGTTTTAGTTGTTATGATTCTTCAGCTCATTGACTGTGGAAGTATTCCCCAGTCCTTCCTTAACTTTCAAGATCCTGGAAGTTTTGAAGATTACAGACCATTTATTATGTAGAACATTCCTCAGTTTGGGTTCATCTGACATTCCCTCATAATTGAATTGAGATTACATGTATTTGGCAAGAATAGCTCAGAAGCCATACTGTGTTCTTCATATCCCATTCTTCCTGGTGGAACATAATTTCAATTTGTTGCATTATTGATTAAGTTAAGTTTGAATATTTGATTAAGGTAGGGTGTGTGAGGCCTCTTTGCTCTAAAAATCTACTCTAAATTTTCCTTCATATTTGATAGCCATTGTGGGGGGGATGAGATTATATAAAAATCTCATTCTTCATTAAACTGTCAATGTATGATATACACATAATAGCATTCTGAATATATATATATATATATATATTCAATGGGTAACAGTTATTATTATTATTTTAATGCCCAAATTATCCCAGATATGAGCCTCTATATCCAGTGGGAGCCTCTTTAAGATGACTTCTGTATCTTTTGGACACCCTCACAATTTATTAGAGTATTTCTTTACTTTCTGGCACAAGCCATTAAGTCTCTCATTGTGTACTCTCCAGAAGCCCTGGCTCCTCGTAGAGTAAAGATCTGTGTTCAAGTTGTGCTGGCTGTTTCTGTGGTGTCACTAATCTTAAGCCCCTCCTAGTGGTCAGAAGTCAGTAAATAAATTAAGGAAGATATGAGATAATTTTCTTTATATTGAAAATGATACATTCATTCTGATATTTCATTTCTAATGCAACTTCACTGATTCTTTTTAGTTTTCCCTTTTTTTTTCATATTTGTAATTCTTTTCTTCCAACAGTGAGGAACCTGCATAATGAAATCTTTACATTATTTACTTATGTCATAAATTCCCTTTTTTGTAGCCAATCTTCTCTTACTTCTGTTACTGGTAGAAGTGGGGCTCTTGCAATGTTAAAAGGAAAAGAATTCCCTGAGATCCACACAGGAGGATGTGGCTCTGTGGCATGGTTTACTGATGACATACAATTACGGGGGTTTCCCTCCTGACTTTTCAATGTCCCATCTCTGTTTGTCTCGCCATGGAAAAAGGCCAAGCTTGTCTTTGGTGGGGCCACTGCCCATAGTCTATACTCCATATTAAAGCCCAGTCTAGTCCAGCATCAGGCTAGCTTAGCGTGTGTTTCCAGCTACAGTCCACTGCTGTGCTTCAGTATCCAGTCTCCCTCCTGGAGGCCACGGGCTGCATGGCCGCTAAGGCATGGCATGCATTGTGGGAGGACAGGTCACATGTGAGTGAGAACCTCTTTGTTCCCCTGGGGTTATAATCAAGAGCTTGGATTTGGGATGGACCAGGTGCTTTCTCAAAAGAATCTGTCAACATTCCAAACTTTTGCAGGCTTTGGATGGGTCCCCCCCCCCCCAGTTAGACCAATGGGCCACTATGGTCTAGCACCTCCCCTTGTGCCCCCAAAGAATACAGTACTGGAGGGTAGAAGGGAAAAATATTAATCTCCTTGAAGAAATGCTGTAATTCCCTAGAACTGCAGCTTCCTGGCTAAGCAAGCAAACAGGCTTATGCTTCCCAGTTTATTAAACTCGACGTCTAGTTCTCTGTGCTGTACTTGCTTTATCAATATCTATGTAAACACGGATGGTCACACTACTATTGTACCTTCCCCATTCAGGCTGTGACAGCTGCCACTGGAGCAAACAACACAAGGAAGCCCCCCTCACACTGCCTGGCCTCCAACATTCACCCTGGACTTGATTACTTCCTCTGGTGCATGCTACCCTGACTCCACATGGGCTCAGGCTCCCTGCACTGGGCTTCCGTCCTCCAGGTACCCTCCTTGCCTTGTTTGGGTCCAACTTCCTGTGTGGGGCTGGCACCTCCCCCACCCTCGTTATGTAGGTTATCCTCCTCACAATCAAGTATTGGAGCTGTAAAGTGTTGATATTTTGGGCCATTGCATACAAATTGTTCAAGAGTTTTTGCTTTATGCCAGATGATAATCATATTAAAAACAATTCATTATTAGTTTGAACTGAAAATATCCATCTCAAAAATCTTCAGTTGGTAATGGGGATAGAAACTGTTTTTTATATCTTGAAGAATTTCTTTTGAAAGTGAATTTTTTATCTTTCAGTGTCTCCATTTATGTGATAGGAACATTGTTACAAAGCACTGGAACTATTGGGTTGGCCAAAAGTTCTATTTGTTTTTTCCGTCAGGTGGCTCTAATAGCATTTAGTTATCTTTAACTTCGTTCAAAACAATTCCGCTAGATTGTATTGTGACAGCTGTCATATCAGTGTGCATTTAAAAAACACTTAATAAGCCCTGGATAGTGTAGCTCAGTGGATTGATTGAGTGCGGGCTGCAAACCAAAGGGCTGCCGGTTCGATTCCCAGTCAGAGCACATGCCTGGGTTGTGGGCCAGGTTCCCAGTGAAGGCCATGTGAGAGGCAACCACACATTGATGTTTCTCTCCCTCTCTTTCTCCCTCCTTTCCCCTCTCTCTAAAAACAAATTTAAAAAAATTTTTAATGTTAAAAATAAATAAAAAACACTTACCAAAATAAGTAAATTTTTGTGTGACCATTTTAATATTGAAGATGAAAGAAAACATGCAACATATTCAGCGTATTATGCTTTATTATTTCAAGAAAGGTAAAACACAACTGAAATTCAAAAAAAATTGTGCAGTGTATGGAGAAGGTGCTGTGACTGATTGAATGTGTCAAAAATGGTTTGCAAAGTTTCATGCTGGAGATTTCTCACTGGATGATATTCCATATTTGGGTAGACCTTTTGAAGTTGATAGTGATCAAATCGAGATATTAACTGAGAACAATCAAAGTTACACCACATGGGAGATAGCCAACATACTCAAAATATCCAAATCAATAAAGTTATTGGTGAAAATGAAAATAATGTGTCTTTTATTTTATGAAAAAAACTAAATGGGTTTGGTATTTTTTTGGCCAACCCAATATCTCCCAATATCTCACAGTCATGGGCCATTTCTACTATGTTACATACAAAAATAATCTTTGTGAAATGCAAATATATCAAGGGAGCTTTACATTCAAAGACGTTTTTAAGGTACAATTTTAATTTCAAAAGAATATTTTTCTCTTTTACAATAATTTCCATCCACAATCAAATTGCATTCATTCACTTTCACCTAGTTTTGTAGCTTTGTGTTGAATGCTGCATCTAATAACTAATCTTCAAATCTCTGGATTCTGGGAATGCTTTCACCCAAAGTTTCCACTTGTTGCCATGACATTCTTTGCCTCTAGTCTCAGTCAAATGCCACTTAAATAATATTGACAGGTATTTTAAAAAGTAGTTTGTTCTTTTATTTTGTTTCTCCACTCAGTAGTCTAAAAGTTCCTGCTTCTAAGAGTAAAATTTTAGGGAAAACCCTTTAGTCCCAATGAGAGGACACATTTTTCAGCTTTACTGTTGTGAAGGAAGAGAAGAAGCTCTCATCTCACCCATTATTTTGCTCTCCATCTGTAACTCTCAGGTCGGTTCAGTAGCACCGAGTACAGCAGAGTGCATTTGGCAATCAGTGTTCCCATTGTGATCATAATCTTTGGGGGATATGGTCTGTTGTTTTTAAACAGATAATTAAACTAGTTTGATTACAAGTGTGGTAATAGTGTTCTTAAAATATGGAACAGATTTTATTGTCCTTTCGTATATTTTATTGCCAATATATCTGAACAAAAATCCTTCTCCAGCCAGTATTTTCTATCAGATGGAAATGGAGAGAAACTCATACCAAGCTGCTGGTGAGAAGAGAGTCTTTGGTATGTCAGAAGCACACCTGAATTTTCAGCTTCATCGTTCAGGCAGGATATCATGCAATTTCCCTGCATTTTGTGTTTTCTCTCTTTTGGACTATGTATTTTAAGTGCACTTTTATAAATGGTATCACACTATCTCACTTTCACAAATGACAAAGACCTTGGGGAAAGTTAATGTTTTGCTATTATTAACTTATCAAGCAACCACAGTCCCAAGGCGTTCTTTCAGGCAATAAACCATATTCCTTTTGTTGTTGGCTCACCCTTTATTTTTATGGCCCATTAACCAGTGCTGAATTAAAAACAAATTTGTATAAATGATATAATGCTCATATAAATAGTCTTTCAAACTAGTTAGTCATCTGAATATTCAGTACATTGCAATGCCAAGAAAAGTTTATGAATCAAATACAAGCATAGATTTTATATCATTGATGGCAAAAAATATTCTCATTTCAAAACCAAGAGCCAAAAATGGGAGAAAAAATGTTAAAAAGTTCCAAAGAAGATAAATTTGGCACAAACTTTAGATAACGTTTCACTAACACAACAGAGCAGGACTCCGTGTCTGAATGAAACTCGTGCTCGGTGTTGGCAAAGGCACAGATTGCAGCTCTGTGCTTTGTTTATGGAATCGTGACACTTCATACTGACATTTGGATGAGTTGAAAGTTTCTGGACTAATTTTTCCACATCTCAACACTAATCCATGAAAATATACTAAAGCTTTTAGGTGTGAATCCATTCACTATTCTAATATATATATAGAAGGACTAAACAGAATTTTTAATGGAAAAATTTCTGATTCTAATGAGATGTTTGGAGTTCTCTGAACCACTAATTATAATAATTTGATTCTCACTGTCTTCCTCAAATAATAAGCAGTTCTTATTTTTGAGAGAAGAATTTAACTCCTTTATTTCCTCCCAAATAAAGGAGGGGGGCATCTTGGCTCCCGTGTGACTTTCCACGGGATCTCCTCTGATCTGGACCAACTTCAGTCATGTGACTAAAGGGAGAGGTAGGGAAATGTCACTTGAGGTTCAGATAGTCAATTAACCGTGTCATCACTAAGCAGAGGATTTTCTCAGAGTCAATTGTTATAGTACTGTCATACATTCTCCCCAGTATCTCTCAGAGTGCATAAAGCATGCCACTTCACTGTATGCTTTAGCAAGAATTTTTGCCAACCAGACATCGGTTTGGACCGAGATGCTATGCCTTGAGACGGGAGGAGGTCACGTGGTAGAAAGGGGCTCTGAGTCAGATGAATTTGTCCCCAGTCCTGACTCTACCATACGAGGGGAGACCACCTAAAAATGAAATTTATCTATAAAAATTGCATACTTATTTTTACATGTTTAAACTTCAGTCACCTTCAAAGTACACTCCATTTGATGCGATACACCTATCGAAACATTTTTTCCATTGCTTGAAACAGTTTTTGAACTCGTCAATTTTGATTCTTTTTAAAGTGCTTATCATCAGCAAAATATTTCCTTTTGAGGACTTTTTTCATCTGGGGAAAAAATAGTTTTTCAAGATGAGATCAGATCGATAGGGAGGGTAGGGCATGCCTTGCTGTTTTCAGTCAAAAAGTGCTGAACATGTGGCACAATGTAGACAGGTGTGCTCATAAATCACCCATCATAGAGTGGGCAAATGCATTGAAAGAGCTTTCAAAAAAATTCACTGAAGCCAAATAGGGCATCTCACAACAACGCCAGCTGGTATAGGTTCCTAGAACACTCACCTAATAGGGGAGAAACCTGTACTTACAAGGGGCCTTCCCTCCAGAAGATAATTCTAATCCGGGATCTTTCCCCTTGTATACTGTACATGCTCACAGAACTCTTCTGTAAAAGGGAAGCCATGTTGCATATCATTGGGTTTATGGGAAAGCTTAAATGAGGTAATACATAAACTGCAATTTGATGCCTGGACATCAGAGAAGCCCAAAACTGAGATTACTATTAGTAAAATATAAAACAGATATGAACAGTCTCAGGTGTTGGAATCTTCAGTTGGAGTAATGTAATCTTTGACTCTCCTCTGGGCTTCTGGTGTGATCATCCAGCTAGGGACATTGTTGGATATGAGGAGCAGTGCCTCTTAGTGCTCTCTAACCCAAAGGCACCGTTTTAAAACCATAAATAGTTTTGTAGTGCTCCATTTATTAACTTGAAGTGAAATCATAGGTCATATAACCTAAAATTAGATACAACTGAATTTTTTAAAATACCTTTATTATAATACAAATAGAAACAAAAGTGAAGTAATTTATAATAAAGTAATACACATTTCAGAGAGTAAAAGCTTGACTCAGGAGTAGTACTCGAAAAATGAAATAGTCAGACTGTCACCCCCTTTGTGTAGACTCTCCATGAGTATGGAGGGTCCAAACGCAGACTGATTGCGATGCCACGTGATGGTGATGTCACCACCAAGCACAACATCATGAGGTTTTCTAAAATTGTGACGCATCTTTGGGAAATCACAGGAGGAAAATAAGATCTTTCCTCAATTGACATGTAGCTGCATTGTTGGAAAATACTGTTTACATTAAGATTGCACAAAAAGTAATCTCCATTCACAATTAAACAATTTGCTTTCAGGAACAAATAATTATCAACATGTTCTTTGCCACATGAATGTCCTGTGGGATCTGGGACGACAGCAGGGAGTTGGGACCATTCTTCATTAAGCATGGCTACCAGTGCTTTGCAAGACACAGATTCTAGCAGAGGAGTTAATTGCTTGCAACAAAAATGTCAGGTACACTAACTCTTAATATCCCCCACTAGGTCAGTTTTCTGGAGAGGGAGACATTACTTTAGAACAGCAGGCCCAGTAGGTAAGAGCAGGCTGGGTGAAATTATCAAGGAGAGGCCAGCAGGTAGTTGCCAGATACCTGTCGACATGGAAAGGCATTGAGGGAATATGCTGACAAGAAGGAAGACATTCTGAAAGGAAGCTATCTGAGCATGAAGAACTGGTGAGGAGCAGAGGCTGTTCCAGAAAGAATTATAACTAGGAATAGATGATTAAACGTACATGGGTGGAAGAACATAGAGTTGTCTTAGATACTTAAGGGACTCTTATTTTGTGGTTGAGTTACTGTTTCCACCTTGAGTAAAGTTAGGACTGTGAGAGTAAACTGAAAATAAATGTGAAGAAGATTATTTGGCACTTAGATATTGACGAGGATGGAAGAGGTGGTGAGCTCCTTGCCATTGGTGTGGTCAAAGATGGTCTTGGTTTACATTTGGTGGGGATTTGTGGAGGAAGCTCATACATCCTGGCAGGTTAGTATCTTAAATACTTGGCCTTCGGTATCCCTTCAAAACCTGGGAACTTCCGATTTTGTAAAACAAAGTATTATTAAGCTATAAAACTGATTGTGGTGTTGGCTCAAAGAAGCAAATTTCAATACACTTAGGAGGATTTAAGGTAGAACTGGTCTGAATAAGGTAGGGAAATATTTGTGGGAGGATATTCAGAGTTGGGACAATGTTCTGAGGAAATCTGTAGAGGAAGAAAAAACCATCAAACACTCAAAGATCAATCTGACTAAAGCTAAGCTTCTTGTAGAATTGTAATAAAAACTGGGCTCAGTGAATCATAGTATGATAAAATTGATGGGAGAAGAGATTTTTGTCAAATGAGAAATACTATACAAGTATCAAGTATTATTTTATTTTCACCAAAAACAAATCAGCAAGTGAAATTTCAGGAAATCTTGCAGGAGATAATGCCCAGGTCCGAGGTCAGCCAAGTGTGTCCCAGTAGAAGCATAAAGCCAGGAAAGCTATTTAAGTTTCTGGGACATAGGCAGCTATGCAAGCAGTTGGCATCAAGGGAAAGGACTCTGACCACCCAGAGAGAATACTAAGAGAAGAAAACACCTATATCCCAGAGAAATGATATATCTTCGGCAGGTAACCAAGATATAAACTTAGATCTGACGCCACATAAAAAGGATCCCAAGAAAAAGGTCAAAAACCCCGTGAATGGAACTAAAATACAAGGTCAGAGTGGCACCAATAAAAAAGACTCACTTGTTTTTGATCCTCTCAATTACTAACCTGAGGTTCCTTAAACTTTTATGTTTACTGCAAAAGGTCACCGCAGAACTTGGGTTAGAGCTGAACTCGATGGAAGTTAAGTGGTTCTAGCCATAAGGATTGGAAAATAAGGGGAAAAAGAAAACATTCCGATAGCAGATATAGGAGACCTGTCCGGAAAAAGTCCAGCCATTGTTAACATAATGAGAACAGTTTGCATGACATCCATATGTCATGCAGCCAAGGAGAGTGGACTGGAATGCACATGTGTGAACAACAACGCCTTCACTGTACTAGTCAGTATGGGAGGTAGATGCTGTTGAGTGAGCATGTGTACTGTGTGGCCATCACATTCAAAATGACTGAGCAAGCAGAGCAATGAACCTGCATCAAATTTTGCATTAAGCTTGAATATTCCCCTACAGAAACTATTTGAATGATTCAGAGGGCTGCAGCTATGGACAACTGGTGATTGGCAGCTTCATCACAACAATGTGCCTGCAAATGCATTATTTCTTGTGAAGTATTTTGGCAAAACATCAAATCACCCGGGTGATTCAGCCCCTCCTACAGCCCAGATTTGGTGCCCTGTGACTTCTGGTTTTTCCAAAAATTAAAATCACCTTTGAAAGGGAAAAGATTTCAGACCATCAATGAGATTCAGGAAAACATGATGTGGCAGCTGATGGAGATTGGGAGAACTGTGCAAGGTCCCAAGGTGCCAACTTTGAAGGGGGCTGAGACGTCACTGTCCTATGTACAATGATTTTTGTACCTTGTACCTTCTTCAATAAGTGTCTCTATTTTTCATATTACATGGCTGTATACCTTCTGGATATATCTTGTATTTAAACTTGTATGCCCATTCTGATTGATTGCTAGCGGCTGCCTGGAACATGACCTTGAGAAGATTTGAGAAGATGCGTTACTACTCAGCATAAAAAAAAAATGCCACAATCAAGTGACGGTACTTTCCATGGGCAGAGGACAGAGTCAACACAAGCATCATATATTCATTATTCTTGCACAAGAACATTCAAAATTAGGAATAATGTTCTGGAATGAATTCGAGTCAGAGTGTGGCAGACCTTAACTACTGGATTGAAGGATCTTGATTTTATGTAAGAGCTAAGGGATGTCATTTGAAGGTCATGGTAAACAGAGATGTGAACTCCTGGTATTGACTTAGGTTAACTGAACAGGGTTGCGGAGAAGATAGGTTCATCAAGATAGTTACTATTCTTCAACATCTGTATTTGCGGTTCTCAGTTTTCTCTCCAGTGTGAGAAATAGGATTCTGTGCCCTTATGTTAAATTTTCTGTGCAGTGAATTGTAAAAGCAATTGCCAATAAGAATTATTTCATGTACACATAATCCCCTGTGCAGCATGCTGCAAATTTATTCATGATCTTCTCCAGCTAATATGAGGAAACTCAGCTGCAGTTCTAAAAATGACAGGATGATTTATATATAAAATTGAAATCCACATTAAAATTCTTCTACTTGATCCCCTGCTCTGGAATTTGAAGAGATGTTTAAAAAATAACCTTTCCAAAGGTAAGGTGTGCAGGTAGGAGATTAGCATTATTGCTCATGTATGGTAGAATTCATATGTTGCTTGTGAACATATAGGATAAAGAAATGACACAAAATGTGATATATAAACTAAGTAGAAATTACATTGATATAATTCTAATCTGAAAATTTAAAAATATATATCAGATTGCAAACCCACTTTATAGAGGAAGAAAAGGAGACCCAGAGAACTGTGGAGACTCACCAAAATTTCCGTAACAGTTAGAGGCAGAAACGTGACTTGATTTGGATCTGCCGTGTGCAAAACCTTTGTGCTTTCCTTCCTGTTATGATGTATTTTGAGGTTTTTTTCTTAAAGTACCATCATTATCTTCCAGTTTCTAAGATTAATAATCTCTATTTTTTAATCATACAAGCTTTCCGTGTCCTCCTTCCCGACTCCTTGCTACCTTACTGCCAATATCTGTCTGGCCTGCTAACCTAACTTTTGATTTCACCTCTTCCTGTCTTCTTTATTTACTCTTGGATTTCTCATCTTCATTAACTTGGTGGGGTTTTTTTTTCTTCTTTGTCATATCCCATAAACCAACATCAGTTTTAGGTTTATACAACATGTTTTATATCATTTTTCCAGGATCAAAGGATTCAATGATATCCATTTCCTGCTGATTCAGGTCCAAAGTTTTTATAGCTTAATAGTGAAGAATGATATTCTAAAACCTTGCCCCAGTGTCTGACCCACTTCCAGAAAAAAATCACTTTTTTATGCCCCATCTCATATTTTTATGTAGATAAACATAAACATATAAGCTTAACATTATATATTATGTACAGTTAACACATTTTGCACATATATGCATACAAAAATGTGTCACCTTATAAACTGGTACATATATATTAAATTTCAATTCACTGAATGCCCCAGAGGCTTGGCGCTCAGAGAGCACATCTAACCTGATTCCTCTGTGCTTGCTTGTTAACTACTTCATCATAGGTGTTCAAACATTTAGTGAGTCACTGAAACTCCCCTCCCAATACATATGTTCCACCAATTCCTAACACAAGTGTTTCCATTCTACTGAATTGGTCCAATCTCTGCTCCAAGAATTTGAACTGCAGTGGCCCTCATCTACTTACTCCTCGACATCAGTCTTTCTTCCTTCACATCAATCCAGACTGGATTCTTTGCTACTTACAGTCATACCTTAGTACTTCTTGGCTTCAGAACTCATCAAACCCTCTACTTGTTGCATTGTGACGAGAAAAAAATGTTCCTGTACTTTGTACTTGCTCGGGACCCATCACGCTTGCTAGAATTCATGAGTCACAACAGGGCCCCAGAAGAGGAAATGCTTCACCACTCATTGCTTGGAAAATTCATTCGGCACCCATCATGAGTTCCAGAATGAATTAATGACAAGTACCAAGGTACCACTTCAATTTCTACCTTTCTACTCAAATGCTATTTTTTTCTTTATGCAGTCTTTCTTGGTTTTTCAGTTGGAAGTTGTCATGTAAGAATTGCAATACAAGGCATTTGACAATAAGTGCCCTAAATGCTTTGTACTGCAATTATTTGTTTGCATATTTTATATCCTCGTGGACAACAAGGATTATCTTACCAATATTTTGGTTTCTTAGAGCAGCCAGTGCCAAATGAGAGAGCAAATATGAAATGTTATTTCCAGATGGAGTGTGGACACATTCCTTAACATTAATAATAACAAAAGTGGAATTGACAGTGAAAACGAAAGGGATTATTAGCAAACTAAAACTTTGAGAAATTTCTGAAAGGTAAGAAAACAACTCACATATAGATATAGACTGGTGGGCATTTCAGAACCCAATAGAGAGAAAAAGATTCGAACCTGTCTTTTCTTAAAAAACAAAAAACAGCACATGTTAAATAATCACTAGACTTTGAATTAGCAATATCAAATGTTTGATGTCACTGAAACAATGATGTGAAGGAAATCACATTAGCAGTAAAAATAAATAAATTCAATTAAAATTCAAAAAGGAATCTGAAAAAGAAAAGGAAATGAGTTTCAAGAAATGTGGAACTGATAACTGGAAAGAAAAACTAAACCTTAGAGCAATTCCTTTAGTTCTGGCGAAGAAATCTTCTGGAAATAGAACACAAAGTCTGAGGGCTACGTGAAATGGTCTTCGTAAAGAAAACAGACAATGCCATACAAAATGAAAGTGATTATCTTTTCTTCAAGGAAAAAAAGGAAATTACAAAGTGAGGTTAAAAAAAGCAAGATGAAAATAAACCATGGTTCCCAAATGAAATATTGACATCATTTATTAGTAATTGATAAATTTGAAAGATCAGTGCCTTTTTAAACAACAAAATCAAACAAACATTAGTAAGGTAATTCATAGGAAAAGGGAAGGCTGACTGATATTCTAAATTCAGGTATAATCACTGAGGATTTATGATAGCCACAAGACATAATTACTTTGCCATGATTTTCTTTTTAGAGAGTGATTTATCACTTTTTATATAAAGACCAACTTTCTAAAGTTTTTGGAAAAATTTAGACTTTATAGGAATCTAAGAATTTGTACATATCATCAAGAGAAAATTTTTAAGTTCAGTAAGTTCTATGGTTTAGTTTTTTTTTTTTTTTTGGAATAAATTTGAGTAAAGCCAAATATAATACTCTTTAATGGATTATTTAAATGCCTTTTTATTATTTTTATTTAAAAACTTTTAATTAGAATTGACATTTAATATTATTTTATATTAGTTTCAGGTGTACAGCATAGTGGGTAGACATTTATTTAATTTATGAAGTGTTCCCCCGAAACATCTAGTACCGACCCGACACCATACATAGTTATTACAATATTATTGACTACATTCCCTATTCTAGACTTCACATGCCCATGATTGCTTTGTAACTGCCAATTTTTACTACATAATCCTTCACCTTTTCACCCAGTTCCTCAAACCCCCTCCCATCTGGCAATCATCAGTTTATTCTCTACATATATGAATCTGTTTCTGCTTTATTTGCTCATTTATGTTGTTATTTAGATCCCACATATAAGTGAAATCATATGGTATTTGTCTTCCTTTGTCTCACTTATTTTACTCAGCATAGTACTCTCTAGGTCCTTCCATGTTGTTATAAATGGTAAGATTTATTTCTTTTTTATGGCCAAGTAATATTCCCTTATATATATATACCACATATTTCTTACCCAAATATCTGTTGATTGGCACTTAGGTTACTTTAATATCTTGGCTATTCTAAATAGTGCTGCAATGAACATAGGGGTGCATATATCTTTTCATATTAGTGTTTTGAATTTGTCCAAATAAATACCTAGAAATGGAATTGCTGAGTTATAAGTTACCAAATATATTTTAATTAAAATATTAACAGTTGTTTTCTATGATTATTCTTTTATCTACTTTTCCAAATTTTATAGTACAAGCATGTATTATTTTTAAAACAAAAACACAATGTATCATTTAAAGCAAATTAATGTATTAAAAGTACCAAATAAATATCTTTAATTCTTTCATTTAAGTATTGAACCGAATTCTAGAAAGTGCTCAAAACCAGAGATGAAGTGGTTTTTCAGTCTATTGTGCTTTCTATTCTTTCACTTTTTTTATTCTTTCACTTTTTAAATAAAAAAATAAAATATCCCATTTACTTTAAATTTGGAGTTTCATTAGTTCTGAATAAATCTCATTAATATTAATGTTTAATACAAAATTATTTTTCTTTTTATTTTAAGAAAAATAAACTTCAAAAAGTTTTATGAAATTCATCAAGATATGATAATAAAAAATATTGCACCAAAAGTAAGGGAGCAGGCAAAGCATTTATTAGGCTCTTTTTATTTTATAGCTCAAATATAAGGCATTTAACATAAACCAACCTACAGAGAAATAGTCTTACAATTATGAAAAGGAAAATTCAAGATGTAAACACAACAAAAGAACCTGGATTGGTCAGTGATAAATGGGAAGATGGTGTATGGATTTGGTTCTCTTGTAATGCTGCTAGTGATGGGCTGGCATCTGGAAAAGTAGTCCTGTGGGAAGAAGAGGGAAAAGGAAAATGGCTGGAGGTGAGGGGAGAGGACTGCAGAACTGGACCCTCTTTAGCAAAGTTAGATCCAAATTTGAGGGAAGGGAGCTGCAGATAAATGTTAGCGGATAAACTAGACAAAGGTAAGCTTTGGAGTCAGAGAAACCTGGGATAAATTCCAGCACTGCAATTACACAACCAAATTATTTGGTCTCTTCAGCTTTATTTTTCTTGTCTTCAAAATGATGAAAACTCTTTTATTTTAATTTTTTATTTATTGCTTTTAGAGAGTGAGAGGAAGAAGGAAACATTGATTTGTTGCTCTACATATTTATGCATTCATTGTTTGATTCTTATATGTGCCCTGACTGGGAATCAAACCCACAACCTTGGTGTATTGGAACAATGCTCTCTAACCAAATGAGCCACTTGATCAGGGCTTGATGATAATAATTCTTACCTTAATTCTTACCTCACATTTGCTATGAGGGTCAAATCTGCACAGGTGATATTACTATGATCCCAGAGCATTCATTTTGTACAGCAAAGGCATTTGAAGATAGATAGGGGTGAGGAAATGAACTTTGGTCCTGGATAGAACCACAGTGCTGACAGAATACTCATGTAGAAAACAATTCGTATGCAAGGAATGTGTGCAGGAATTGCTCGGTAAAAGCTGAAGCTTGTTGAGTACCAGGATTCCTGATTCACTCCTGGCACTCTGGCTACTGAGTGTGTGACAAAGCCAATTGGTTTCAACCCCGTGGGACAGGTCTGGGTCTCAAAGTGCCCTCCAGGCTTCATTAGGTTGGGTTCAAAATTCAGTGGAACAGAAGTAACTGCCCCTCAGCTTTATATTTGAATAATAGGTAGCATTTAAAATATAAATGTATATCAGAGTGCAGTGCCCTGCAATATTTATTTAATCAACCTATTGCAGAGTCAAGATTAAAAACCACTGATTGAAATGGAGTTGAAAAATTGGGGATTACTAATTGAGTTATCAGATATAAAAAGATGCTCCCACACACTTGCTTCAGACTCTGGTTTTAGAAATTATTCTTGTCTTGAGTTAAATGTCAGGTTCCAATTTTATTTAGGTACTGTTCATGAATTTCAGGGTTTAAAGTGTTTGGGATAGGTAACTCACTATAATAGGCTCTCTTGACTAAATCTTGGAGTAACTTAGAACATCTGTACAAGGCTGCTGGGAAAGTCTAATATTATGTGAATGTGATGTTAAGATCACTGTCTTTCTTACCAGTGTTCAAGAACACTTTATGTATATTTAGACTGAAATGTTCTCCTTTAGTAATTTGTCTGTCTACATGAGGCTCACAAAAACAGAGACAATATTGAAGCCTTGTTCATAGCTGTTTTTTGCCTTAGTTTTCAAAGTCACAATAAAGACATATTTTTTCCTACTGACAGTGCTCTTGGGGTAGGTAGATCTGTGTGTGCAGATTTACTATTGTTCTATCTTCATAGATATGTATTGGATAATTGATTGATTGATTATTCGTGAGCTTATTTACTTATTTATTCCATTCAAGTTTCCAGTAAAGATTTCAGATAAGATAGTGTCTAATGGATGCCTTGACCCCTCTGCCTTCCCCTTCTCTTACAGAACACACTCCAGAGCTGAAATCCAGGCTGAAGTGGCTAGTGAGTGGCATTCTGGTTTGCCTCTTTAAGCACCCTGAATGTGTGTGATGTGTTTGCCGTCTGTTTGTTTACTCACCAGTCCATATGGCCCATTGACAGCAGATAGCAACTTTGCTCATTATTACGGTTGGGGGTTGACAGATGACAGATGTCAGAAAGAGATGGCTCTCTCACACATGGCCAACCAATCACCAGGCACTCCCCAAAGGTGGGGACAAGATTCCAGCCAACAGATGGCTTAGTCTGTCTCGATTAGGTGGTAATTAAACATTTTGGCTAGAAATCTCCCATTTTTAGGTTTCCCTTAAGAAGTTGTCACTCAATCCCATATGCCCTGATTTTCTCTATCTCCAAACATTCTTTCACACTGACATTCGGGCATTTGACGGAATTTTACACAAGTACATTTCCAGAGATTCTGGTCAAACATACTATAGAAAACTGAAAGGTGATACTAGTAACATTTAATACATCACAAAGAAACAAATTATAAATAGCTGCTTTATGAATGTTTAAGTGCAAGGCTCATTGCTTTCTTTCAAAAAAGGGTGTTCTAAAAAGCACATATGTTTTCTTACAGCTTCCCTCTCTTCTTGCTACTGTATATGTCACAAAAATATTGCTCTTTTCTCCACTGGGATTCTTTTATTTATTTTTTTTATTGTTATAGTATTACAGTTATCCCGATTTCCCCCCCTTTTCTCTCTTCCACCCAGCCTACTCCTCCTCCCACAGTCAATTCCCACACTGTTGTCCATGGGTCATTCATACACATTCTTCAATGAGTCCCTTTCCCTTCTTTCCACCATTATCCCCTTTCCCCGCCCCAATTCTTCATCTGATTAATTGTGTGAAAAAGTCTCGTGTATTTTGGCTGAAGTCATGGTATTTCTGATTGGATTCTACAGTCTCACTGCGGAACACCCTGTGATTGGAAAGGGCAACTCCATTCAATTGGAAAAGAAACAGCATTATCCAGAGGGTTACTCCTCATCTGAACACTCCATCCAGACTCTGGATTCTCTGTTCTGTGTGTTTTTTCTGTCACACTGAATTCTTTTTCTAGGAGATTCCTGTTTCACAAATATAAAAAGTATTTTAAAATTCAATTGTATGTACTTAATGGAGAAATAGAATACATAATTAGAAGGC
Source organism: Micronycteris hirsuta (assembly GCA_004026765.1). NCBI lineage: Eukaryota > Metazoa > Chordata > Mammalia > Chiroptera > Phyllostomidae > Micronycteris > Micronycteris hirsuta. The sequence continues at coordinate 422,710 of PVJI01000060.1, forward strand.
TGTAATATACTTTGACATAAAAATATGAAAAGTACTACTAAAGAGTAAAGTCTTATTTATTTTGTTCTTGTCTAATACTAAAGAAATAACTTTCACCAAGACAAATGGTATCTTTTAAAAGTCATGTTGAATAGAAGTTTTCCTAAGGCAAAGAAAAATATCACTTCAAAAATGTGAATACCTTTGTCTCAGTGTGTGCTCTAGAGAAAAAGATATTTAAAATAAACTCATGTTCATGATTTATTGATGAAAGAACCTGCTACATATTAAATTATGGTGATCAAAATGTTTGCTTTAATCAAATCTTGTGTCTTACAGAATTGTAACTCAATATTATTTAAGTATATTTTCTTAAAGAAAAATTAAATACACAGGACCATGGTCCATAGGAATATACTGTAGAATTGCACCATATATCTGCTGTTTCTTCATGTTATTACCACTTTTGGGGCATTATCCTTTTATCTACAGTGACCCACAGTTCATTGATCACTGACATGATGGCATGTCATAGCTTCTACAAGTCGTTACTGTGTGTGGCAAAGGTGTGTAGTATGGAGCTCTTTATCCAGGGATCGGGTGTTATGGGAGAATCTCCCAGAAACTCAGTTCTTCTTGCCAATGCAGTAAAGAATTACAGATCATCAAGCCCATTAGCGTGCAAAGTTTATTAGTGTTAAGTTCTAATGGGAGAGCAAAAGCAAGGGTAGCTAGAGCAGGGTAGACAGAGGCTGGGTCGCAAAAAAAAAAAAGGGCGATTGTTTTGTTCTGAAGACTTATATAGTTGGAGGGATGGGAGTGAGAGAGTTACAGGGGTAAAGGTGGTGCCAGCTTTCCAGGGGGTACATGACTACCTAAACATAGGTATATGTGGGCAGTCTGTTAGCCCAAATCCTTATTTTGCTCCAGACTCTATTTGTTCATTGTATATATGTAATAGGAGGCAGGAAATTAACCAATTTTTTATAGTTATTTTTTTTTCTTTTGGGCACTATGGTCTCCTTCTCTTCCCCCTTCCAGGCCTTGGAATTAATATACAGTCTTAAGGTCTTAATTTTCCCAGCTAGTGGAGATGATACACACTGACTTTCAAGGGCTTCCCCATTCTTCACTATCATAGTTTCACTTGCTGTTCAGAATGCCTGGAAACCTTACCAAACCAAGTTCAAAACTAGTGGGTCAACGGGTGAAACATGTCTCCCTCTTCTTCCCTGCCTTGATTTGCTGTCTAGCCTACTTAACACAGGGGCAGGATGAGGTGACATACACCTTTCAAAATCTACATCACACAAAGCCAGCTATCAGGGCCTGTTAATTGTGCATAATACTTCCTATCATTAACAGGTCCTGTTAGTTGCCTATTATATTTCCTTCAGAGTTGCCCTCATTCATGATATTAAGGTATACCCAAGAAATATCACTTTTAGGCTGGTTTTAAAAACCTTTGGGAGTGTATGTAACTTGCTTTGGTAATGGTCTACATAATCCACATATTTGTAATCCATACACATAAAAATTAAGCCATTAGAAACTGTATTGAAAATAATGTATAATTATTTACACCCTTAACTTTACCTTGAAACATTGTTTAACAAAAAGTTTCCATTTGTGTGAGTTCATAGAATTAGTTTGTCAAAATGAAGCTACGTACAAATAATTAATTTCTAGAAACTGATTTTTTATGAAAGCTATTATAACTCCAATCTGTAGCTGTTGGATATTGTGAAGTAAAGAAGCCAGGAAAAGCAAACCAAACCTAGGTTTGGTAATCTTTTAGTTTTTAGTGTTACTGTGGGTGTGACCTAAGTCTGGCTTTTCTCAGGGGCAGTGCCTGAGACAAGCATCTGGTGGAGGCAATTCATTAGGAAATTCTCCAAGGAGCCAGTAAGCAGTATAGATGTTGGGGCGAAGCTGGGCAAAGGAGGGATTTCAGAGGAAGACCCAGACTGCACCGGATCCTGCAGGGTCTCTGGAGAGTGTGTCCAGACTTGGGTCAAGTACTGGGTGTTTTACTTCCGCACAAGTCATTGGTCTTGAGCTGGGGGTGGTGGCGATGGTGGTGGTGGTGATGGTAGATGAGGGGATTTCTGGTCCTCTTTACCAGTTGAGCAGTGAACAAGGTGACCAAACCAGTTTCTGAAGGTTGGTGATGTGAGCCATTAGTGGGTAGTGCACAGAAGCAAGGAGAAGGGTGTCGCGGATTTCGTCCCGCAAAATCCGTGGGGGGGACTGCACCGATTGCGTGAATCAAACTCACCCAGAGACAAGCTTGAAGAATAGAGTCCAGAATTCTTTCCACATGCATATAAACACGCAGTCCTGAGAATTTACGCGTAAAGAGCACGGCTCCGCGTGAGGAAAAATTATTCCCGTGTGGACAAGCATGATTCATGTCTGTAGAAAAAGAATTCTCTAATGGGAATTTGGCAAAAATGTATCTTAACAAATTCTCTGACTTGCTGAGTCTCTCCCTTCCAGAGTCAGGAAGCTTAAGTTAATGAATCACTGCCTCAATGTTTTATGGTCCTAATAGTTAACAGCCCTAGATAGCTTACCCTCAGTTTACTTGTCTCCTGTTTAATGTACTACCCCGGTCCTGTCTGCCACCAGACCTGAATTTACATCTTAATGCTCTGTTACTGAGTAAACCTACCCCTTATCTATTCCCTTCCCATATATCCTCATGAACCAACTGAAAACCCCTGTTCTGCATAAGTCCATGAATAATCAATCCAATGTAAATGTGTCCTAAAGCTTCTAATAAAAAGCCCGGCTGAGCTACCCACGAGGCCTTTTCCAAGATGGAGGGAAAGACCCGTGGCTGCCGGACTCTATTCTCCAAGCGTGTCTCTGGGTAAGTTTGATTCACGCAATCGGTGCGGTTCCCCCACCTCCCACAGATTTTGCGGGACGAAATCCGTGACAGAAGGGTGCATCAGTGCTGGTAAAGGACAGATGCTATGTTACCTGTGGAGGGGTTGGGTGGGCACAAACTCTGCCTACTGGGTTGATCTTGGCAAAATTAAACTGCCAGAAGACCAGATTCCTTACCTGTAAAATTTTAAAAAGTGTATGGGTAGGTGGGGTTGCGTAAAAAAAACAATGCTATTGGGAAGCATTGGGATGCTTTTGGGAATGACATAATACTATGTGAAGGTGCCTGACACGTGATCTCATATACACTAACAAACGAACAATCCTAACTTTCTCTTCACACTTCTTAAAGTAAACTATTTTTCTATAACATTCTCAGCTTAGAAAGATTTAGTGTTCCTTATTTCCCAAAGAAAGCACCTTATTTTAGCTATGAGGTTATTTACCAAAGTGAATCCGACACTTTTGCCAGTTACTCCAAAGATCAAAACTGTTTCACCTGAAATTGTGAGAACCCACAAAGCCGATGAACCCTCCCTGAAGTTGTGTGGGAAAGACAGAATGCATCTTTTTCTAGAAAAAGGGTATATCACTTGGAAAGAGAGTATGGTGTTGAACCCAAGTTCTAGGTTGTCCAGTCTTACCCAGTGACATTTAAACCATTTGCACATCAGTTTTGTCATCTTATAAATGGAGATTTTGACCCTAAAACCTTACGGGATTGTGAGGATTAAATTAGTAAAAAGCACTTATGTGAAAAAAACAACGCATGGCACATTGAAATTATGTGTGTGTTATAGTTCATATCACTGTTGGCATTGTTGTTATGGTTACTATTATCATCATGTTATTATAGGCTTAAAGATATCTGCAGTCAAAAAATGTTTGAGAACCGCCTCTGCTGACTTGAAGCAATGTTGGTTTATCATGCGTTCTCTAAAAGCCCATGTACGTATTCCTGCGTCTGCGCCTTTGCTCATGCACTAACTTCCTCTGAAGGTTCCTCTCCTTCTAACAAATGTGCACCCATTGGAGGACCAACTTCTCCATCCACTCACTCTGTCTCTGGTCCCAGAAGACTGGCTCTCCCTCCTCTGAATTCTCCTGTAACTGAAAGTTTATGTAGTCAACTGCAATCCAACTTCTGAGGCTACTATCAAAGTTCCCAATGGTGTATGTCTTGTCCCTTGTAAAAAATTTCAACTCTATAAAAGGCCAGTCCTTGCTTATATGGCCCAATAATGTTCTATTTATCAGCAGTCTCATAGAACCTGTAAATCCTAAGCATACAGACAAGCCACTCAAGTACTACGAGCTCAGGCATCATTTTAATGTAACTCATTCCTGTTGCCAAAGTAGATATCAAATAGGGAGTGTGTTAATCCCTTAAGAAGGGACATGGCAGTTATGTGTGCTTCACAGAATTCTGGGCAAGATAGTAAGTGCTCAATAATTACTAAGTGTATAAAATAATCAGTAGTAAGATTTTCTTAAGTTACTATGTTTGTGGTGGGTATCAACATTGATAAATTTTATGGCATCTTTACTTATTAAAATTTATTATGTAAAGCAGGAAAAATATTATTTCCATCACAGTCAAGGAGAAGTTAAAATGTTAAAACAGCATCGGAAATGAGAGATAGACTTTTCCACACACTGTCATTTTTGAAGTAGAAAAGTGTCACTAACTATAGCAAGCTATTGGATAACACTAAAATAACTGTTGCTGTGGGGTTGCTTAATGATACCTCGTTAGTGATAGAAGATAATGAGATGATAAGGGCAAGATTCATTGACCTTTCAAAGGCTTTTGATTTACTAAATGACACTGTTGGATAAGCTAATTAAATTTGGCTTTTCTGCAGTGTTGGCTAGGTTCTGATCTCATCGGATAAGTAAGAAAAATCAGGCACTGTTTAAGCCTATCAGCCTGATTTATTACTATTCCTATCTGATGGTGCCTTAGGGCTCAATAACTAATTGACTTTATTTATTTTAAAATTATCTTTCTGATGCTAGAGATATGCCAGGAATTCACTTATAAAGCAATGATAATACCACTTCAAATAATATTTCCCTTAGTGTCCCAGAACTTAATATGTTTTTCCATCTGAGTCACTACATTTGCCAACAAGGCAGAATCTGAACAATAAACTTACTGATGGCGAAAACATTGCCAGGTGACAAACTCCCCTGATGCAGATAGAAGCAAACAAAAATCTGAATCTAAAAAAAACAGAAAAGAAAAGTGTTAGGTATAATTTAGTTAGTCAGCAAGTCTACCGAATTGTCAGTTTCCAGGTAATTTGCTGCATGCCATGCAACTCTATTTCAGTGGTAAATGCTTGGCACTTTTCTCTAAACCAAATCCCACATTGAACTACAGGCTACTCTATAATGTGAAAAAATAACTACCTTTATTTTTCAGACTGAGGCATAGATTTAAAAATTTAACTCCTACAAAAAGCTTAGAATTCTATTCTTCATTGAATTTGAATTCTATTCTTCATTGACTATAGTTAAACGTAAAGAATGTAAAGCAATCCTGTTTTTAACTAAAATGGGTTTATTTTTTAGAACTTTAAAGTTCATATTTAATTCCTTTATACTACCAAACATACACCTGTCAACAATCATTCAAAAAATTGAGCTGAACTCTAAGGATAAAATAAATCACGTTTCATATCTAGAATCTATAGGCGAATGATAAATTGGGCTTTGACCTCTTTATTATAGAATAGAGAACAGTGAAGAGTTATAAGCCTATTAGCAACACATACTTACCATACAGCCCCACAGTCATGCCACTTCTCTACATTGAACCAAGAGAAAGGAAAGCATATTTCCATATGCAAATATTCACAGGACATTTGTTTGTAATAGCCAAAAACTGGAAGCTACTAAAAATTGGGTGGAGATGTATATATGTAATTCAACAATAAAAAGACCAGTTATGGATACATGAAATGATATTGATAAATCTCAGATGAATTACAATGAATGAAAGGAGTCAGACAATGAAAGAGTACATAGCGTATTATTTCATTTGTATGAATTTCCTAAAAATATGAACTACTATATAGACAGAAAGCACATCTGTGTTTACCTGGGCTTGGAGTGGATTGAGGGGTGGGGCCGACATGGGTTTGTCACGTATAGCCATGGTTTTCTAGAGAAACATGCCAGCAGGATGTGTAGAGATGAAGAGAGAGACAGATTTACTTTAAGAAATTGTCTCACATGGTTGTGGAGGTATAAGTCTAAACTCTGGAGGGAAGAGCCATCTGCTGGCTGAATCCTTTCTTGGTTGGAGGATCTTAGACTTTTAAGGCCTTCAACCGACTGGATGTGGCTCCTCCATATTACAGTGAGCAATCCGTTCTATTTAATGTCTACTAATTTAAATATTATTCACACACAAAAAAATCTTCACAGAAATATACAGAATAATGTTCGACCAGATATCTGGGCACCATGGCCCAGACAAGTTGACACATAAAATTAACCATCATAAGAAGTGGCAGGAAGTGAGGATTACAAAAGGGCATGAGGAAATTTTGGAGGCTATGAATATTCTGATGATTGTAGTGATAGTTTTATGACTGTATACATAAGGTAAAGTTTATCAGTCTTTATACTTTACATATGTACACTTGATAGAATATCAATTATATTTCAATAAAGTTGAAGCAGACTCTGTCCTTAAAGACAGCTGAGTTGGCTGATCAGGGCTGGAGAGGGAAAGACCTTCAATGCCTCACCCATGTGCCTTAAATGACTACTTAGTAAAATACCATAGAGCAGAGAAATGAAATTTTTTATATGAAAATAATCTATGTTCAACAATAATTGTCTATATTTTCTACTTTTCAAAAAAATTACATACTGAAAAAAGGTATGAGATAAATAATACTTTTGACATTTATCTGGGAAAATTGAAGACTTCAGATTCCTACTATAAATATTTTCTCTAAGTAAAGTGATTTTTAAAAAGAGCCCATTCTTTGGTATATGATTTTCCGGTGCTGTGAAATGGAAAAGGGTATGTCATACTCTGGTATACAAATTCATGTTGACAGGGGCATTGCATGCCAATGGATGGTGACTTCTGGCAAGATAATTAACTCCTAAATGGAATGCATCATTTGTGTTTTCCTTTCTTCCCCAACCCACTCCCACCCGACAATAGTAATTGGCAGATAATTATTTTAGTAGCAAAACAAACCTTCAAATTATACACTCTTTCTTGTGGAAAAAATGAATTAAATTTATTTCATGGTTGTAAATGTTAATGAGAATCTGAAGGATGTATTAAAGGAAAGTCCAAATGGTCAGTTAATATTATTTAGGACCAGTGGCTCAAGACTTCAAAAAGAATGATGAGTAGTTCTTGATAGTAAGGAGAAGCTTTACAATAATAACTAAATTGAACTTTTAAAAGCTTTGTATTTAAGAGTTTTCTAGTCTTTATATATATATATATATATATTTTTTTTTTTTTTACATTTTTTATTGTTGTTCAACTACAGTTGTCTCCATTTTCACCCCACCAAGGCTTCCTGTCCCACCCAGACCTGACTCCCACCCTTGGACCTACCCCCTTTGGCTTTGTCCATGTGTCCTTTATACATATTCCTTGATGGACTTTTCCATATTTTCCCCCATTATCACTCTCTCCCCTTCCCTCTGGTTACTGGCACTTTGTTCTTTATTTCAATGTCTCTGGTTACATTTTGCTTTCTTGTTTGTTTTGTTGATTAGTGTTGGAAACAAACTAAATTCCCACCAGTAAATGAGTGGATTAAAAGACTATGGTACATTTACACAATGGAATACTATGCAGCAGAAAGGAGGAAGGAGCTCCTACCCTTTGCAACAGCATAGATGGAACTGGAGAGCATTATGCTAAGTGAAGAAACCCAAACTGCAAAATACAAGTACCATATGATTTCACCTACAAGTACATTTTATTGATTATGTTATTAT